>CABPRJ010000057.1:0-260440 GCA_902439185.1 Cinara cedri
TTCGAACGACGGCGTCTCCTCCGCGACGAGCAAAACGAAAGAAAAAACAAAATCGAACGGAATATTTATTGAAAATCCTATTACCTCGTCTATATATATTATATGTTTTTCATCATTTGTATACTTACTCTGTTAGTCGGTAAAATTGTCTGTCGGCGGTCGTAAATCTTTGTCGTCGTCGTCGTTTTATTTTATTTTATTTTTTTTTTTTTACGAGTAAATCGTGATTTGAAGTTTTTCGTAAGAAGGAAAAAGAATGAATAATAATATAGTATAACATCGGACGTATGTGCGGGTGGGCGCGCGCCTATCGGATCGCTGACATTTTCATTAACTCGGCCGTTATTATTATGCCGGAATTCTTTCTTTGGAAACAAAAAAATAAAAACAAAACACGGCGGAACGTGACGCAATTTACCGACACGGTTCCGGAAATCGGATCGCCTGTATCGCCAAACGAGCCAATAATATATTGTATAATATTATACATGTTAAGGGGCCGCCCAGTGAATTAAAAAAATATTATACGCAAACGGTTATGTCTATTTTAGATTCTGAGCGCGGCTAGAGATGTATTGGTTTTATTATGATGTATATGTATATGTTTTGTTCCGTCTGTAAATAAATTTTCTACCAAAACTTTTGCTCCGATATTCAAGTGTAACATGTTGTTTTCTAACTGCCTAATATTCAAGTACGAGATTTTTTCAGTATAATAGGTAGTTTAGTTACTTTTATTAAAGCAAGAACAAGAACTGCTACATACGTTCATTTACAGAAAAAATATTATCCTAAGGAATGTCCACGCCTTCTAAATTTAAATTAATTTGATTTTGTTCTTAAAATGCACTTAATGAAGAAATTATTTTACATAACAACACCACTTTCTAAGTATTTGCAAGCTCCAAACATGGACTTTATCCAAGCTATGAAACTTGTTCTGGCCATAAAAAAAAAATTGCAAGATATGCGTATTGACAAAACGTACGAAAATATATTCATTAGCTCAAAAACATTTTCTATAGAACATAATTAGACATACAAAAATAACATGTTTCATTAAAAAAAAAAATATCTGGTGAAAACCAAAACTTTGTTCTGCAAAAGAGCGTTACATTAGTGAATTATACATTGTCACACTAGACATTGCTATCAACAAGATTGAAAACCGAACAGTAATTCAGAAAATTTTTTTAATGATATTTTTTTCTCCTAAACATTTGCAAAACCAAACCACAGCTGAACCTAATTCATTTGATCAATGTTAACAAATTTCACATTGTATCATAAAAATTGTATACACAATATTTTAAATACATTATGTTAAACAACAATTAAATATATACAATATTTATTTATATTAAATATATAATCTATAAAAATAGGAATTCTTATTGTTTATTGTATTTTTCATATATTTTATTATTATACTTAAGTAAGTAACCTCTTGTTTTATTGTTTCAACTAATTCCTAGATATTATTGTATAATTCCTAGTTCTTTAACATTTTTATTTCGAAATGTGCAATTTTTTATTTTACTATTATAGGTAAGTAACCCCCTGTTTGATTGTTATATATATTTCATAGAAATTACTATATAATTTATATTTATTATTAATTTTGGAACTATACAGACTTATTTTATTGAAATTTAAATAATTTATAGTATGAACACAAAAAAATAATGAACCTACATAGTTTAAAGAAGACATTAATTATTAATATAGGAATAGTTATATAAACAGTTTTATTTAAAAAATAATTAAGTATACATTTGTTTACTTTAGTACATTATTATTTTTTTTCATTTTCATTTGCCCCACCAAATTTAGTGGTGTACCTATATTGTATTATTTATGTTGACCCCAATCTTAACTAGTCTTACCAATCTTCTCTAAAAATAACTTTAGTGTAAAATAGTTAGATATTTCATTATAGATAAAAAAAAAACCTTAGATATGAAAACTACAAGAAAGTATAATATAAAAAGTAAAGTAGGTATTTAATACCTGATATCAACATCACCATAATAATTGAATACTTAGGGTTATACGTCCCGGAAAACCGGGACTGTCATCAGTTTTTGATTTGTTGTACCAGTGTCCCAAAAATAAGACCAGGGCGTATTTCACCGCGTTTCAAACGCTGAGTATTCCACGGCGTTTTCCATCGAATTCAAAATGCATTGGTTTATATCGGAATAGCTACATACGAAGGATGTAATACGCCGCGTTTTCATCCGCGGAAGAAAACGCCGATCGGCTTGCGTTTTGGCGGACGAACGCCGAAGTAATAAAAGCGCAAACTTCTAATTTTATATTGTTTTAAATTAGGATGGGCTGGTGACGGAAAACGCTGCGTTTACAACATAATTTTATGAATACAATTTTACATATGTATTCAATATTTTATCTACCTATTTACTTTAATTACCTATTCAATAAATAATAAATAGATTAAATATTTTATATATTTTATGTGTAGTTAGGTACCTATAGTATGTTCATTTTAATTAAGGACAGAGGTAGAGAAAAATATCAAATTATTTCATATTTTACAAGTAGTATCAAAATATCTAAGTAAATACATTATTTTAATTAATAATTGGTGTTTATAATTTGTGTTGGTCAACTAATTTTAATTTACGGACGTATTAAGAACAGTTCTGTAAATAACAATCGTAGAAAAGTTCAATAGGAACTTGTTGTGTCGTAAGAAATTGATGTATCAAAATGAATTAAAGCATCCTCCCATGACCAAAACTTGAAAATTGGGTGACACAAGAACACTCGGGGGAACATTTTAATATGCTTATATTATTGATACAATAATTATGGGTTTTACCATCTTCTAGATTCTGAGTGAAGCTTATCGTTTTACAAATATGTTTTTTGTTTTTTTTATTATTTATAAAATCTTTTCTTCAAGAAAACTTGCTCGGATTTCAAATGTAGCACCTTTTCTAAAAGAAAACTAGTATGAGGAGGTACTTTAAAGAAGTCATTTTTTGATTTTCTCAGGAGTTTGCTCATCAAATTTGAAAACCGAAAAAAAAAACGAGAAAATATAAGAAATGATAGGTAATAGATACCTAATAGTTAAAATATATTACGGCCTTCTTTTTTTCTGAGAACAACTTTTCTACCAACAATTTTGCTCCAATTTATATTGATAACAATGTTTCTAAAAGTAAATTTCACTAGGGAGGTACTTCAGAGAGTTCATTTTTTGGTTTTCTATAGAGTTTTTCAAATTAATGAGAAAAACGGGAAAATAGGTACAATATTTAACAAATATTATTGAAGATAATTTTAAAAACATATGTAATTATTTTACTATATATTGACATATATTATTGTCAAAGCATCACTATCAATTAAACTTCGCTCAGAATCGTTTTTTCGTAAGCAAATGGTTTATCGCTGCACCCGTCCCCATTATTTTACCTTTTTTAAATATTGTATTGATAAATGAGGCGGAATACATTCGACGTATACGTCTTGTATAGCTCGGTCGTCGGAAAACGTGGCAGAATACGCCGTGTATAGCCCCGGCCTAAATGTCGGTACTCCAATATGTTCTGGTTTTGAGAAAAAATTAATATTATTTAATTTCGATATTTTCTTTGAATAATCACTGTAATCAAGATACTTTTTATATATATACTATAATACTTTTTTTAACGAATACGAGATAAAACAGATATATCTCTTTTTAGTATTCAAATTACTTAATTATTTGTATATTTTATAACAAGCTTTTTTATGATTAAAAAAATAATAATAAATGTGTCCTTTATTTCTCTTTTATAATAAATACAATTTTTCAAGCAGCTGATTTTTGAGCTTTTTATAACAGTAAAATTTTACTTGATTTCAAGTGAATCATATATATTTGTTTGTGATCTTTAAGAAAAAACTATGTACGACATTGTGAATATAACATTGGCTTGAAAATAATAAATTATATAAAACCTCCCTAGAAGGGCAAACCATAAGTAATAATAGATTGTGCTAAACATATATATGTTAAAACTCTTTAGTTTTGGGGAAAGGATGTTTCTCAAAATATTAAAATATAAAAAATGTAAAAATTACATTGTTAAAGTGATCAACATAAATATTCCATTTTAGTTGATAATCATTATATTTTATGGGATTGCCTTTTATTTAAAAAAAAGAAAAGAAACTTATTATTATTATTAGTTGATGAATTATCAACTAAAAAAATGTTATACCTATTAATGTCTAAAATCACATTTTTAATACTAAAATGAGGATAGCAGGATTTTTCAGTATTTAATAATTATAAAGAATTATTATCCAACCAATTTTTAACTGATGATAAACCTACATTTGCTTTGTCATAAAGATTATGTATTGAATAACCATTAAATAATAAGGCAGTATCATCAGAAAAGCTGATAATTTTATCATCAATGTTAAGATTTAATAATTAATTTATGAACACAAAAATAAAATTGGACCTAATACTGATAATTGATAATGGAAAAGCTAAGACTTTATTGGTAATTAAAAACAGGGTGAAAACTGTAATTTAAAAGAAATCAGGAAGACAATTTTTTTTTACTATTTTCTGGTCAAGCTAACTAATAATCAAGAACTTATTTTATTTTTGTAGAAAATATCCAACCTATTATTAATGTACCTCTTTATTTGATATTTTTTGTTAAGCTGATTTTTATCAAAGAAGTTGTGTGTAAAATATGATAAAAAGTAATTTTCATGTTCATCAAACATTTGTAGGTGCTTCGCTTTAATTATTTTTATATAATCCAAATTTGTTTAGAGATGAATTATTCTTTATGAACGAAACAACAAAAAATTAGGTATAAATGCATACATTTTGGATACAAAATATGTTTGCATATTTCTTAAAAATTTTAAATTTTTTGGTGCATATATTTATAAGTTTTTTTTATGAATTAACACATATTATTTTAGTTATAGAGTATATAAAATACATAAAGTACATAAACATTAGTAGATAATTTAAGAGCAATATGTAATATGAAAAATAAGATTTATTTTCCTATTTTTTGAAATTAAATTGAAATAAAACCAGTCTAATAAAATTGAAGTATATTACAGTTAATACATTTATAAATAAATCATTTGTAATCTATTAAAATATTAAAATCCAATATAGAAAATCAATATTTGTATTTTTTATTGTAACCATTAAGTGTTAAGGAAAGTTCCTTTTAAAAAGGAATACGTTCCAGTTCCTCGATCCTACTGAAAAAAAAGGAACTAGAAAACTTTTATTTGCATTTTCTAGACGTAATAAAATTTTCAAAACATCTAACATAGAAATTTTAATTTTGAGTTTTTTACATATTTATTTGGTAAGTATTCTATGGATAAAATTGTTAGACAAAATAGAAAAACTTGAAAATGTAATCGATTTATTATAAGTTGTACTTAGTGGTCAACAAGAAAAGTTAGAGTAATAAGTTTAAATAATAATTTTTATGTAGTTATTTTTTATATTAAAATTATATCAAATTTTGATGAAAATCGTAAATATTATGACCCTTTTAAAATATGTATTGCCAAACTCCGCTCAAAATTGTCTATCGTTGCATACAGATGTACATTAAATTTCCCTCTATGTCCTATCTTCCTAATTTCTCACAATAGTAACCCACTTATCGTGCAAATTATGTCAGTTTTTTTATTTATTATACCAGTTACCCTTATTACATTTATAACATACATAACATTTATATTCCTTAAATCATTAACAGTATTTATATACTGCTATTTTGATAATCTTTTCAAAAAAAAATATGTAAATGCAAAAGTCCTTAACCCTAGTTATAATATTTATAACTTATGCATTATTATTTATAATGTATTCAATACACATATTTTTATAATGACGAGAGTATAGGTAGGACCAATTTATAAAAATAAAAAAAAAAACATTAAACAAAAATTTAAAACAAAAATTTGTAATAATAATTAGGATATCAAGAATTTATTGTAAAAATTATAATATATTTATTACATTAAAATCTTAGAATTTTTTGAACCCTTTCTTAGCTCCTGTTCCCTTGGTCACCTTCAATACATTAAACCGAACAGTTTTACTGAGAGGTCTACATTCACCAATTGTAACAATATCTCCAATTTCCACATCACTACAAACAAACAAAATGTGAAACTATAAAATTACACTAATAACAATAAAATCATATTATACCGGAAACATGGTGATAGGTGAACAGATATATTTTTGTGACGCTTCTCAAAACGATTGTATTTACTGATGTAGTGCAAATAATCCCTCCTGATCACAATGGTCCTTTGCATCTTCATCTTCCGTACCATACCTGTCAAAATACGTCCTCGGATAGAAACGTTGCCAGTGAATGGACATTTCTTGTCAATGTAAGTTCCATCAATGGCCTAAAAAATAATAATCGCAATTATTATTTATTTATTTATTTATTTATTTACAGAAAAAAAAAAAAACACTGTTTACAAAACAGGCAGAAATATGTGGTATAAAACATTACAATAAATAACTGAACAGCTAGTAAGAATTAGCGTTACATAATTATACACAGGGTGTCCTATGTTATTATAAGAAAGTTATTTATCATTATTTTTTTCATCCCTTAATTATCAAAAAATAACTATTTTTTGTAAAAAATATTATTCTTAAAATTGTAATGTACCACACATTGGTGTCTCTCATCAATAGTTTCAGATTAATAACAGTTTTAATTTCTAAAACATTAGTGCGAAAACATTTAGTTTTCAATAGAATAATACGTTACGCGATAAGAAATTACAATTAATACGGTAATTCCTTAACTGTTATTGAATTTTTTCTTAATTGTTTCCATGCAAATTTTCTAGAAAAATTATTTTTTTCTACTTGTGTCTCACAAACTTTTAACCAGATTGAAATAAAAAATTTTTTTTTTACATATTTAATTCAATAGACAAGGATTAAAACTCATCTAAAATTAAATTCCAGTGTATATGTCATATGTACCTATACATTATATCATAAGCTGGTTAAGATGTAAATAATTATTAGAAACAATACCAATGGGGGTTATCAACAGTTTCCCCTAATTCTATAGTTTTGTCTGATTAGAAAAAAATAGCTTTGTTTCATTATTTTAGGATTTGATGTTTTTTTAAAAATTTACTTAGTTTAAAAAGATTAGTTTTGGTACAAATTCAAATGTATATTACCGAACATCAGGTATACTAAGGATACCATACAGTTAAGGACATGATCAATCTGATATATGTTAGAAACACTTAAATGTCTAGAACAGAAAATCTAAACAGCTGCAAGATGGGCGACTACTATGATATCATACAATCATTATAATTATCACTTACAGCTTATCACTAAATTAAGAATGCATAGTATTCTACTAGTTTGTTTGTTACATTTCATTTTCCTTAACATAACTATTTGTGAAAGTGAAACAAATTAACTTTTTAACTAGTTTGTTCATAAATATGTATTATACACAATAATTCAAAATAAAAAATATAAAATTTAGCATGTTATTGGTAACATTTGTTCAATTGTTTATAAATAATAAGTAATAGTAAAAAAATAGGTATTTTATACCTAATAGGTACCTATTTTCAATGTATAAATAATACCAAATAATTACACAACCAGATTGCTAAACATTGCTAAACTTAATTTAATAATTTTAACATTATTACAACTACCTATATTAATAAGCACTATTATGTACCTAATTTCTTACAATTTGTGTATCATAAAATATAAACTAAAAGCATTGAAGTAGACATAAATTTACAAAGTAAAAATATTGTTGATAAAGAAATTAGAACATGATAATATCTTAAAAGATAAATTTTTTGAAATTTTACATCACAATCAATTTGAGTAATAGTACACACAATTTTGATCAGATAACACTATTTAAAATCAAAGTAAAAATTACTCATAAGACCGTCGTGTTATTATCATCATAAACTCATTCTGTACATTGAACCAATTGTTTTATTTAAATATGTATAAAAGACTAAAAACAGAACAATCAGAAACACAATTTAAAATCAAATAACATATTCATAAGACCGTCGTGTTAATATCATCATATTATTCATAATGTTATCTTCCTTATTATAATAAAATTTTTAACAATAGTTTATACTATACATTTAATTGTAGGTGAAACTAAACAAATAGATATATTTAGACAATTCAAAAATAAGATAAATCTATATACTTTATTTAAGATAAAAAAAAAATCAAAGCCATGTTTATTAATCAGAAACACAATTTAAATCCAAGTAAAAATTACTCATAAGACCGTCGTGTTGTTATCGTCGTGTTATTTAAATCACAGATCTCTGATAATCAACGATTATTATGAAAGTTTAATAAATTAGTAAAAAAAAAAAAAAAAAAAAAAGAATTCTATTTTATTACAATTTACCTACATTGTAAATTTTGAATTAATGGGATTAGCAGTTAAGTCAATAATATTAATATATATATATACTATAGTGCTAGATACTATAACACTATATATTATATCCTTGTTTTATTATTATTAATAATTTGTTTTATAATAATCAAAATGATCAATAATTTACTTTACAATCCAATAATAACCTACATAATTTTGTTCATTCTTATTTTTCAAAAAGTAATTTGAAGTAAATTTGAAAAAGTTCTATTAAGGTAATGAAAAAGATGAATTAATCCAAGTAAGTACATTTAAATAACTTAATGATATATTTTAGATATAAAGAACAGAAATTATATGTATAAATCTTAGTCAGCAACACAGTTTAAATCAAATAAAACATGTTCATAAGACCGTCGTGTTAAGATCATCATAATAACAATTTATTCAAAAAGAAGAACAAAACAAGCAGAAGCCTAATAGTACACAGATGAGAAAACTTGGAGATTATAATATATTAAGATAATAAAACTCAACTAAAATTAAGTAATTTTGTACTGGATAATCCCAGGATCACATATCAATATTTGTTAAGATTTGTATTACATAAAGTAAAAAGTGAAAAAAATCTGCATCTGTTGAAGTTCATTGTATAAAACCATAACACTCAGAATAAGGGAGCATTTCAGATAATTTGTAGTGTGCGTGTTGGTGTATTAAACAAAGAGGTTGGGCAATTATTGTTACCTAAAATGTTAAAAGGGGTACTAATTAATAAATCGGGAGCATCAATTTTATTATTGTATAATTTATAAAGAAAATATCCGCTTGATAGAAACTTAGAAGCAAGAGTAGGAATATTTAGAAAGGACCAGGCTTGTGTATAATCATGATTATTAATAAGTTATATTGAATTTAAAGGCAATAAATCTCAGAAAACAGTTTCGGACGAAATTATTGTCCAATTTGAATATAAATTTCAAATAGACGATCCATATTATAAAATGGTTTTAACTTAAGCTTAATAAAAGAGCTTAAATGATCGCAAATCTATAAAATCCAAAGAATTCCATACACAAAATCTAATACACATAAATTTTATTACAATACACTCAATAAAATACAAGTTGTATAAATTTGTTTAGTTATTTTTAAATATTGTAATTCATGTAGAAAATGTATATTATTAATTTATTTATAGATAAGCAGGTAATGAAATCAATAAAATAATTCTATTAATGTAATGAAAATAGTAAATTTATAAAATAAAAATAATAATTTACTTTAAATTAGTATTATATTTATTAATCAGCAACACAGTTTAAAATCAGAGTAAAAATACTCATAAGACCGTCGTGTTAGTATCATCATATTATTATAATATAAACCATCATGTATAAATTTCTCCTTATTTACTGTTATTTCCAGAGGGTGTCACCAATGAAAATCAGTGTATACATGTTTGGTAATCTTATGGGAAATCTTTGTGATTATTAGGAAAATCATGGTATTTTAGAATCTGATGTACACAGTATTAATCAGTGATTTACCCTCTAGTTATTTCCGAAGGTAAATAATAATTACCTATTTATGAATTTAAAGGATTGACCAACATTTGTAATTCAATTGTTAATAGTATTAAAATATGTTTTAAAAGGAAAATACTTTTAATTTATATTGCCCAATGAGTATAATGACTACTATATATAAAGGATAAAAATTTAAGAAGTAGCCCCTCAATAACACAGTAAAAAAATCAGAGTACATTTATCATAAGACCATCGTGTTAATATTATCATGTAAGAAGACACTACTTTAAATAATTTCAACTAGCATAATTTGACTAATGCACCAACAAGAGAAAATTAACTTTCAGAAAAGGTACTATAGTTGGAGCAAGTTTTCTGGTAGAAAAGTTGTTCAGGCAGAAAAAATTTTAAAAAAACCAGAAGATCCCTTGCTACATTTCGAATCTAAAAATGTACAATAATATAATTTACAACTTTACTAAATAAATATAATAAGTAGGTACTTATACAGTTTACATTTTACAATTAATTTGTTCTTTTTTTGTAGGTATAAGTAATAAATTACAATAAAATTACTAGGTATATAATAATTGTAGTTCTTGAAAGACCTAACTGCTGTTTAGACAGTCTGCAATAAGCCTGAAAAACAGCAGACCATTTGGAAAAATACTAAGTAGTTTGTAAATGGGCTACCACATTACAAAGAGCCTAGTCTTTTTACAAAAAGGATAACTTTTCATATGGCCTACGACATAAATATATAAAAATGAATGTATGTGTTGGTCCTTTAAAGTTTAATCATTACTACACCATTTATCCAATCACCATGAAACTTTGGAAAGTTGTCAAGTACACTTCCATGAAGGTTTCTAACATAGTACATCTATGAAATTCTTCGATAACACCAAAAAACCAGTTTTTAGGTACTTTTACTTTGAATTAAACAATTTTTTTTTAGAAGTAATATGGATTAAAAACAAATATTATTAGTTCACTTGGTTGTCATGAACAAATTCTTATTATGTCTATGGTGTGTATTCTATAAATATGTATATAAGTAACTATGTATTTAGTTTTTATTCAATACTGACACAATCAAAATCAACAAAGATAATATGTAAAAAAAAATTGGCACGGACGACACCAGGCGTGATAATTTGTAATAATTATAAAATAGTATCAAAATTGAAAGTGTAAACCATGTTGGCAATTTACACAAATAAATACTGACCTCTCTGGGCGTTTTGAAACCCAAACCAATGCTACGGTAATGACGGAGGGGCTTCTTCTTTTTAAATTCCTTACGGTTCAAAAATATGGTAGGCTGCTTTTGGAAAGCTTTCTCTGTCTGTTAAAACAAAATATATTGTATTACACTTTAGATAGATACAAAAACGTGAAAGATCAAGCAAGTGGAGGCAAGGTATTCCATAATCCATGTGCTATCAAAACACATTGGTTTAACACGAAATTGAAAAACCACATATTTTTATAGGTGCTCATTTAAAACCAACTAATAATCGAATTAATAAACAAATATTACCTGATCAGCCATGTTAGATGGAATTTAGAAAATACAATTTAGAAGAACCGATGTCTTTAAACACGAGTCGCGTAACAAACGTTAAGTAAAATGAAATAAATGTCTGTTGACGTTCTGGCAATATATAACCTCTAAAACATCAACGTCTTGTTACTTGTTTAATCATGGATGAAAAAATGTGATTTCACCAAACTTAAATTCATGGTTGTAGATAGTACCACCATAGACAAGTAAAACCATTGTCATAATGAGCGTCTCAGGGGCAAACTTGCGCGACCAATCAGAACCGTTCACTTTTATTATCAATATTTTTAAAAAATTGAAAACCATCGAGATAGATAAACAATACTGTATATCTATCTTGATGAAAATATAATAAGAAAATAATAACATGGAATAACATAATAATATTACTTAATATTATATCTTTGCAAAATAGGCGTTCCTAAATTCCTATCAACCCATTTATCTAAGGAGTAGGAGCTTTTATATGATTTAAGGGTATGAGTACCACGAATTAAGATACATAGAATACCGAATGAAAAAGTCTTATCAATGTTTTTCTGAATCTGCCCGGTTTTCACTGTTTAGCTAAATAACTAGTGTTTAAGACAAAATTGGTATAAAAATCAACTAAAACTAGTTTGAAGTTTAGACTGGTGAAGTGGAGAAGTAAGGTGTATAATAAATTAAATTGCATATCTATTATACTACGGTTTTAGACTATTCTATAATAAATATTGACTTCGTTTTGTAAAGAGTACACTAGATGGTGTTAGTGGCCTTGCGAAAAATATACTATAATATGTACAGCCGTGGCCAAAAGTGAGAAAATTCGTGTTTCACTTATCATACGTTCGTTCGGTATCATGTAACTATATTTTAATTCGTGACAAGGTTATAGATAATTTAGTTTCGGAATGACCTATACTAAACAACACAATATGTCAAACCGGAATGTTATTAAAAAGTCACATGACTGAAATAACAAACCTGTCGCGCGATCCACGGTATTTAATAAAACTTGTGCCTCGGCCACAGATATAATGCAGATATAACTATTATAACGTACTATAAAGTATATGTATTTGTACACAACAAGCTTTCCCGCGCGAATTTACCTATTAAATACCAATTGAAACACAGTAGAAGTGTATTATTTAATTCTTGAAAATGACTAATTTTTGTGTGAAATATCCACATAAAGTTTCAAAAACCACTTTTCGAAGACCCTTAAAATGAATATGAAAAAAAATAAATGGGAAAATGCGTTAAACTGTTCTAAAAAAAAGTTATAGGATGTGTGCTTCACATTTTAGAGAGTGACATAATGTCTACTTGTTATTTAAAACATACTGAAGCCAAACAATTAAATAAAACAAAAAAAAAATATGTCAAAATTGGTTACTTCCTTAAACTAAATTTCTAATTAACATATAAAATAGTTAGATACTACCTATTGATCATTATTAATTAATAAATAAAAATACTTGAGTGAGAACTGTGGACCTAACTATTTACTTATTGCTTACCTATTCGTATTCGTATACACGAACATAAATATTATTGTATTATTAATTAGTAAATAATTACTATTTACTTTATTTTACTTCTGTAACCCTGTAGGTACTTAAACAATAATATATTTATTAATGCGTTCATTCTATCATACTACTACATATCACCTAGAGAGCACTGTGTGCTAATGTGAAGACCAATATACGATTTCAGCTTCACATTATCACGGTTCATCCGCATCCATATTATCTATTGCCATGATTATTCAAGGATTTAAATATTTTGACCAAAAGTGAGATATGAAAAAATCTGTGCAATTTAGTGGTAGGGGTTTCTTATTTATTCAAGACCGAGCTCGACCGCTGCCGGTTAAACCGCTACGTTTGTAAGCAGCTCAATGTTACAGACTTCTATACTACTGTAGTCTGTAGTACAGAAGTCTGTGTTTAATGTAGATCAGAATAATACCAAAACATGAAAATTGATAAGAGCGTAGATACTGTATTGTTCCTGGGTAGCCTGTTATTCAATTTTTTTTTTGTTTGAAAACATGCATTTTGAGTGCACTTAGAAACCTAGCGGGGTTACTCGCTCGGACTGTTTTTATTAAAAATAACCCTCGATTTGTTGTGCAAAACCACGTCGGGTAGGTAACGTACAACGAAAAAAAATCGTTTGGGGTGAGCCTAGGTGCAAAATAAAAATGTTTAAATCACATACGGAAATTAGACACGTGTTTTTTTTACAAAAAAAGTGTAAAACTTTGCTGCACAATGCGCGTACAAGTAACGCGTTACACAATGCGCCACAGTCAATTCTAAATAAATGATAATAAAATAAATGGGTATATAAGCTAAAACCGTGATAACCTGCTCCGAAAATGAACTCGCGTTGCTCTCCTTTTCTGGAAATGAAATAATAAACTAGTTATATCAATAAATATAATTCTGTCTCTAAATGTACGGTTTCCAAGTCTCTAGATTCAACTAGAATAAAAATTAACATGCATACTTATTATTTGGAAAATTAAAAATATTGAATAAAACAAAAGTTTTTTTTAAGTGTCAAATTATCATAGGATAACAGGGACTACAGGATGATTTACTCAACTGGAAATACTCATTATCTCTGAAAATATTAACTTTTAGATTCTGATTGGAGCAAGAAATCTATTTTTTTTACAGCAATTTTTCTTAATATAATACTAATTTTTCTAAAAGGAAATCTGACTGGGGAGGTATTAAAAGAAAATATAGAATTATAGAAATTATAGGTAAGTATATATTAAAATATATATTTTTTTTTTATTCATAATGCTATTTCACTTCATTCAATAAATAAAAAAATTATATATTATACTAAAGTCAGTAAATTATATGTATGAGATCTTTAAGTATAATTATATAACATAATATTATTATAAGTAGGTTTAGAGACTTCTTTACATATTTGTTCTGAATTATGTAAAAAGTAGCAGTCAAATATAAATCAGGAGACCATGTCTTGTTATTTGGAATCTAAATCCAATAGTTGATTGTGCATATTTTTGCATAATTCAATGTTTTTTTTCTCATTAAAGCAAAATACAGCTTTTAAGTGCTATAACAAACCATTAATTAAATTTTTAAAGTATATTTTAATATATATTTGGTTCTTTATTAAAGCATATATGTATGATTTTTATAGCTGGAAGTCCCTAAGCCTAATTATAAGTCATCTAATTCTAAGGTTCTAGATTGATAAAATAAAAATACAATAAATTGCACTATAACAGTAGTCTTAGAATAATGGAGACGGGTGCAGCCCCTGTTACAGGCAATTTAATATATACCTGTAGGCCATTAAGCCATTCAAATAATTAAACAGGCTTTTTATATTTTCTTTAATAATATTTGTTTAATATTGTACTGATTTTCTCAGTTTTCTTAAATTTTTTCAAATTTCCCTGTTTTTCACACTTGCCTGGAAAACTTTTGTTTATTTTTCACCATATATAACCCCTAAAATAAAATTTAAACACTAGAGTTTATATTGAAACTAGTTTACAATTATTATGCATTACTGTTATATAACAAACTTTTTTACTAAGAGGAGATGGTGATTTAGATGAAATCAAATGAGATTAATCCATAGCCAAAAATTGTTCTTTTATTAAAATTAACAACATGAGGTCTAAAATATAAAATATAGGTTATAATAAAAAAAATTACATTTATAATGTAATTTGAGTACCATTATTATGAACATGATTATCAATTTTTTGTATACAATAATTATGAATGAAAATTGTTTTATTGTATTTTGGATCTAGTTGATGCAGAAAGGTTATTTTTATTTTCCAAAGGGTTTTCATAATAATTAAGAGTAACCAAAAATAATACGTATAATAAAAACAGACAAATTTATGGCCAATTTATTTTTACAAATTATGTTTTCTATTAGAAATATTACCTCCTATTGAAAAATGACAAACCTTTTTTGGTTGAAATTGGGATTTAGTTGGTGAGTAAGAAAGTTGTTTTTCGATAATCTATGTAGTTACATTATTAAATAAGCAAAACCGGGGAAAAACGTAGAAAGAGTAGGAAAATGTACAGAAATTATTATTTTCGATTTTAGTTTTACTATAATTTGTTTAAAACTATCACCAAGGGCTGATATGTACACAGAATATTTATATTAACTTTTTCTAGAGATAATAAAATGTTCAAATAATTCCAAGGATTTTTGAGTAATTTATAGGCATTTTAATTCACTGAAAAGATGCTTGACAATTCAGTATGAGGTTCATTATAGGTTGTACTTAAAATAAAAAAATTTAAAAAAATAGTTGAACGTAATATAGTACTTTTTTTTCTATAATCGTAAAATTATAAATATTATGACATTTCAAAACATGTATAACTGAACTTCACTCAGAATATTATTTTGTTAACAATGATAAACCATTGTTTATATCATTGACTTTATAATAAACAAATAAGCTATCATAATTTTAATAGTAGAAGTAGCTAAATGCATTCTGCCGCTAGACGTTATTGTATTCAAGTGATGTCGTGGTATAGTTGCATATTGTGTGGAGTATACTTCGATTAGTTATTTAATAAATTCACAATTCATGATAAACCCTGATATTTTCCAATATTAACCTCACCCGGACGTTTTTATTTAAGCTTAAAAAGAGAAAGCCTGGTAACCTTACCTTCGACTGTCCAGCGTTAATTTTAGTTATTACTATTTGTTATTATCAATATTTTATTTAAAAAACATCAAATCTAATTTATTTATTTTTAAAAATATTAAATTCAAAATAAAAGAATAATATATTTAATTTAATTTAATTTAATTATTTTATCAAGCTCGAAAATTAGAAATTTAGACTATTAATATAGACTCTTTTTTTTTATGATAATTTATTATTTTAGAAAATATACAAATTATCTTTAGATGAATGCAAATTATACAACAGGTATTTATGACGAGAATATTTTTTGCCAGATTTTTATGAATATCAAAATGACCGAGTTGAAACCAGCTGTATTTCCATATCAACTCCAAGATAGTAATAAACAATCAACTTCAAAAGGTTAGAAAATATTTTAGTTTTAAAATCTACTTGGAAAATTAGAAAATTTTGTTTGTTGCTTTCTGCGTAACATCATTCAATTGTTGTTTTTTTTGTTTTGCATATTTTTGTTTATACTTAACCTTCTGATTTATAAAACATTTTTAGCTTCATAAAAATGCTTAATAAATAGTCATACTATATAGTTTTTTTTATGAAATATTGGTAAATGTATGTTATAATATAATTTGGTAGTTAGCATACAACAAAATTATATTTTTATTTTGTAATCATGAGTAATTTTTTAAAACCAGATTTTATAGCTTATTTATATGAATAGGTCTACCATTCTTGTCGTAAAACTTTTTCACCACCCACAGCTATCATTATCTTATTGTAATTTATGTCAGATGCAATCCTTATCTTATATTAGTATTATTATATTAAAATTAAAAAAAGTTATATTCAATTTTAGAGCTAGAAATGTACAAGACCTAATAGTCAGCGATTACACTTTTCAGGATTTAATTGATTTTAAATATTTGGTAACTAATATAAATAATGCAAATAATATGCATAACACATATTATTGGAACGTTATTATAATTTATTTTATTTTAATATTTGCAGGTAGACAAAAAATAATGACAACCGAACATAGTGTCACGGAACAGCTGGTTTGCACTAGTGCAGATTCAGCATCTAAAATCTACACAAATACCTAGATTACAAATTCTAATAAATACAATGTGTCGAATTTATACGAAACTAATTTACATGAAACTGTTTCCAAATATTCCTATAGTATGGCTTATTTATATACTATAAAATCAATGCATAAATAAATTAAATAACTTTATGTATCATAACTTTCTAATTTCCTACCCATAAAAATGGATATATATCAGCATTATTAGATTTTTTTATTTTAATTTTACACATATATTTAATAATAATAATTTTCAAATGGTAATCTATAATTTAAATAAATTTTATTTTAAACTATTGTGAAAAAATTTAATATCAATGCACAATATGTTTTAAATTAATTTTCATTATAGTTAAAATTACAAAAAAATAAAAATAGCATAATTAGATTAATATTAAAGATATTTATTAACTTCTCTTAAATAGAGTGCAATAATTTTGTTAGCAATGATGAAAAATCATTAACTAATAGATGAGTAATTGATTTATTTAGCTCTGTGTACATAATTTACCAGTAGAAATTATAATTTGTTTTAATTTTTCTTTTAAACTTAAACTGAATCCACTAAAATAAATCTATCATGAAAAAAATATGAAATACAAAATAATGAATTCCTGTCTAAATATAAAGTTTATACATATTTAAATTTAAAAAAAAATTACTTTGCAACCATCAAGAATTTGTACCAAATTTTTTACCTCAGATCAATTTATATCATCTAATATAGCTTTATAATTTATATTTTTTAAGTAATCTAAAATGGAATAATAATAATAATTAACAATGGAGTAATAAAATAATAAACTGACATTATCATTAATTATTTTTGTTATTGTAAAACTATCTTGTGATACACAATTGTTTATTTTTTGAAATTTTAATTTACTGCAATTGTTTATTGTGTCTTCTGTATTTGATTATAATAAATAAATAAGTCTTTTGAAAAATTATTTGTACTTTCTTCAGATCATACATCAAACTTGAATACCAGAGACAAGAGTTGAACATAGCATTTTATTTTTGACATTGTAGTCATTAGTTTCAACCATATAACCTATTTCAACGCCATCATGTATACAAGATTGTTTTAAACACATTAAACCCCAATGTTGTTCATAAGTAAACTTTTGAAAATTAGGATTCGATATAATTAATATATGAGTTTCCTTTTTTTTCATTTGAGGTGAATATGTTCAACCTAAAAAAATAAATAATATGTGGTTTCATTAAAACAAAAATGATTTTAATATTAATTATTTTATTTTATTACCATTTGAATGAATCAATGTAACGACTTTGTCTTGATCTAAAGCATCTAAACCAGATGTAGTAAATGTGAGTTTATAAAATGGAAGACATTAGTATTTATCAAACTTTTCTTTAACAATATTAATATTATGAGATGGACTTTCTTCACAAACATCTAGCCACACATCAGTCATAACAGTTATTCCTGTATCAATAGCTTTCTAAACAAAATCACAACATTTTAATTTATTCTGATATTTATACTTAATATATTATTTAGATTCTACTTTTCCAAACATTAAATGAGTAGCATTTTCTCGTAAATGATAAGAGAAAATGTCACTCATATAAAATGTTTTTCTTTTATTCTTTTCTAAACATTAAAATTATAATAACATATAGATATAAAATGTATAGTGTAATTGCCAGTTAGATTTATTTTTTCTTCAGGTTTTAAATTTGACACACTTATTACAACATTGTACATTGTTATGATGTATATAGGTGAATTAATTTTTGGTACAGGAATTGCTTGACTATAACATGTTCTTAAACATATCAGGTTAATAATCCTGTAAAAATATGCACACAAAATAAATAACTACAAATATTATAAATTTGATAAGGAAAATAAGTATGCCCCCAGGTGCAAAATTCATCTTTATAAAACCACACAATTTTATAGACAAAAGGCCAAAGATCATAATTGATAATTTTAACAGTCACAGTGTGAATTGGTTAAACAATAAAATCAACAAAGGTGGAGGAATGGGCATAAACAATTGGTCTTATCCAAAATCTTATCTTAGGATAGGACTTTATCTTCTCTTTAATGGTAAACTATTAGTATTTTTGAGTAGTGGTTGATGGAAATGAGGTTAAAATCCAAAATAACATCCTCATAAGAGAAAATATTGTCACCCAATGAAAAAAAGTCTCAACTCCCATTCTAAAAACTTAAACTGATTAATCATTTGCAAAATTAAAGCTACAATCAAACCAGTTACTGTACCTTTTTAACTTAAAAAAATTCAATTGTAGCTCTCAAACACACTTTATGAAGCAATAAAATAAGGATATATAATAAAATAATATCAAGGAGGTACATCCCTAGAGGCTGCTGAAAAGAATATACAAGGTGTCCACAATGATCGGCCACTTGAAATAACTTTTGTTCTATTCAATATTTTTGATGTATTTTTTTTTTTTTAAATATTATGCCTCTACACTACAGTTTATATATGAACTTTTTTTTTTAGGGGAAGGGGATAAAAAATGAAAATATTACTTTAATTTTTTTGAAAAATTCAAAATAGCCATTTCATTTATAAACGTATAGATTATACTTCAATATTTTAAACATAAGAAAAGGAAACAGTGTAATGTGGATTGTTAGTGAAATCTGGTTTTAAATTGTAGAAATGAGAAAAATGGTGCTAAATGTTTTTAATAAACCAGTGAAAAACATTAGCAATGGATAATTTGTGTTATCAAATTTTAACTATCAAACTATAAATTAAAAAAGTGTACTAACGCAGCTTTATTTTGTTTGGTAGCAGGTAAAACATGCTAGAAAACTAGTTCTTCAAATTTGTCATAAACAAAAACTTGATTTTTTTTCACTATCTTCATATCACAAACTCCAAATTCACTGACAACAGCAATAGTAAGTTCGTGTTCACCAGAATTCTAATACAAAATACATAATCAAAAATATTTTTTTTAAAACTGCTAAAATTATGATATTATCCTTGTAGATAGGTAGATAATTACTTGTAATGCTAAGTTCATCATATCAGACATGTTTTCAACTTTCGATATACCTTTTGTAAGAACGAAAAACACTTTGATGGAATTTTTTTTTGACGATCTTATAATTATCACAAGTTATACAATAATAATAAAATAAATAAAATTATATCAAACAGTTACGATTCACAAATCTAAAATAAGCAATGTAATGGACATTTTCAATTTTTAAAACAAAATATAATTTATAACGAACAAAAACTTCAGTATTTGAATTTTGAAGCGGGAATGCAGGATAAGACAGCATTGCAAGTATATAAATTGATTTTAGAATATACGGGTAAAGTTGATTGGTCAGCCGCTCGATTTAAGTATTCCTAATCTTAGGCTCTCAGCTGATAACAAACCGATGGAGGAGAAATGATTAAATGATTGCTTTATCAAGGGTGCGTTCAGAAACGTTATCCATAATTTCTGGGGAATTCGCTAGAGAAAGATTTAGTACCGTCCATTTCAATGAACTAATAAGTTATCAACCAAGTTACCTGAGGTATGTTAACTTGTTTATAGTTTTATCAGAAATAGATTAGGTTTTGGCGGCCTTAGGTAATAGATAAGAATACTACTCAGTTAATATAATCATTAATTATTAATATTACATTTATACTGATTGCATAATAATGCATAACGAAATTGTAGCTATGTCTGAAAGCTACTCAAATAAATTTCTTTTTGATTGTGGACTGACTGAACTGTTCAGTATTGATGATGATGAGGTTACATTAGATAAAGAATCTCCAATTCGAATTGAAAAGTACATAGAAGATGTTGTTATATATTATTCTAATAATGTTTTTTTAAAGCTTAGGTAACTTAGGTTAAAATTAATAACATTTTTTAATTAGTGTAATTTATTAGTTTTTGTAATTAGTAATAGTATAGTTTATACACTTATAAATATAACTTGATGAAACCTTTTTAAAAAATTACGGGAATGTCCCTTTTTTTGACTAAGTGTCCCGTTGTCCAGGCAACTCTTGTCGGGACATTGAAATGTCCCGTTTGCTAAAATGTGTACCCATATTATATATTGTATTATTTTTTCGTTTTGAGATAACAATTACCTACTTGTTATTCACTACCCGTCGGCAACATAGATAATAGAAGATTATAATATAACCATATGACCATACCGACCGATACCATAGACCTATAAAGGTCTTTATAGGTCTAGGACCGATACCGATTTCGTTTCTATTAATAGATTGTTATAATTTTATATTATGTTTACCATTACGCATATTATTATAAAATAGATTAGTCGATAAGAAAATTATTATTATTCTTATCTGTTCTATCATAATTCATAGTCTGGTCAGACCACAGTAATATACATTAGTCTATAATCGTTTTTATAACATAATAATATGATAGTTAAGTTTTAATTTTTAAAATGCCCAAAAGAAAGTGCACATTTAATGAAAAGTTACAAAGTGAATACACATTCTTAAAAAAATGTCAAAAACCAGGACAATAATATAAAATTGAATGTATTGTGTGTGGAACAGCATTCAGCATTGAACATGGTGGTAAGTCGGATATTACACAACATTTAAAATCGGAACGACATAATATAGCTGCTAGAGCGTCTAAATCTCAAAAATTGTCAAATTTTTTTTCTCCAAAAACACAATTTGCTGATAAAGAACAAAAATTAGCTGCAGATGAAGGAATTTTTGCTTATCATACTTGTAAACACAGTCATAGTCTCAATTCTATGGATTGTACTTCTCAGTTAGTTCGTAAATTATATGAGAAAAAATTTACTTGTGGTAGAACTAAAATATAATATGATATATATAATATATGTCATATTATGGTAAAATAATTAAATAAGCATTATATATTTTCTTTAACACTATTTGTTTAATATTATACCGGTTTTTCACATTTGTTGGGAAAACTCTTGGGAAAATCGAAAAATGACCTCTCTAAAGTACATTTCTATTCAGATTATCTTTCAGAAAAAATGCTGTAAAAATCACTGTAAATGAGAGCAAAATTGCTGATAGAAAAGTTGTTCACAGGAAAAATTGTCATAATATATTTTTTTTTACTAATACCTACATTCGTACATTTTCCGTTTTCCCGACATTTTATCCCGGTTTTTTTCCAGATATTATGAAAACCGCTTGAAAAATCAAAAAATGACCTTCCTAATTTACCGTAGAGATAAAATTTCCTTTTAGAAAACAAGCTACACTTGATACATTGGAGCAAGATTTCTGGTAGAATAGTTTACACAACAAATCGAGGGGTATTTCGGGATTAAAATAGTACGAGGTAGCGATGGGTTGGGTTTCTGAGTACATACAAAATGCATTTATGTTTTCCTTGTTTAAATAAAAGGAAAAAAAAAATGCAAACAATTTGTTTCGGAACTTGAGTTTGACCTCCCTAGAATGTCAATAGTTATGTATTACCATTAAACTACGACAAACATATTTGAAGCTTGACAATTTATTGTTATTTAACATAACATAATATCAGAACTTTAAAAAGCTATAATTTAGAAACTATCAGTCTGCTTAATTCTTACTTCAACATCGTTTTTAAATCGGAAATATAGGTACATAAGTTCAAAATAAAAAAAAAAATTGAAAAATTAGATTTATTCAACATAATTTTTTACTTAAATGATTTTTGTCAAAATTTGATATTAAAATTTCCCTATGAAAAAAAAATACTTCATTAAACTCATTTTTTTTTTTTTTTTTTTGACTACAAAGTAAGATTTTTAATGAACCTCTTGTTAAATTTTGAAACATTTCTGTTTAAATTTAACAATATTAATACAGGGTTCCTACCAAATATATATAACGTACAAAAAATCTAAAAATTAATATGTCCTCAAAAATGGCTTCAATTATTGAAAATTTTACGACGTTTAGAAAAGACAAATATAAGAGGAGAAACATGTATGGAGTTTATATTTACGCGCTGCATTGCCATGAGGAAACTTTTTATCAAAATCTTTATGCATTGTTTCATAATGTCGCTTTAAATTGGCACATTTGACAACAGCAATTAAACTATTGCATACGAGACAAACTGAAATGGCTCCAGCCCTTTTTTGCAATGTGAAAAAATATTTTTCTGTCCACTCAGCCAGGAACTTTCTGTTTTCATTGTCAACTTTGTTTTTTGGAAAATATATTCGATTGCACACGAATAATATTTATAAATTTAATATTTCGTTTAAATACGAAGGACGTGAGGCGATGACGATTTAATACGAACTGAGTAATTACTAGTAGTGACAAGCAGTGGGTACAATAGAGTGTTCTGTTATATCGTTATTATTATTATCAACATCAATAAACTATGAACGCTATCGTTCCCTCCAAATATAGCATAAAAATAGATTAAATATCTACATTCTAAAATGTGAGGAAAACCAGCATTAAAGAAAAATATTTTTGGCGGTCTAGTTTTTTCCCCTCCGCGGGTCGGACCTGGCTCGCGAGCCGCCTGTTGCCGACCCCTGATGTATATAATGCAATACAGAAAACCAAACCAAACTAAGCTGCAGGTTTCGATGGGGTATATTCTGAGTATTGTTAAATTCGCAGGACCAAGAACCCATACCTGGTTAACTGCGTTTTACGATATTGTAAATACTGCAAAAATACCAAAGCAATTTAAAAAAAATGAAGATTGCGTTACTTAAACCTTGGAAGGACGGTTACGAAGCCGCAGAATACCGACCTATATCATTGCTGAGCGTTACTTATAATGCTGCGTCCACACCTAACAAACGTTTGGGGAAACATTGTTTGTCAAACATATGTCGAACGTTTGAAAAACATTTTTCGAACGTTTGTCAAACATTTTATTAATGACAACAAACGTTTGTTTATAATTTGTTGTTCGCTATATGTTTGCCATCAGTCGTGACCATGTCAGATATAGATCAAGTCGCATGCTGCATTGGCGCTGCTGCGTTTGTTATAATGCGTAATAAAATATCAAAAAAAAAAAAAAATTAATAAAAAAAGAAGTTGGTGGGAAAGACAACTTTTTCAGAGAAGAAAGACTTACAATGGTGAGAATTTCATTTTAGATTTACATGACAGTGATTTATTTAGTAATTTTACCAGAATATAGTCTCGCTATAGTCTGGAATATCACACAATAATTTAAAAATAGTATATTGTTTAAATAGTAAAGCTATTGACACACCTCGCGTATGTATCCGTTCAGAATTTAAAATTATTAAATTACATTAATAAACATTTAATTAAATAATTAAATTATATAAATTATGATTATTATTTAAATTAATATTATATAACGTTCGACAAACGTTTGCTAGTTTTTTTTGGTGTTCGGCGAACGTTTGACAAACGTTTTTCTAATTGTTTGTTAGGTGTGGACGCAGCATAAGATATTAGAACGTATACAACTGTATATCGTAGAAGTGATTCCAGTTGAGCGGGCCGCACGGCACCATTTTTGAAAGGAAATATTGTGCCCAACATGATTTGGGCATTGTAGATAAAAAAATTGAAAATGTTAAAAATAAAATAATACATCTTACTAAGCACTTCAATAAACATAAAACCTTGTTTAAAACAGTATTATCCATTGAATCATTTATTTATTAATAAAATGTAATGTTAGGTACATAGTATTACATTATTTTAGATTCTAAGTGGAACGAAGAAGCTTATGGTTTTACAAAGATGTTTATTTTTTTTATCTGTTAACAACTTTTCTACCAGCAATATCGCTCCAATTTATAATGATAGCAATGTTTTTAAAAGGAAATTTGACTGGGGAGGTACTTTAAGGAGGTTATTTTTCTATTTTCTTAAGAGTTTTCCCAGTAAATGTGAAAAACGGGAAAAACATGAGAAATCGAGAAAAACGTAGAAAAAACAGGAAAATCGGTACAACATTAAACAAATATTATTAATAAATATATATAATGCCTATTTGCCAGGGCATATTCACATTTCCTGAGAAAATTGAAAAACGACTTCCTCTAAAGTACTTCCCCAGTGAAATATTCTTTTAGAAAAATTGCTATCGTTATAGAGCAAACTTGCTAGTAGAAAAGTTGTCCACAGAAAAAAAATTCGTAATATACAAATATATTTCGTACATTTTCCCATTATTTTTCGGTTTTTCGAATTTGGTTAGAAAACTCTTTAGAAAATCGAAAAATGACCTGTATAAGGAACCTGCCCCCCACACCGATTTCTTTTCAGAAAAAGTGCTACACGTAAAAGTCGGAGCAAGTTCTCTAGTAGAAAAATTGTCCATAGAAAAAAAAAAATCAACATCTTTGTAAAACCATAAGTTTCTTCACTTCACTCAGAATCTAAAATTAAAAAAAATGTGTACAATATATTTTTAAATATTTGTACAAGGGTCTAGTAAAACAGGGGCACCAAACTTTTTTACAGTTTTAACAGCTATACTGCAGTAATGGGCAACTGTACGGTTGCGTCGCGGCTATTGCATGCAGTACTAATTAACAATTAATGTCAATTTTTTTATAATTTGTTTTTCTGTTCAAGGTATCCCAAACACGTTTACTTTATAATCGAGCGCGCTCGCTCGTATACTATAATACTATGCGGACACGTGAAAAAAAAAACCGACGATGACCAGTAGAGGGCAAAAAGGGCAACTGGTATAATGCGTGCGTTATAATAATATAAATATTTTATTATTGTCAGTCGCTAACGAATATCGCAGCAAGTGGCGAGCACTTCTAAAAAAACAACAAAAAACGATCTGTATGATGAGTACGCGTGATATAGTATACGCCTATTATATTATATTAAATTTATAAATAAATTGTATATATATTCTTAAATATAATTTCTATAAATGTTATATTAATATACTTTGTGTGTGTGTGTGTGTGTGCTAGTTCGACCAGCTGCAGATATTATATTGTTTTATTTGTCGTTGTCGGCTACCATAATATTATCATAGATATAGGTACCAGAGGTACCTATATTTACTCTTCACGTCTATAGTATAGATAATACCTATAATATATATATAGTGTCATACACTCGACGCGGGCGTGAGATTACGTGAATTGTACGTGCCGGCGATAATATAATAATAAATTATAATAAAAAAATCTTCTATTAAAAACAGAGGGAAAGAATAAAAGCTATTGAAATATTTTGCGATATTGCACGCACATAGTTATACGCCCGTCAACAAGTGTGCGGTGCGGTATAAAAATCGTTTGTCATCTCCGGGAACTTATCTCGAGTGTATGCGCCGCCGTCGTCTTAAAGGATTTTTTTCCCCGCGTCCGTCCGCTATAATTTCGATACCCGATGGCGGTCGTCACCTGCGCCGTAACCGCCACAGCTATGATGTTTTCCGCTGCGTTCGAATTCACCATGGTGTCCGTCGTCATGTTCGTGTCCAGCGCCGGTGCGGCCGTAGCCGTCGCTGCTGTTATCGCGTACACAGTGTATAACAGGCTCAATAGGTGAGTGAATACAGACATTATTACCTACTATAGTTATCAATCCTAAGTCGGACAGCAGTTGACCGATCTTTTGGTTTTTAACTAGGTTTAGTTTAGGTTATGAGTTATCCTCGACGAAAACAAAAAATTAACTGAACTGAGTTATTATTAATTTTAAAATATATAATATGAGTTTAAGTAGGTAAACTAAGTTGAATTACTCATGTTCAGGAAAATAATAAATTAAGTTCAGTTAAAAGTTGCTTTTAAAAAAAAAATACAACAAACTACACTACGTACTTTTAACTTTTTTACCATAGTTACTACTCACTGCCCAGTTTTGATTATTATCACTCGCGAATTTTTCCTCCATCCGCGCTATAAAATACTCGTTTTATGAATGTAAACCAATTTCCGTCAAATTCGTGAATATCGCAATAACACTGGGCTTTACTTGCATACACTACTATCTTCTTTTCTCACTCGATCAGGCCTATGACTGATGGAACGGTTAGGTTCGGTATGGTATGATATGGTAAAATAAATACATTAAATTGGAGTAAAATTGCTGGTAGAAAAGTTGTTCACAAAAAAAGCCGTAATATTTTTTTACTAATATATATACGCATATTTCGTTCATTTTACCGTTTTTATTCTGCTTTTTCACGGTTTTTTAATTTATTTGGAAAACTCCTGGGAAAATCAAATAATAATCTCCCTAAAATACCACCTCAGTCAGATTCCTTTCAGAAAAAGTGCTACATTTGTAAAACGGTTTTTTTTCAAATTACGGCGAAATGATTTCATTAAGTATTTTTAATTTTTTACGGCTTTATGTTTTTACCATAAATATTGCTTCAATTTAAAAACAACAAAAGATCTATTTTGTTGATATTTTAATTTGGTTGGTGACGAAGAAAGTCGTTGTTTAAGTTTCTTTGTAGTTTTTTTTAATAATTGAGGGAAACTGAAAAATACGTAGAAATTACAGGAAAATTTACAAAAATAATTCTATTATTATTTTAAATTTTATTTTTTTAATATAATCCAGTTAAAAATATTCGTAGGAACTTGAAATTTTGACAGAAACTATATTTACTTTTTATAGACGTGGTAAAACTTTCAGAACTTTTGATACATTTTTGAGCTATTTATAGATGTTTTAATTTTATGAGTTTTAACGTAATTTTTATTTGATAGAAGGTTCATTATAAGTCGTACTTAGTGGTAAAAATAAAAATAAAATTATTTAATACAGTATTTTTTTTTTCATAAGAGTTTAATCCAATTTTAACGAAAATTGTAAATATTACGTTCTTTCAAAATATGTATAAGCGAACATTGCTCTGAATTGT
The DNA here is from genome assembly GCA_902439185.1 of Cinara cedri. Taxonomy (NCBI): domain Eukaryota; kingdom Metazoa; phylum Arthropoda; class Insecta; order Hemiptera; family Aphididae; genus Cinara; species Cinara cedri. The sequence continues at coordinate 28,166 of CABPRJ010000057.1, forward strand.
TTTTCGTTAGTTATGGTTTATCGTCGGTTACAGAAATAAATTAAATAACTTTATGTATTCCACCTTCTCAATTGCTCAATTACAACAGTGGCCGCACCCGTCCCTCCCGTATTTTTTTCAATTGTCTGTTTTTCCTAGACTCGTGCAAATGGTGCACAATATTTTACGTTCTCAAATATAATAAAATAATAATGTGACGATAATATTATATATTTAATACGGGTCTAGACAAAAAAGCGAAACAAATAACCGCGTGTTATTTGTTCAACCATGAATATACCTACTACTTAGAGATTACATTTTGTTGACATCACTATAGTCTATAATCTATAAGGTTGTATAAATGTGTATTAATGTCCCATGGCTAAAATAATAGTATAATATTGTATTATATAATACAATGAAAAATTGCATATAATTTTGTATAAACGAAATAATGCATTACAAAAAATCCAATAATAATGTAGGAACCTATAATATTATATACCATCATTCATAGGATATTATATGTTGTTAAAACTTAAACAACATAAAAATTAATTTTAAAAATACATGATTACATGATTTAAAAAAATATTATTTTTAATGAGTTTCGACGACGGGTATGTATTTTAATATAATATGTATACATTATCCGTGTAGCCATAATAAACAAAGGTGTTTCGCTTTAATTAAAAGAAAGAAGAAACAAATACCTATCTATAAAGATGTAATATTTTAATTATTATCGTATTATAATTGTCAGTGTTTTACCAAAAATTTTTGTAGTAAATAAACTACAACTTTAAAAAATATGGCAATTTTGAGTGATAGTACTTAATTTATATAAAAAAAGTTAGATTCTGAGTGGTGCGAAGAAGCTTATGGTTTTACAAAGATGTTTTTTTTTGACTGTGGACAACTTTTCTACCAGAGATCTTTCTTCGATTTTTATGTGTAGCACCTTTTTTGAAAGTAAATCCGTGTGAAGAGGTAATTTAGGGAGGTAATTTTTCGATTTTTTCACGAGTTTTCTCAACAAATGTGAAAAATCGGGAAAAAAACATGGGAAAACCGGGAAAAATGTAGGGGAAACTCGGTACAACATTAAACAAATTTTATTAAAGAAAATATATAAAGACAATTTAATTATTTTACTATAATATGACCTCCCTTAAGTATTTCCTCACACCGATTTCCTTTCTGAAAAGATGTTATACTTAAAAATAAAACCAATTTTTCTGGTAAAAAAGTTGCGCACAGACAAAAAAAATAAATGTCTTTGTAAAACCATAAGCTTCTTCACCCCACTCAGAATCTAAAACCACGATTAATACGTATTAGATAACACCCAACCAGTTTACCGAACTTCGTTTTTGATTGCCATTATTTATAGGTCAATTATTAGTATATAAAATAATCTAAATTACTCTATTATATCCATTACTCAATTACCTTTAAAACTTCCCACCTACAACTGTAGCCTACGCTTACGGTCTACCCATGATCTGAAGCAAATGTTTGGCTTTTTATTTATAAAATATCTACAGTGTAGACTTTACACGAAATTATACAATACATATGACGTGTCCTTATACATTTATAATTTAGTTACTTAATTTTGTACTGTACCATCAATTTTAAAACTCAATTGCGAAATAAACATTTTAGATTCTGAGTAAAGCGAAGAAGCCTATGGTTTTACAAAGATGTTTATTTTTTTTATCTTTTAATAACTTTTCTACCAGTAGTTTCGCCCCAATTTTTAATGATAGCAATTTTTTAAAAGGAAATTTGATTATGGAGGTATATTACGGAAGTAATTTTTCAATTTACTTAAGAGTTTTCCCAGCAAATGTGAAAAACGTAAAAACATGGGAAATCGGGAAAAAACGTAGAAAAAACGGAAAAATCGGTACAACATTAAACAAATATTATTAATAAATATATATAACGCCTATTTAATTATTTTACCATAATATGTCATATATATTGTTGAAAAACATCATTATTAACTGATTTCTGATTTCTGATGATCTGATGATTTTTTTTAAATAAGTAGCATGTCTCTGCGCTACATTTTATATATGAATATTTTTTTTTTCTAGGGGAAGGGGGATTAAAAATTAAAATTTTACTTTAATTTTTAAAAAAATTCAAAATAGCTATTTTATAAAATAGATTTGTAGAAAATGTTTAGTGGTTGTTAGGTTAGATTAGGTTAGATAAAGTGTGGTCTTTTATATTTTACGATTTTTTGAAGTTTTTGCAAATGTGAATACAAAATATTGTGGTTATTTTATTACAATATTTAATCATATATTAGTCAAGATACATGACAAGGATTTTCTTTTTCATGAGTTAATATCATGCAATAATATTATCATATTACAGGTATGAGGTAATGTATATTAGAAAAGTCAATCAATAATGGTAAGTTATGTTGATAAATAATATTGTTATGATTGAAAAGAAAATTATTTAAATTTTCAAAAAAATGTAGAAAATAAAAGACATATGGTGTTGTGGGACACCCTGTTGATGGATATCATTTACCCTTAATAATGGAGTAATCGTGCTTAATGAATCACTCTGTATATTGTTATTAGGGTTCATATTTCAATGCATTTGCATCTTTTTTTTTAGAATGTCTTGCACGGTGCTTTTTAAGCTACAAATGTATTACAAGTACTCTAAGTTGTAACTATAAACAATTTTTGCGGAATTTTTTGCATTTTTAGTGGATCATTTTTGACGTTTTCAATGCATTTAAAGACATTTTGGACGTATTTCTGATATTATGACTAAAAATAACTTTATTAAAATATAAACATAGTACTATATAATAAAAATTATTTTTATCTTGAACAATATAACAGTAATCAGGTAATCTGGTTTTAAATTAGATGAGGTAACTTTTATCGGAGTATTTTCTTATCGAGCGATAAAATTATATCGGTGGTGCGTGTGACCGACTACCGAACGCTTTTAATCCGTTTAATTTATTGAAAGAGTATTTAAATCCGAGCCTTAATTATTATTATTATATTATACGAAACGTTTCCTCAATATTTTCTTGAACAAAAAGTACTACGACACTATAGTATATATTTTTCATATTGTGTACGCATGTAATACTTGAACAATGAAAAATATTAAATTACGTACGCATTGTAAACAAAGTTTAGCATCTTGTATCATCACGGAGGTTTGGCGTTACCATTTCGTTCCGGGTATCGTTATAACCTTCGTGGATTCAACCGTAAAGACCCAGTTTTACAAGTTTTGTAATAGTTACTATATAAACATTATATTTGTATCTTAAATACTATATTTATTTTCCACTTGTTAAACTAGAAATTCTGAAAAAAATTACCATATACATTAATAGATATATAATATATTGTATTATGTATGATAACACGTCTATTTGGATTGTTATTTCCGCAGTTTCAAAGAGAGTACAAGTATAATTTTTACTTGCATTTAATAAAATATTAGTTATTTCGGTAAAAAATATTTATTTCATATATAATTCAAAAAATATCGCACATTCCTTTCATGTATTAAGCTGACACCAACTTTGAGATATATTTCTGAACATTGTTATGTATAATATGTATTTCTGAACTCTCCACGAATTCCTTCAGTCTAATCATGTAGCCATGCTAAATTAAAAGAATGAACTAAATCTAAATTATCTAAAAATCTAAATATATCTACGTGGCGAACAGAACAAATTTGACGAGGAGAAAAAACGAAAATTTCCTTATTTTTCATTTTTTCGCTTCATTAAACATTATATGGCGATTTGTATTATTTCTCTAAAATGCACGTTATTGTTCAATCAGAGCCCTCTTTTTGAGTTCAGGTTGTACAATGTTATACTCATATTGACCTTGTGGTTTTAAAATGTACACCTTGAATTTAATTTGAAATTGTCTTAAAATTGTTTGAAAAATAATGACGACAATATTAAACAAAAATTTGAGTTTGCCATTTCAAAACTAGAAAATCAAATAAGAATGTAACATTTTTAAAAACCTATATAAAAAAAAATAAAAATAAGTTTTCGAAAATAATTGTCTGATAATATTAAGTAGGTAGGTGATTAGCTAGTAATACTTGTATTACTTATTTAATTCATCTTAATTTCTAGTCAACCATGCATCTGATCTATAGTTCAACAAAAACGTAAACGAATACTATAACAAGTCAAAGTGCACAGATTATTAATTATACATTTTAGATTCTAAGGGAAGCGAAGAATGTATATTGGTTTTCCAATAATGTTAATTATTTTACCAGCAAGTTTGCTTCGATTTTCAAGCATACCTTTTTTTCTAAATGAAAATCTGACTATGGTGGTACTATAAGAAGGTAATTTTTGATTTTCCCAGCTGTTTTCATAATAAATGGGAAAAACTGGGAAAAAACTTAGGAAAAACGGAAAAATAGGTACAATATTAAACAAATATTATTAAAAAAAATATATAATGCATATGTAATTATTTTGAAATAATGTGACATCTATATTGTTGAAAAATCAATACTATTAACCGAACTCTGCTCAGAATCGTTTTTCGTTAGCAATGGTTAATCTTTACGTACAGATATACATACAATTTCCCCTCTACCTTCTCAACTTCTCACCTACAACAGTGGTCCACTGAAGTATGTTCGTCTTGATTATTACTAAATTGCTAAATGCTCTAATAATAAAACAGCTTTTTTGTACAAACATATTGCATACATTTTCTCTGTAGTCATTTGATACTTATTAAAAACATATAATCTAAAATACAATTGGATAATGAAAAATGCAATATTTATGTTTTATTTAAGAATGTTCCTAAATTTTATTATGATGATTAAGAAGTAGTACCTAGAAGTACCTATGGCGGTTTTCTTATAAATTTTTAATTTTAATGTAATGATGAAACGATTAAGTTATTTTCAAGGTGAACCTTGGTTAAGTTTTATTATTCAACTGGATAGATATATGTTATCATGATATACCAATCTTAATATTTTAATTTTAATATTTCAATGTCAAAAATGTTATTCCGCAAATATTGTTCCGGGAAAACATATTAATCCAAAAATTAGAAAAAAATAAAATGAATATCTAACGTCAGTAAAGTCTTTACTAAAATAATTGATAATAATTATTTACAAAGAATGATTCGTTAATTCAATATCAACGTGTTAATAAATAATTTGGTGAGATTGATTAATGAATATTTTGCCTGGGAAAATAAGAACCAAACCCATTAAGTATGAATATAAATTAGCCTAAACTAGACCATAATATTATATCATATACGTAACAAGAGAAAACAATGTTTTAGGGGGGAGGGGATTGGGCGTACTAAAATCCTACACTATGATATACATTACGCGAATCTACGTTATTTGGGCGTAGGAAAATTTTGCGATTTTTTTTGTTTATCAAGTTAATGTGATATAAATCCTATTCATCCAAAAATCTGAAAATACAGATTTTGAATCGAAAATTCTAATTTCAGTTTATAAAATCAATTGTATATATTTGTATGTTCATTAAATGATTTTATTTATTTATTTTACAAATTTACGGACGTAGCCCTTGTTTAAAAGAACAATATACATTAGGACAATAAAGGTAGATAAATAACATAGTCATTACATATTATAAACAAACATAAGAAAAGAGAGATCCGTATTGGCGCGAGACATTAGTCATTTAATAGGTTCATTGCGTATATAGTATATAGCATTAGTACATAGTATATTGCGTATATAGCAAACTATATAACAACTTCTCTATCAGAAGACTTGCTCGGATTTCTAAGTGTACTTTAGGGTGTATTAAGTGTACTCTACTAGGGAAGTACTTTAGAGAGGTAATTTTTCGATTTTCTCAGGAGTTTTCTCATCAAATTTGAAAAACTGAACAAAACTGGAAAATATAAGAAATGTAGGTGTTAGTTAAAATATATTATGGCCTTAAAGAAAATATATAAAGCCTATTTAATTATTTTACTATAAAATGGCATATATATTCTTTTATTCTTTTATTCATACGGACATAAAGTTCAATAACAAAATAAATATACATTTATATATAATAGCATATCACGTAGTAATTAAATTTACATTTTTTTTAAATTTACTAAAATAATTCACAAACAAACCAACAATTGTGTACATTTTATTATTAGCCCATTTTACAAAAGGATAAATCGGAGAATTAGACATTAAATTGGTTGTTGCTACAGACAAATAAAATAATTCTACACATCTTAAAGTACTTAAAAAACCTTAAAATTTGGAAAGGTAGAATAAGGATCGTACCTTTCTCATCTGGTGTTTCCAAAGGGGAAACACCAGATGATACATGAATAGGTGATGAAAAAAACTGTTTATATTTTACTATTTGTTGTCTGTTCATTATGAATGACATAAACCATGATAACAACGAATTACTTACTCCAATAGAATTTAATTTTTGTGTAAGCTAAAAGTGATTTACTCTATCAAACGTTTTTGAAAAATACATATAAATCACATCAGTTTAGTAGTTATTAACTGTATAGTTCAAAATAGTTTAAAAGAAAGAAATTAAATTTATATTCGTTGAACGTTTAAAGTAAAACCCATGTTAACTATTAGATATTATATTACTGAACAGAGGACTTATTTATTTAGAAATTAAATCTTCTAGTGTCTTTGGTAATATTGAAATGATAGATAATGGTCGACAGTTTTTTACGTCATTTAAATTTCCGGTTTTTGATATAGGTGTGATATAAGAAGTTTTCCAATAATCTGGATAAGTGCCAATTGAAATTGATAGATTAAAAGAAAAAAGTAAGATAATGGAAACGGGTGCAGCTACTGATGAAGGTGGGAAGTTGGGAAGGTAGGATATAGACGGAAATTTAATGTATATTTATATGCAATGATAAACCATTGCTTAAGAAAAAAACGATTCTGAGCGATGGGTAGTCCAGTTGATAATGATGCTTTGTTCACAATATATATTATGTCATTTTATAGTAAAATAATTAATTAGACTTTATATATTTTCTTTAATAAAATTTCTTTGATGCTGTACCGATTTTCTCGATTTACCTACGTTTTCCCGGTGCACCTATGTTTTTCCCAGTTTTTCACATTTGCTGGGAAAACTCTTGAGAAAATCAAAATTAAATGACCTCTCTAAAATACCATTTCAGTGAAATTTTTTTTTAGAAAAATTGCTATCATTATAGGTTGGAGCAAAATTTCTGGTAGAATAATTGTCCACAAAAAATAATAATTGTAAATAATATTTATTATATTAGGTAAATTTTCCCGTTTTATTTTCGGTTTTTAAATTAAATAAGAAAACTCTTGAGAAAATCGAAAAGTGACCTCCCTAAAGTACTTATCACGTCAATTTCCTTTCATAAAACTTTCGCTCCACTCAGAATCTAAAATATAATAATTAGATGCCACAATGTTATTAATACAGGATTTTAAAAAATTAACTGCTAGTCTATCTGATCCCGTAAGCAATGGTATATCGTTGCTAACAGGTATACATTAAATTATCTATAACAGTGACTGCACCCGTCCCCATTATCCTGGGACGTCTTTTATTACTTGTTTCTTAATTTTCTCATTGTACATTCAGTATTTAAACAAAAAAATTATTATTCTTAATATATTTTAAAGTTTTTGTACGATATAATATACATTACGTTAAGTATGATTAATGAAATCATGTGTTTGCTCCATATAAATAGTAATAAATGTATAAGAGATCGTCACACCCACATTCGTTAATATCTTATACTCGTATATTACGTATAACATAACTAATTTCGACGTGTTAAATCATAAAACACAAATATAAAGATCATAACTAACGGGTTTAAATAATTTAATGTTCAACAAAGTTTATATTAGATTAATATTATGGATTATTGTTGACCAAGGTACTATAATATAAATGTTGAAATTATTGAACTTTAAAATAGTAAGACAAGAACAACTATATGAACGTGGGTGAGACGGCATTTTAAAATGATATTGGTATATACTTAAAAGTTGAAAAAAACAGCTGATACTCGGGATGGGAGTTGTAGGTGGGTAGTTGGGAAGGTGGGATATATAAAGTTATTCAATTTATATTTATAATCAACGATAAACTGTTACTAACGAAAAACGATTCGGATCGAAGTTCGGTTATATACATTTTGAAAAGCCATAGTATTTACGATTTTCGTCAAAATAACATAAAACTTTTATGAAAAAAAAAAATATACCATATAAAAATAAATTTTTTTTTTACCACTAAGTATGATTTACGAGTATAATGAACCTTTTGTCATATTTTCAAGTATTTTTGTTAAGTATAATAATTTTATCCACATAGTATACTAACTGTAGTTAAATGATGTAAAAAACTTGCAAAACTTAAATGTCTGTAAGTTTCTCAAATGTTTTGAAAGTTTTGCCACGTCTAGGAAAGTATAAGTTTTCTATCAAAATTTCAAATCTCTACGAATACTTTTACCTGAATTACATTGTAAAAACAAAATTTAAAATAATAAAAGAAATATTTTCGTAATTTTTTCCGTACTTTCTATATATTTTTCATTTTTGTTTATTTATTTAAAAATTATGCAGATAATCAAAAAATTAGTTTCTTACCAAAAGGATTTCTTGTCGATTTTGTTATTGGAGGCATATATCAGATAGAAAACGAAATGCGTGAAAGTTTTAAGTAATAAAATAGTATACGACCGTAAATTTGTCAGTTTTAATTTTTTTTATCTTTTTCGGGGTTTTCTCAATTATTTTAAAAGTTACCAAGGAAATCAAAAAACGAACAAGTTACTCACGAACTAGATCAAAAATTCAACAAAATAGGTCTCTTGTTAATTTTCTATTGGAACAATTTTTATGGTAAAAAAAAAACAAGTTTTACAAACTTAAAATAATGAAATCCTTGTGCCATAATTTAAAAAAAATCGTATTTTTTTGGTTTTTTCCAATTATAATGAACAATTTTCGATTAGATTAATATTTTTGGTGTAAAACGTCGCAACGCATCGTAAATATTTGCCGTTTTATCTATAATTTTCTTTCGGGGTTTTCCCAATTATTTTGAAAATCCCTTAGGAAATCTAAAAATTACACCTGTAATCTAGCAACTAGAGAAAATGAACTTTCAGAAAAGATACTACACTTGATCGTTGGAGCAAATTTTCTTGTAGAAAAGTTGTTCACAGACAGAAAAAAAATATACACATCATAATAAAACCAATAGATCCCTCGTGACGCACTGAATGTTAAATAAATATCATAGAAATGACATCAGTGGTACGCGTTATAATATTCTGATGTTCTAGTTTTTTTATGTTTATATTTTGCCTCATTTACCAATAACTATTTCTGAATTAAACTTTTTGTAACTTTCACATATGTGACAATGCTGAGAAATTATAGTTTGTATATTTACTATTCTCCTGTTTTTTTCGTAGTGAAGGGAATCCAAGTGTCGAAATTGTTTGGTTTTTTTTACCACGATTTTGATAAAGTGAAAGGTGAATGTCCCGAGCACGATCATTATTGTTGCTGTATATTATACACGCGGTGATCATCAATTTTGGTTCTGTAAGGGTTCTCAAATATATAAGCTTTAAATCTGACACATCTTATTATTTCATAGTTTTCTATTGATATATTACTTGATACGTGTACTTTTTTTATACAATAGTTTTGCTTAATATTTGAGGTAATTTTAAGGAGGATATTACGAGTTCGTACGCCGCAGAGCATAATGTATAAGTTGAACAAGGTCGGAATAATAGTAGCATTGTGTAGGTACGTTGCTCGAGTAGAATACATTTTGGGGTTGTTGCATAATAATATATTTTATAGGTACAATAACCGCTGTACTGTGCGATAAGTTTTAACTGAGTAGGTACAAATTTAAAACTATCACTGTCTCTGGGAGACAGTGATGTGCTTAAAAATGTTCAATGTGAGAGATTTTAACAAATAATAAAAATATGAGTAATTATGAATACACGAGTACATCATAGAATCTTCTTCTCTACCTAACTTTGTTATGTTATGTGCATTTAAAAGCCCGATCCTAAAAAGCTAATTATAGATCAGTAAATCAAACTTTCCTTGTGACTTGACTGAAATATATACATCCTAAAAATAAATTACTAGATAGTTACTAACATTTTTGTATTTCTAAGCCAATGAAAGGAATATTACCACTAACGTTCCCTGCTCACGCCACTGCTGAGAGACAATTTTATTATATTTGTTGCCGAGAATTTTAATATATTAGCCTTGTGATGTAATGGTATGAGTAATACTTAAAATTTATATTGTATTATTTCAAAAGATTAATTTGCCAGATCGATTATGACGTGTTTATTTATTTTTTTTTTTATTAGAAACATAATAATACCGCAATGGTTACATACAGAAAAAAAAACAAACAATAGTGCTAACGGAGGGTTATAATTTGTTGGAATTGTAATTTGTCGGAAATGGGTTTTTTGGAAACATATTTTGTTAGAAAAATAAATTGTTGGAAAGAATTTTGCTGGAAAAATATTACGTCGGAAAGTTTTTAGTCAAAAAAATAATTCGTCTGAAAATAAGTTGTCGGAACTGTAGTTTATCAGAAAATAATTTTTACCCAACGACGATAACATGTAGTCATGAAGTGACTATGAAGAAATTATATTGAACAGTTTCGACGAAATACTTTCTGATGAATTATTTTTCCAACAAAACAATGCCGACAAATTATTTTTTCGAAAATAAACTTTCCAACGTAATATTTTTCCGACAAAATACTTCTATTTCTAAAGCGGAAAAACATAAAAGGTGAATTAACATTTCTTCTATAAGTCGATTTCTATCCTTTGATTTGATAAAAATAATAATATCTCACTCCGAAGTTCAAAGAAACCCACAGATGTTCTTAAATTTTCAATAGAAGTAATGATACCTTTGATAAGGTTCCTTGTTTTCCCAAGAAAGTTATCTCTTGTAGTTTTTTCGTTGAAATGTTAATTATAGAAAGAACGTTATGTAATATGAATAAATGAATAGTAAACCTGGAATACTTGAAAGTATTCCAAAGAAAAATCAATTTTAACAAAATGATTTAAATAGAAATAATTAGCAATTTAAAATTCAAAAAATTACCTATTGCTTCATTCACATCTCTATTAATTGCATCTTAAATTTATTTTTCTAATGCAAGACTGTTGCTTTTAAACTTTTTGTACATAATATTAAAAAAAAAAAAAAAAATAAACATCTTAGTAAAACCAATACATTCTTCACTACACTCAGAATCTAAAATAGTTACTTAGGAATAAAATGTATTTAAAATTGTTGGATTGTACTCAAAAAAATTACCCAGTATATATGTTGCATATATTAACAACATAATATGTATGAACGACTGTCATAATAGTGATTGTTTGTATTGGAAGTTGTTCATTGTATATTTTTTTCTCTTTGAACAGTAGTGGAACGATGAAAACTTCTAAATGCAATAAAACACCATTCGCAGACTATAATATAAACTCGTTTCGTTTTACGCTTCTAGGTGTAGTATATATAGGTTGTACCTGTTGCTGTACTAATTTCATATGGATAATAATATTAAAAAAAAACCTATCAAATAACAACACACCTGATATCATATATATATATAGGTAGATACTTACTTATTGCGTTATTTATCGAAGGTTCCATTTTTAGTGTTTCAAACAAATTCTCAATAAGAAAAAAAAAAATTAAATATCTAACCAACGTTCAGATTCTAATACCTATTATTATAGACGTAGGTATATGCGATACAATTATGCCTACTGAAATGGCTATGAGTTTAAAATACAATACTTTATACAATTAAAATGGACATGTTTACATGTGGAGGAAGCAAGAATCAATGATTAAAAAAGAGCTGATATTGGAGATGGGTGCGGCCACTGTGACCCACATAGGTGGGTAGTTGGGAAATTAGTACACATAAAGTTATTTATTATATTATTAATCAACAATAAGTCGATAAACCATTTCTAACGAAAAACAATTCGGAGCGAAGTTTGGTTATACATTATACATGTTTTGAAAGGCCGTAGTATTTACGATCAAAATTTGATTTTAACTCTTATAAAAAAAAAAATAAATTATATAACACTCAATTTTTTTTCGACCACTAACTACGACTTATAATGAACCTACTATCATATTTTCAAGCATTTTTGTTCAATCTAACAATTTTATCTACATCTGAGGTACCTTACCAAATAAAAATTACGTAAAAACTCCCAAAATTAAAATATCTACAAATAGTTAAAAAGTTTTGATCATTTTACCATGCCTAGAAAAAGCAAATATAAATTTTCTGTCAAAATTAAAAACAAAATTTCAAATAATGAAAGAATTATTTCCGTAAACATTTCCTTTCTTTCTAGATGTTTTTGGTTTTACTCAATTATTAAAAAAACTAAAAAATATATGGTGAAATAATTAAATAAGATTATATATTTTTTTTAATAATATTTGTTTAATATTGTATCGGTTTTCTCGTTTTTCCTCCGTTTATTCTGGTTTTTCTCGATTTTTTACATTTGCTGGGAAAACTCTTGAGAAAATCGAAAAATGACTTATTTAAAATTCCTTTCTAGATAGATTTCAATTCAGAAAAAGTTCTATCATGTAAATCGGAGCAAAATTGCTGGTAGAAAAGTTGTCCACAAAAAAAAAAAATCGTAATATTTTACTAATATATTTTGTGCATTTTCCCGTTTTCCCTATTTTTTTTTTCGGTTTTTCACATTTGACGAGAAAACTCCTGAAAAATCAAAATATGACCATTTTAAAGTACCACCCCAAGAAAATGTATTTTCAAAAAAGGGTCTACATCGTATACATCGAAGTAAACTTTCTGGTAGAAAAATGTTCACATAAAAAGAAAAAATAATAATCATCCTTGTAAAACCAATACATTCTTCGCCACACTCAGAATCTAAACAACAATTTTCTTTGATAATGGCTATATTATGTTAAAAGAAACAAAATCAATCTATTGTTATTTTTAGATTAGAGCAATAATTTTAGTAGAAAATATTGTGTATACAAATTTTCAATAGTGAAACGCTATTACCTTCTATAAATATTTACCGTTTTACCTATACTTTTCTTTCAGGTTGTTCCCAATCATTTCGGAAATCCCTTGGAAAATCATAAAATTACTTTTTAATGCACTAACTAGATACAAATTTCTTTCAGAAAATGTACTATATTTTACACACCGGAGCAAGATTTTTTTCGAAAAGATGTTTACAGACAGAAAACAAAAAACACACATCATAGTAAAACCAATAGATCCCTCGCAATGTTCCAAATCTAAAAAGACGGATAAAGATGAATTCGATTTATAGTTTGATTTGAATTTTATCTTCGTGTAATATTATATTACGTACTGTATAAAAATGTCAAGGATAAGTGAATTTCATGGGGTCCAGTGCATATAAAAGAGTACTTGAAAATCACACTTTTACTATCGACTGCATATTATATTATGCTTATATAAATCTATGTATTATAGAAAAAAAAAAAATGATATTAAATATTTTTGACTTTTTCTTTATTTTATATTTTTTTATAATAGTTGGCTGTAGTTTTACATAAGAAAAAAATAAGACAAATCATCCGTCGGCTTTAAAAACTGGTGTTTTGCAACTATATAGGAACATAATATCACACAATAGGTATTCATTATTATCGCATGCACCATTTGTTACTGTTATTATATTATATTGTTCATTTTTTTTTTTTTTTTTTAATTTTTTACCGTCCCTCCGCATGGATATTAGAATTATTATTATTATTATCATACATCGTAACTTTACCTCTGCTATTGGGCATCATATTAAATGTGAACGCACTCGTCTGTATACATAGAGCGTTTGCCGGTGTAAGGAGACTGTCAGTAGTCCGCATCACCACGATCCGACCAGAATGTAGGAACGAATTCTGTCTGTTTTCGTACATTTTATTATTTTTTTTTAGTACCTATATAATAATGTTGCATAATGTTTTATTTATTATGTTCTCGATCAATTGATTTTTTTTTGTTAAAAACCTGTTGGATTATATATATATCCAAATTTTAAAAATAAATAATATTAACTTCTCTGTTATTATCCATTATGAGTTTTGTTCACTGATCCGACTCAAAAAACAACAGTACCTAACATATAGAATAGATATTCTTTCACAAAACGTAAGTCGTTTAAATTATATCTATATACTATGTACATTTTAACACTTATTACACTCAAAAAATGAACCTAAAATTTGCTTAGATATTATATTATATTATGTAATTTGCATTAAACATTATTTGTTAACCTATTTATGTTCACCTATGTTAACCTATGTTTTATGTTCAGTGTATTTATTTTGTTATTTCCTAAGAATTTTGTTGAAAAAAATTTCAACGACCTTAAGGTAGCGACCTAGGAACTGAATGCTTTTTGCCGACTAATTTATTAATGTTATTATTTTTTTAGATTTTGATTTATTGGTTTTACTATGATGTGTTTTTATATGGTTTGAAAATAATTTTTCATCAAAAATCTTGCTTATATCAAAAATATTATAGGAAATTTATTGTAGAATTGTTTTATCTAGTTGCTTCATTGCGTCTTTCTCGTGTTTTTATTGTCCGTGACCTTAACCGATGGTATTATGCATTTTATATTTATATACTACATAGATTTGTGTATGGTGGTAAATATCGTCCGATTCGGATAAAATTTGTATTTTATATTCTGATCGGAAAGAGAAATTTATTGGTTTTACTATGACAGTGATTTATTTTCTTTTGTGTCCGTAAACTACTTTTTTACCATAAATCGTGTTTCAACCAAAAATTGTAGAGGAATTTTTTTGTAGCATTTTTGATCTAGTTAATGTACGTAATTTTTTGATTTTCCTTGTAGTTTTCTTGATAAATGGGAAAAATTAACAATTATTGGTATAATTTTAGTTGATGTCTGAGTTAGGTTGGCAATAAGAGGAAAATACGACTATAAGACCTTGTTCAGAATTGTTTTTCGTAAGTCATGGTACAGATATAAATTGAATTACTTCTTATATTGTAAATATCAAAGTAATAGCACGCCCATCGACAGTAACGACATTTTTTTTATACCTGCCTAAGAATATCTACGAATAAGTAAACCAAAATCATATTAAAAAAAAAAGAACAAGTTGTTGAGGAAGTTATACTTCAAAATAAAAATTGTTTACATTTATTATAAACGTAGTGGCTTACAATAATATTATTTCTCGATTCTTGATAAGTAGATACTCTGCTATCATATGTTTGTATATTATTAATAATTCACTGTACATAATAATATATGCTTCCGAGTATTAAGCCTATGCACGCGGAACAATTTATAGGGTATGGTTTCCTGTATGCGGTCTTCCGGTTTCAGAGACGAAAACGTATTAAAAATCACCTGCTCGTCAATATGTACATAAAATATAATATGAATTATTAATAATGTGAAAGATACTTATTATATAATCTGGAGATGCGATGATGGTAATGTTTTATAATTTGGAATTTAATAAAAACATTAATATGTATCTGTATTATAGACACAATTGTCGATAAAATATGTAAGGAGAAAGAGCAATTGTTTTTTGGTATTGATTCTATGGATTACGGTTTTACTATTTCGGGAAATCGTTGTTTTTCATATTAATTATCGAAAAAAAAAGGAAAAAAGCATATAATATTATATACGAGTACCTACAGTTTAAGATCAGGGTTTATTTTTTCGTATCAAGCGCATACAACAGTAATATAATATGTATATTAAATTATAAAACAAAAATAAATAATTTACGAATAAAAATACACAATAAAAACAAAATAAATATAATATAGTTAGTGTTATATTGGTGGATTTATATTATTTTGGTTTAGAAGTGGACCATGTTCATTTCTGTGCATGTACCATTTTGGATGTCTTCTTGGGTATAGGTATAGCCTATATATGCTTATATATGGGACAAGTTTAGTATGTGACAATATGTTGCATGATCTGTTCTTCTCAACACATGCATAAGGTGTTTTTAAGTATAAGATTAGTAATATTATAATATTATTAGTGTAGTGATGCAAATAGTATACATTTGTCCGTGTGAGAAAATCGTGCGTGTAAACGACTTATTAAAGACGGTATGTATTATGTTTGAGAGTTGGAGCAAAAAATACATTTTTCAAAAATGTGGTTGATACGTAAATATAACAATAATGTGTGGTTGAGTGTGAAAGTACGCGTATAGTTATAATACGCGTGATACGTTTATAACATCATTGGGATATTTAATAATAATATTAAACATTAGATATATATATCAGGTGTTTATAATATACAGTTGTGAACACACGGAAAACAGTGAAGTAGCACACTACTGCGGTCGTTGCCATGTAGTTAGAGTCGAAAAAAAACCTGTCCAAGTATCAATTTACTCGTCTCTTGATCGGTTTGAGAAAGGAGTACCTATATATTCTATATTGTAGCGCGAAACAATGAAAGTCGATTTAAGCGAATTATTATAATAATACTAATGTTTATGGTTAAGGATAGAACATTACCTATAATAATAATACTTAGTCGGTCAAATGTGACCATAATAATTTCTAAGTACGATCATTATTATTGTATTATTAAAGCGCGCGTTTAAATTGTACTTATGTGTCTGTTCAACGGCGACAGATCAACGTCAAATAAGGGAATTAATCGTAGTCGTATAAGAAAATCACGATAAATCGACCCGGTTACCGGGGTATAATTATTGGTATACTGGACTATAAACTACAATATTATTAAACTGGACATGATATATTATATTATATATGTCGTTATTATAATAATATAATATTTTCATTTTTAACTAATATTTAAAAAAACTTGATTATAAATTATAATATAACAAAATAATTTTGTGATAAGTATATGCTGTCCTCCTATGAAGAGACAATACGTGGTGTAGTATATGGTGTGTTTTTTTTTTTATAAAAATATAACGTCATGCCTATACTATTCCTCGTGTATAAATTGTAAAATATAGGTAGATATATATAGTTCAAGACTTCAAGTACCAAGTGTTATAATTTAATATAATATAATATTATGTTTGCACAATCATTGAATCGTGCATGATATTTTCGTTTCCAATAATTGATTAAATTGTATATTCTTCATAGTTTTCAACTCCATCATACATATAAAAAAAAAATCCACGGTAAACAATCTGATACCTACTTAATGATTTTTTGAATGTAAATAATATCGATAATATGGAAAGATAGGTCCACGTTTATAATCTTGCGGTAAAATATTACTTTTTATAAAATAATAAGTAAGTTTTTCTATTACTCATCGTGTTATACCTACCTACGTAATTGCCTACCTATCAATCTGTCCAAATAGATTAGAGTAAGTTAAATAAATTGCGTTTTTGTCGAATTTCGTTTGTTTTTTATTGTAAATTTCAAGGTCCGCATCTGCAGGTTCGTAATGTACTACAAATTACATTCGTGCATTATGCTTGTTTAGTATATTTGCATTTCAACATAGGTGTACACTGTGATATTATAGCATTAGATCTGCCACACTGACCTATAGAAACGACTAATATATACAGTATATACAGGATGATTCACTCATTAAGCTTGCTCACCCTATTTTTTTGATTAATTTTACATGTATTAAAATTCTTATTTTTGAAATTTTTAAATGTAGTTAAAACCGATATTATCGAATACTTAGATTTTCACAACATTTCAGGAGCATACTGTAGTGATATCGACTTTGGTTTTTCAAATGAGAACCTATATTAAAAATTCCATATATAGACGGAATAGACTTTAATATATATTGGTGTCGACATTTTTAATTTCCGTCAACCCGTTAACGAGATATTCCATTTTTAAGTTTAGGTGGAAGGAGAGTAGTAAATTAAGTGAAGTATCATTTGTGTGACGGCACGGCGTTTTATTAGTGAGCACACTTAGTGAATCACTCTGTATAATGTATACATAGGTATGCATATAGATAGGCTCGTATAGCAGATGACGAAACAATTACGATGTAATTAGGCACACATACAAATTAACATTTGAATATAAAACACACTGCACGGCGCACGCGCGTATCCCTCGTGTTATTGTCCGTGTCCTTTACTGGCGGTAAGGTTTGGTTAGGTTATTATAAACATATTATATAGATTCGTGCATGGTAACGATCATCGTCTAATTTTATTCAGCTAAAAGTTTGTTATATTTTAGATTCAAAGCGAAACGAATGAATTGGTTTTTCTATAATGTGTGTGATTTTTTTTGTGTCCGTAAACAATTTTTCTACCAAAAATCTTAAAAAAACTTTATAAGAATTTTCTTTAAGTATATTCGATCTAGTTGGTGCGTTAGGGATAGGCTATTTTAAATTCCGAGTGTAGCGAGGAAGTAATTGCTTTTACAACGCTGTTTATTTCTTCTTTGTCCTAGTCTATGGACACGTTTTTTCCTAGTAAGCTTGCTTCATATTTTACGTGCCGCAATTCTTCTGAAAGCTCAAGTTGTCTAGATTGTACAAAATAAAAAAATGACCCCTTGTGAAAGGGGTTTTTTTTGGATTTTCGACACCATTTTTTAATTAAAAGTACTTAAATTGGAAAAACGTAGGAAAACGTACAATTTCACGATTTCATAAATATATTTTAATAAATTTGCTGTAATTCGGTTATAAATACACGTAAAGACTTGAAACTTGGTAATAATACTTATATTGGACTTACTTAGACATGGTAAAATTTCTAAAATCATTGGACGACTTTTTTAGTTTTTAATAAGCGTTTTGACATCAAATTTAAACGAAAATCGCAAAAAAAAAAAAAAAAAAATATGGCACTTCAAATTATATAATATTATTGAACTGTGCTCGGATCGTCAAGCAATGGTTTATCGTTAATTACAGAAATAAATAAAATAGCCTTATGTATCCTACCTTCCTAACTTTTCACCTATAATAGTGACCGCTCCCATCCCCATCAACTCTTTTTAATATATGTCATGTACAATCCAATCATGACTTAATCTATTTAGAACACCTGCACCAATTCTGCATTTATACCAGGTCTAAAAAAACGGACATTCGCATGTGGATGTAGCCACTAATGTAAGTGGGAAGTTTTGAAGGTAGGATAAAAAAGAGAATTTAATGTATATTTGTAAACAATGATAAACTATTGCTAACGAAAAACGATTCAGATCGCAGTTTAGTTGATAGTGTTGCTTTGTCAAAAAAATGTATGTCATATTATGGTAAAATAATTATGTGTGCAATTAACATTTTTACTAATAATGGTTGTTTAATATTTTACCTATTTTCCTGTTTTCCAGTTTTTCCGGTTTTTCCAATATATTGAGATAACTTCATAGAAAATCAAAAAATTATCTCCTTAAAATACCTCTCCAGTCGGATTTTTTTTCAGAAAAAGTGCTATCATTGTAAATCGGAGTAAAATTACTTTTAGAAAAGTTGTTCACGGTAAAACAGAAGGCCGTAATATTTTCTGATTAATACCTACATTTCGTGTACATTTTCTCGTTTTTCCTCTGTTTTTTCGGTTTTTGAGAAAACTCTTTAGGAAATCGAATAATTACCTCCTTAAGATACCTCTTCGGTCAGATTTTCTATAGAAAAATTTTTTATTAGAAAATAAGCTACAAATGATACTTCAGATTTGATTTCAGAGTTATATTTCTGGTATAAAAGTTTGCACAACAAATCGAGGGGTATTTTTCCATTAATATAGTTCAAACAAGCGATGGCTTGGGTCTCTAGGTATACCCAAAATTAATTTGTTTTTTACTTGTTTTGGTTAAAAGGAAAAACGAATGCAAACAATTTTGTTCGATAACCCGGGTTTGAACTCGCGACCCCAAGGATGACAATATGTAGGTATAACCATTAGATCACGACTAACATTATTAAAAAAGACGTCCTAGGATAATGAGCACGGGTGCAGCCACAAACGATTCTGAACGGAATTCAGTTGATAGTAATACTTTGTCAACAATATAAATTATGTGCCATATTATAGTAAAATAATTAAATAGACTCTATATATTTTCTTCAATAACATTTGTTTAATGTTGCACCGATTTTCTCGGTTTTTCTACGTTTTCCCCGGTTTACCTATGTTCTTTCCCAATTTTTCACATTTGTTGGAGAAACTCCTGAGAAAATTGAAAAAAAACCTTCCTAAAGTAACTTCCTAGACAGATTTCCGATTAGAAAAAGAGCTAGCATTTTAAATCGGAACAAAATTGATGGTAGAAAAGTTGTTAACAGGAAAACAAAATACCATATATTATATTTTAACTAATACCTATATTTCTTATATTTTCCCGTTTTTCTCCATTTTCTTTAGGTTTTTAAAATTTTTTGGAAAAACTCTTGGGAAAATCGAAAAATGACCTCTTTAAAGTACCCCCTCAGTCAAATTTCCTTTTAGAAAAATTACTATCATTATAAATTGTTGCAAGATCTCTGATAAAAAAGTTGTCCACAGAAAAAAAAAAATTAAAATAAAAGAACCCTTTTTGTAAAACCACAAGCTTCTTCGGTTCACTCAGAATCTAAAATACAATGATTTGTTAACAATAACAAAGTATGTCATATTATATTATGGTAAAATAATTAAATAAGCATTATATATTTTCTTGAATAATATTTGTTTAAAATTTTATTGATTTTCCCGTTTTTCCTCCGTTTATCCTGGTTTTCCAATGTTTTTTTTTCGGTATTTTACATTTGCTGGGAAAACTCTTAAGCAAAATCGAAAAATGACCTTTTTAAAATACTTTCCTAATCAGAATTACTTTCCGATCAGAAAAAGTGCTACACTTAATAATCGGAGCAAGATTTCTGATAGAAAAGTTTGCACGACAAATCGAGGGGTATTTTGCGATTAAAATAATACAGGCGAACGATAACTTGGATCTCTAAGTAAACCCAAAATGCATTTATTTTTCTTTGTTTAGGCAAAAGGGGGAAAAAATGCAAACAATTTGTTTCGAAACTCGGGTTTAAACTCGCGATCCCTATGATGTCAAATTTATGTACTACCATTACACTCCGACAAACATATTTTAAGCTTGATAATTTATAGTTCTATAGCATAACATAATGTCCACTTGCATATCAGAACTTTAAAAAGCTATAATTTAAAAACTATGTCAGTCCGCTCAATTTTTACTTCACCACCGTTCTTAAATTGGCAATATACATATGTTCAAAACCTAAAATTGAAAAATTAGCTTTGTTCCATATCATTTTTTACCCAAAAGATTTTCCTCAAAATTTTATATCAAAATTCCTTTATAAAAAAAAAAGTACTACATTAGACTCAAATTTTTTTTTGACCACAAATTTAGACTTAATAAACCTCCTGTTTTAGTTTCAATCATTTCTGTTTGATCTTATAATTTATCCAAAGAGTAGGTACTTACCGAATACATATTACGTACAAAACTCGCAAAATTAAAATGTCTCAAAAAAAATAGCTAAAATTTATGAACATTTTACCACGTCTAGAAAAAATAAATGTACATTTTTTGTCAATATTTTAATCTTTAGAAATATTTAAAATTGAATTACAATAAAAAACAAAATTGAAAATAATAAAATGATTATTTTTTTACGTTTTTCTTAAGTTTTATCCCGGGTTTTCCCAGATATTATGAAAATCATTTGGAAAATCAAAAAATGGCCTGCCTTAAGTACTATCTAAACAGAATTTCTTTTATAAAAGTTTCCAAACTTACATATTGAAGCAATATTTCACATCTATAATATTAATGTTGTGGCAATCAATATAATAGACTCGTACCTATATAGGTAAATAATTATTATTGTTTACTCGAATCAATTAAACGAAAAATTTACAAATGACACCTTATTCTAATTATCATTCATTATCAATTGGTTCAATATCCGGTATATTAGAAGAGGAATGTTGAAAACTCATCGTACGTCGAGAATAATAATAAATAGCTGTACTTACGGTTGCGTATGTCGTTAAACTCATGACATCAATAATATTGGTACCTAACTAACGGACACACGATAATTTTTTTTTTTTATACCAAAGTCTACGGATTAATATTAATAATATTCCGATGGTGATTCCTCAATAATATTAATTTGAAACGGTCAACTATAATAATATTATAAAGGTTACGGTGGGACCTGTGTATAATAATATAATTAAATATATACAGATACGTGTACACTTTTCTGATATATCGATTTACCGTGTACGGTATACCTACGAGTACCTATCGTCTTTATACGTGTTTCATAAAAAAAAAAAAAATTAAATAATAAATAAACAACAGGCAATTATCCACAATAGTCCACGCTTATAGACTTCATAAAATGATATAGGTTGGTACACTTGCGCTGGTACGTAGAGAAAACGGCATGCGTGTGCGTTAAATATAATTTTTTCTCATATAATAAACTAATGAAAAAAAACATAACTTCCTCTTTATTATTTTATTATTGCAGTAGAAATATAGTTCCGTCACATCATTCTATGCGCGTCGTTTCGATCGATTTATAGATCAACTCCAAACAGTGGCGTATTTAGACATTTTTCATGAAGTCCACCTAAATTTTCAAACACATGTAATTTTTTATTTTATAGTACAAAAACTAATCTTCTAGAGTTTAACACCAATTAAATAATTTCATTATATAATTTCATCAACCTTTAGACATATGTCCCGATGAATGGACATCATTGCTAGCCCATTTAGCTTCGTCTACATAATAAAAATAATTAAAAATACAGTTATAACTTTTTAAGTTATATTGTTATAATATTATATTATATATTTTCAAAATAATTAAAAGATTACTTCATTCATTGTTGATTTTAGATATGTTTTCATGAAAAGGATCTTTCTGTCGTTGCTGTTGACCCTGGTAATGTCCAAAATAATTTAATTAAAAAATATACATTTGGCAAATCATTTTTTGGGCAGCTTAAAAGCGCTTCTAATCCACTTTTGATGTTAACATCTTGACTGACTATTTTCATTTTCCATATTTTTAATTCAACAAAACTATTATCATTTTCAAATGGAGGTAAATAAAACTCAACTAAATTCTCAAATGACAATCTTTCTGCGTTTGTAAATCTTGAACTACTTAAACATTCAAACCTTATAAAAGATATACAAACAAAATATTAAACACCGATATTTATATTAATATAGATAAATCAATCTATACCTTCAAAAACTGATTTTTATTTAAAAATCGAATTGTAAGCCGGTTGATGAAATTGTCAAGAAATGACATGAACACTGTCACTCTATAATAACCTACAGAAGATACTTGAGGATTCCCTCTATTTCTTTCTTTGCTTACTGTGCGTTTTTAGTTATTTTTGCACTAATAATATTTGCTAAATTCCATTAAAATGTTCCTAACACAAATAAGTATCGAGTGCACAAGTGTAGAGAGCGTCGGTTAGTACAAAAACAAAATTAATAACAAAAAGACATCTTAGGATAATTGGGATGGGTGCAGCCACTGTTATAAGGAATTTAATGTGTATCTGTAAGCAACGATAAACCATTTCTTACGAAAAAACGATTCTGAGCGGGCTTCAGTTGATAATGATGCTTTTTTAACAATATAATATATGCCATATTATAGTAAAATAATTAAATAGGCTTTAATAGGTTTTCTGATTCGATTCACATGGATCGAAGTCATGGGAAAAACGTTTTGGAAACATACATACATACATATATATTATATTCTAAACCTTATATGATAGATTTGTTGGATATCAGTGCGATTTGATCGTGTATACATATAAAATATGAAATCGATTAATGGTGAAACAATATTTAAACAGGAACAGTCATTATTGATAGCAGTTTTAGTTTTCAGCGATTTCCATCTATTCCGTATTGTGATATCGATATCATTTTTTATATTCTCACCAGTAGGCTTTTACAATATTTTTAAATATGTTTCTGAACACAATAATTATTTATTATTAATTATTTACATGTAACTTATTTTTAAATACAAGTAAATAATTGTTGACCATTGTTTCGACCCATTAAAATTTAATGGTTCAAACAAAACAATTTTTTACGTACAGTTTGTAAACATAGTATTCGTGATTAACAGAACTTTTTAATTTATATTCTTTTGGAGAGAGTTGGACCACCGGAACATTGTCGGTTTCTTCATTAATCCAAAAGTGTTCATAATCGAGAACAACGGTGAACCTAAAAACAAAAAAAAAATAAAAACACAATTATTATAAGCGTACCAATTTGTTATTTACCTATATATCTATAAAAAAAACATTTGTATCCCTCTTCTCCCTCGCTCCATCTATAGATATCGCTTCAATAATAATCGTTAGGTCAATTTAAAGTTAGTTTTTTTTAAAAGATTTTAAGGAATTTTCATAATAAGTATAGGTATTTTGATTCGTTATAATAACTCTGACTTTTTTTAATGGCTTTATTTTAAAACTTTATCGATGAAATAATATAATAATTATGTATTTCCTCACTTAAATTTAAAAGGACCCGAAAGTGTAGTTGGAGCTACCCACGTGAACGTCTCCGATACTTTGAACTTATTGTTAGATTGGACCGCTGCGTTCTGAAAAAATAAAATGTAACATTTGTTAATTTTGTACAATATTATATTATAGGTAGATACGATATTATATAAAATACTTGTAGGTATTCGGGGTTTTTTTTTTTAATATGGCTACTAGTTTTTAATATTTTTGATATAAGGTACTTTCAATTTTTTTTAGTAGATGGCGGGGAATAGGTCGACGAATCGTTTAAAAACTCACGTATGGCTCGAGCCCATTGGAACAGCTGATCATGTGGTGGGACTTGTTGCCACCGTTAACGCAATCCGGCAGAAAAGTGCCGAGTATGTTGCCGTATGGGTCCCGGGCCTGGATCATAAACCCTTTGAACGGAGTAGACCCGTTTAGGGAGGTAAGCGTGACATTGACTAATTCGCCGGGCACCACGGGCATCGTATTGACCACCAGTCGGTACGGGCACGGCACGCTTTGAAAGTTCTCTGAATCATAGCCTGTGTGCCGAGGCGTCATGTCTTTGCACGCTATTTTAAGTTGGTCGTCGGTGACCGCCCGGGTACGGGGGACCACCATTCCTAACAACGCTACCACCGCGAATGTGGTTAAGATTAAATGGAATGACGACCGTGTAGTCATACCTGTAATCATAATATAATATTAATATCAATCAACGGTGGGAAAAATCCGAATTGGTGTGGAAGTTCGAGAATCCGAAATGTGATTGTATAAATCTGGTTGTTAGATTTTGAACCTCTGAACAAATAAAATATGCATAGGTAGTAGTATACTATAGAGAAGGCAGGGTATATGATTGTGGTAACAATATAAGCGTAAATATGGGTATGGTATAAAAATATCGGAAATTAGTAACCTATTTTTTTTTTTTATAGATACGTAAAGATCACATTTTTAAATATAATACATATTATTTAACTCTTTCAACCATATATTTACTGTTATTGACCTAAAACAATACAATTTGGCATAGTTCATCATGCTTAGTTTTTTTTTAAATGTTTAGTAAAAACTAAAATTTGACATCTTTAACCATTTAGCACTTATACAAAGTGTTCTATTTTCCAGTGGAGGGTTTAAAGAGCACGACGATCGCCTCGTCAAGTTCATAGGAATTGAATAAAAATATTTGCTTATACTACCCTGAACACGAAAACGAATATAAGCTCTAGTACTTACATACTATACATTTATGTAATTTTAATGATTTATAGTTTATGTTCCAATTCTATAACAAATGTGGTGTTGTAAACTGTAGAAGTCAGGTGATGTTTGTGGTTTTATGATATGATGTCGCTATGAATACTGTAAGTATATATAGGAAATTAAACTTTTATAAAAACATGATCTAAATAGAAGCGTCCTTGAGGGAGGAAGGGGGAGGAGACGATCCTCTCCCATAAGTCATGTGATGTTATTTTTTTGTTATATAGAATATTCATAATTCTCACGTACAATTAAGTACAAATGCAACTCCTTCCAAATGTCATAAAAATGATTCCGGATCTTGGAAATACTTTGATTGAAACAAAAATGAAACACTTTTCATTTATAAATGTCAATAAATATTCTCTCAATGATGAGATAAAATTATATAAAACTAGTGGAAACAATCAATTTGCAAATATATAATATATTTTTAGAATAAAAATTGTAAATGATTAATTTAGTTTAAATTTTAGATTCTCAGTATAGTAAAAAGTTTAGGTTGGTTAGGTTAGGTATCTGTTGGATTTACCTATTAAATGATATATATTTTTTTTTATACTGACAAAAATTTCTTTTAGAAATTTTGCTTCAATATGTAAGTGTAGCACATTTTTTTAAAAATATAGTATATATTTGTCAATATGACAAATATTGTCATATTGACTAGCTGTTACTTTAAGAAGGTCATGTTTTGATTTTCCAAACACTTTTCATATCCGGAAAACCCATGATAAAACGTAATAAAAACGGAAAAATTTACGAAAATAATGCTTTTATTTTTTTAAATTTTGTTTTTTGTTGTAATTCAGCTAAAAATATTCGCAGAGATTTGAAATTTGGACAGAAAACTTATATTTGCGTTTTCTTGACGTGGTAAATTTTTTTAGCATTTTATCGACATCTTAATTTTTCGAGTTTTGTGCGTAATTTTTATTCGGTATAACTCTGTGGATAAAATTGTTAGACCAAATAGAAATACTTAAGAATTTAATATAAGGTTTATTAAAATTCATACTTTGTGGTAAAAAAATATTGAGCAGAGACTAACTGGCTTATTAATTATAAATATTTATCTAAATGAAAACATTAATATAGAAAATATTGTTGATCAAACCGCTTGCAAAACGATGCTTAAAATAAAAGTATTTTGGACTTGGTCATCTAATTTTTATTAATTATTATTTTTATTATTTTTGCTATTCATATTATCATTGTTTTAATTATTATTTATTTTATGTGAACAAAATAAAATCAACTTTTAAATTGTATTCAGTGCATTTTTTCAATATATCAGCAGTTTTCTTAAGCCAATATAGATAAGTTGAAATGATATTAGAACTATAGGTTTTAAATTTTGTTAACTAAAGCGGTGATATTCAAGAGTAAAAATTGTTCCCCCCCCTATGGAATCGACCCGAAGACGCCCCTGAGCAATACTATTAACCGAGCTCCGTTCAAAATCGTTTTTTGTGGGTAATGCTTAAATTAGCTTAGGTATAGATATACATTCAATTTCCCTTAATATCCTACCTTCCCAACTTCTCATCTATAACAATGGTCCACCCATTGTTCGAAGTATGTCCGACGCCCCTGGATCCAAGACGATTACGTAGTTTAATTGCGAACATATTATTCTAAACATAGGTTTAACTACGTAATACGTTTGACCATAATAAAACAAAGTGAAATTGAAATTTATCTCCATGATTAATACACTAAAGAACGATGTTTAGAATGTTTCTAAAAAACCATTATCATTATTACCATATAGGTACTCAATGGGGTCTTTGATAATGAAATGTTTGAAATAATTTTTCTTACCTTCAAACTTTTTTTTTTCTGTGGTATCTTACCTATATATGTTCGTAGACTATATTTAAAAATTGTATATACTATTAATGAACACTTTTGTTCTATTATTTATTCCTTAAGTTCCTTAATGTATAAATTTGTGTGAAATATAAAAATGTTTAATTGAACACTGTTAATCTTAAAAATATTATTATAAGTGGAATTTTATTCCGTAAATAAATAAATAAATAAATATGAAAACAAAAATAATATGTATTAGTTAGGTGTGGGGGTCTAAGACCCAATTTAGAGGGTCTAAGACTTCCTGAATACTCACTAATGGTATATAGAACACAAACAAATATACAAGCATAACTGTTAATTATATATTGTTAATATTTAGTATAATTACATAAGTATGTTATATACCAATCTAACATTAAGAATTTTTTTCAAAATTCCATCACTTGCTTTTTTTTTAAATTATATTAAGGATAATATTCGGGATAAGGGCAATGAGTAACGTAGTGGGTTTGGTTAGATTAGATAATATGAGAACGTAATTGTAAAAAATCAGTATATCTAATATTATATTATTACTAGCTGAATTACCCGGCGTTACCCGGAAAAATAATTATACTACACTTGCCCGTAAATTAGGCGCATGTGAGACGGTGTTATACATGTGATACAAAAGTGAATAAAAAAAACATGAACCGTCTCCCTCCACATGCAAAGCACGGTGAAGTACCATGACACCACGAACGTCGATGAGCTCCATGTGTTTACGGGCACCGTATATTATAACAACAATGTATAATAAAATAATATAAAATTATTATTGTAAATATTTTAGATGTTACGCTTGTCCGAACTGCTGGTAGTACGGAGTGCAAATGAAATGAACGCGTTTAGTGTGTATCGTAAAACGGCATCGTGGCAAGGCAATGGAGAGATAACTAATAAATAGTATTGGTTTATGTTATCGGTGTGCATTTTAATTTAATCGTTCATTATAATAAAATAGGAGTATTGGTGTACGCGCGATGCATGAGATTATTTTTATCGATAAACTTCTCGGAACAATTATTCTTATCTACACGACGACCGAACGACGACGAACAAAAAGGATAGGTTGCAGGTAGCTGGAGACCCGTGGGCCGCCGTGCCGCACAATACGTATTGGCGGTGAATAATTATAATTGTTAATTACTCCACTAAAACGCAACATTTTTGAAAATCCCTCCTTATTACACGTTGAAAATATGAGAAGAACCTATATTCCAAATTTCAAGTCCGTACGTTACGTAGTTTTTGAGATACAGCGATTAGTCAGTGATTGTCAGTCTGTCAGGATTTTATATGTATAGATAAAAATACACGAAATCGTTACATCTCAAATGACCTAAAGGTACTTAATATTGTATAGGTTTATATTATAGGTAATATTTTGATTTTAGATAATAATAATATTTTAATACGTGATTAAAATATTATTACGGTACACGTAATCATATAGGTAAGTCTGTTCTGAACCATATAATATAATATAGTTTCGTTTTGCGCAATAATATATTTCACCCTCTCCCATACATAAAATATATTACCTATAGATAAGCACAATATTCTATTATGCCACGCCCGCGTAAATTAATGCAACTAAACATATTATAATTTTACTGTGTATCGTAGATATTAAAAAATTGATTTCTTTTCCCAATATGAAGTATCAAATTGGATTTTATATTTTCGAGGTTTAGCACAGGTATTTTTTATTATAATATTAAGCTTACAGGTTTAGGTCCAGAATTTAAATTAAACTACATTTGTGATATACATATTTTACGAAAATAAAGTCTATACACCGTCAATACAGCGGCTTATAGAAACATAGCACCTACCTAGTACAGTCAGCACCAGATAGATAAATTAGCACGGCGGCACACAGTGGGCAAGCTAACTTACTTTTATGGCCAAAACTATATTTTTTATAAAAACAATTTAATTTTTAATGTGTAAATTTAATAGGTATATAAATTGGAATTTTTTTAAGAGGAGCTAAACTAATTTTTGGGGGCTAAACCCTCAGCCACTCCCATATTCTTACACATTTTTTTGGTCCTATTACTTTATTTCCATCGTTTAAATATTTCACTACTAGCGCGATGCATAGATTGTTTAATAAAATCCAAAATGTTATCACAATATTGTTCACATTCAAACAGCTTATTTAAGTTTTTTTTGAATATACTCGTATTTGATATTGCCTCATTCAATCCTTTACATAAATTTAAAAAAGATCGCGACGAGTTTCCATAGTTCAGATATACCTATAAACCATACACTACTACGTCAAAATAGGTATAATTTATAAATATGCAACTATAGGTAAAAACAAATTATACAATTTAAAATAAATTAAAATAGTTTTGATGACAAGATCTGTTTAGACTAAAAATAAAAACTGTATCAAATAAAGTATACATGGATAACATTCAATAATTTAGGTTTTAATAGCTTAATTGGAATACAATAATTACTATTCACTTATTTCGAATAATAAAACATACTTGTCAACTTCCAAAGAATTTGTGAAAAAAAATGTTTATACGTTTTAAATTAAACTTTTAGCAGCCGAATACGTGATAAATAGTAGACTGCGAATTGAAAAGTCGTATGATAATAAAGTAGACATATATAATATAACATATAAGATTATAAATAAATATATAATCAGCGTGCTGATAGTTACTTATTTTATAATCTATAATTTATGAATAATCGAATAATACATATATAATAATCAATTACTAATGATGATGTGTTATTTTGGGTTTTGGCTAAAAATTATTAAATTCTGCCCCACTGTGCGGCGGCATGAATAAAGAAAACCAGGAGTTCATTGTGTTTAGATGTTATTACCAAATATATCATCAGCGAAACAACAATTATCACATCAAAATACATTTTAAAACTCATATTATGTTATTCATTTAAAAGCTAAGGGCACGATTACTGATAATCGCCCAATCTATCAACTACCGATTATACCTAATATATAATATTAAGTTCATAATTTATACTGCATTATATGCATTGGAATAATATTTAAATCTTATTGTATGTTGATGGCTATACATTGAAAATAAGTAAGCATAAATATATAGATGTTAGGTTAGTTTAGGTTAGGTAGCTTTTATAAATAAAAAAATATCGTACGTGGAGTAAATTTTTATCACGATCCAGCGATTTTTTTGGAGGATTATAAGTAAATTTGGTATCTGTAGGTTTTTTTAAACTTTTAAATAATTGCAACTGCGTTAAGTAATGACGTGAATAAAATGTAGTATAGATTCTAGTACACTAAATTACACGCTATAATTAAAACTAGCCAGTATACTATCGATATATGGTATATTAACTAGTATCGTGTGAAACGGACTTAAGAAATTGTAATAAAGTTAAGTATTAAAATTAAGTGTAATAAACAATATAGTTCCAAATTACCTAACTTTGGATCAAAATCGATATTACAACGCACACGCGGAGTATACATCCGAAGGTTATTTCAACAAATAGTACCTAAATATTTTATCGTATTTAAACTTTTCTGAATTTTTAGGGTATAAAAAACTGGAATGGGGTAGAAGTTTGAAATATCAACTTTCTAAAGTATATAAATCTATGGGGACGAATATAAATTGAGAAAATTGTTGTTAGAAAATGTTAAATGCTGGGAAATACTTTTTAAGAATGCTTTTAGGGTTTATTTTCGAATTAAAGTCCAACATGAGCTCACACACTAAAGTTGCGAGTGAAGCGAAACTAAACAACATCCACACTTTCATAAACTTACGATTCTATGCTCAAAGAACGAATGAATCTTTTTGAACATTTTAAATGACCAAATACTAAATGGAGTGTCTTTCGAGTTGGGAAACAAAAATATTTCATTATGATGCAAAACTTCAGCTTATTAGGTATAATATGTATGTATAATAATATGTAGGTTATCTAAAACAATTATTAATATTTTCGAAAAGGTTGTACATAATAATATATAGGTACCTCATACCTGTATAAATCTCGAAGAGCCGATGTTCGCTTATAAGAGACCTTTCCTGAATTGGTCTATTTAACTACAAACCATAAAGTATGATAAAAGTATAGATACCTCCTACACATAACGAACACAAACGGTTACCTATATCCTAATAATACAATACCGACCAATTAAAAATAAGCTTAAAATTACTTTTTAGACCTTTTCGACCTTTAAGAGTTATATAACAGTTCAGTTCAATTAGTTTTTTGTTAAACGAAATTATATTCATTATTAAATTTAATAAATTACCTACATAAATATTAGACATATATTACGCTACTGCAGTACCACGTTAGTATACCTAACATTGCCATAACTTAGGTTTAATAACGAATCGATTTTGTATGATTATATACGAATATAAGAATTTAAAACTCTCTTAATTTAATAAGTTTATTTTTATCTAATTAATTATTTTTCAGCTTAGTGTATAATCTATCCAAATTACTATTTATCATTCAAATTGTAAGTATCTAACTTAAATAAGTAATTAGTAATTATTATTTTTTGAGAATTTAAACTTTTACTAGTCGAAAACTTTGAATAACTTTCCCAGACTTAATAGGTATCTAAGTACTATAGTTATACAATATATTATGTTGGTATACCTATAGTGTTGAATCAGCACTGCTGATGAAATAAATTTCTAATACTTATATGAAAAGTTTACTAATGTAAGTTTGGTACACAATGTATTCATTCCAAATTAAGATGATGTAAAATCTTTAATAAGTTGTCATAATTGATTCAAATATAAAACAGTACAAAATTATTTTATTGAGATTTGGAATGTTGCAACTGAAAATGCGATTAAACCATTACAATTAGAATAAAGTAATATGATAAGAGGTTATCAGGGTAAATATAGTCTAAATGGGTCAACAATATAAAATTACCTAGAATTTAAAGTTTCACCAATTAAATTAAGTTACAACAAATTTGCTATATTACAGGCTGTAAAAAATAAATGCAATTGGTTTAATATTAAAACTTGAGAAGAAAGGACTGGATATATAGTGCTACATGTAACCTAGGAAAATATATCGTTTGGTCAAAGATTCCTGGATAATTTTGTCTTGTTTCAACTCCGTGAATTTTAAATAACTATAAAAGAAGGACATACTTCACACGTGAATGCAGCCATTGTTAGGTGAGAAGTTGGGAAGGTAGTAGAGGAGAAATTTAATATATAGCTGTAAGCAACCATAAACCATTGCTAAGGAAAAAACGATTCTGAGCGGAGTTCAATTGATAGTGTTGCTTTGTCAACAATATATATGTCATATTATTGTAAAGTAATTGAATAGAAATTATATATTTTCTTCAATAATATTGTTTAATATTGTTCCGATTTGCCCGTTTTTCCTAAGTTTTTTCCCAGTTTTTCCCATTTATTATGAAAACAGCTAGGAAAATCAAAAATTACCTTTCTAAAGTACCTCCCCAGTCAAATTTCCTTTTAGTAAAAGTGCTATCATTGTAAATTGGAGCGAAATTGCCGGTAAAAAAATTGTTCACAGAAAAAAAAAATCATAATATTTTACTAATATATGTCGTACATTTTCCCGTTTTTTTCTTACTCTTTTCTTTGTATTGGGAAAACTGCCGAGAAAATCAAAAAATGACTTACTTAAAGTACCAATCCAAGAAAATTTCCTTTCAGAAAAAAGTTTACATTTTATACATCGGAGTAAGCTTCCTAGAGGAAAAAGTGTTCACATAAAAATAAAAAAAAGAAATAAACACCTTTACAAAACCAATACATTCTAGGCTACAATAAGAATCTGAAAATGAATATGGTAATGCCTAATAATATGTGAAAAAATTCGTGAATAATTGTTTGCAAATAAATATTGGACAAATATGAAAAATGTAGACAGTTTATTATTTATAATGCCAGGTATTTTTTGATAAATTAAAGAATAACTTTGTTAAATTATTTTAGTTACTTTGTGTATATTTACTTACTATTAATAAAAAAAATATTTATTATTTTAAATTCTTTCGAATCGTACATTTCTTTTTAGAAAATTCTGTGTTATTTTTCAGTAGATAGGTATTTGACTAAAAAAACAAAATATTGTTAAACAACGTATGACTTACTTAGAGAAATAAAAACGAATATGAATGTTACTCCAAAATATATGTTAGTTCGTTTGTTAAAAACAATAATTTACAACAAAAACAGAAGATAAAACAAATTGTTCACTGTAAATATACAAAATTATATGGATTCCACAGCTTCAGTCACCTAACTAATATTATAATTAGTTTTTTTGAAAATATTTGAGTTGTTTTATTTTAATGTATAAAGATTTGAAAAAAAAAACCTTATTTACGTAACACATGTATAAGTACTACCAGTGGAACGGGCGAAATTTATTCTATAGATAATAAAATGAGTTCATTGCGATTCGATATTTTATAATATATTGATAACCTTCCTATACCCAAACTGATTACAAATTATCAACGTTTCTGAAATATGTTAAATAATAAACAAAATAAAAAATTATTTTTCGTAAAATCAAAAAAAAAATTATGTAACATAGTACAATTTTAAGTTTAACTTTTTAGTAACACTATTTAACCAACATATTTTTTACCTGAAATTCCTGTAGGACCTAAACTGCTACAAGCAATTTTCCAAGCTAGTCATTTTTTTAATTTTCCCGATAAAAAGGACAACGTGAAAAAAAACGTAAGAAAAACAGGAAATTTACGAAAATAATGTTTTTATTATTTTTTCGATTTTGTTATTTATTGTAATTCAGTTTAAAATATTCGTAGAGACTTAAAATTTGAACAGAAAACGTATATTTACTTTTTCTAGACGTAGTAAAATTTAAGCAATTTTTGAGCTATTTATAGACATTTTTATTTTGCGATTTTGTGGTGAAATCAAATTGTTTGAAAATTGAATAGGAGGTTCATTAAAAGTTACTTTAGAGGTAAAAAAAAAAAATTTATTTAATAGTTTTTTTTTATATATATTTAAAGGAATTTGAAGTGAACAATTATATTGAAAAATTAAATTTTTCAATTATTTTTTTTGAACATAATATGTATATTGACAATTTAAGAACAACGGTGAAGTCAGAATTGAACGGACTGACTAAGTTTCGAAATGATAGATTTTTAAAGTTCTGATATTATGCAAATATTACTTTTTATTTTCAATAACTCTATATTGTCTTTTTTAAAGCATGTTTGCCGTAATCTAATGGTTATACATGCTTAATGTCATCTTGGGGATCACAAGTTCAAACACAAAAAATTTGAAATAATTATTTGCATTTACTTTTTACCTTTAACTTAAACAGAGAAAAACCAATGCATTTTAGGTGTACCTTGAAACCAAGCTATCTCTTGTTCGGACTATTTTAATCGAAAAATATCCCTCGGTTTGTTGTGCAAATTTTTCTACTAGAAATCTTGCTCCAATTTTTAAGTGTAGCACTTTTTCTGAAGAAAATTTGACTGGGGAAGTACTTTCGGAGATTATTTTTCGATTTGCTTAGGAATTTTTTCAACTAATGTTAAAAATCGAAAAAAAAAACGAGAAAACGTACGAAAAGTATTAGTACAATTTTACGGTCTTTATTTTCTGTTTACAACTTTTCTACCAACAATTAGCAATAAGCACGTATTCTAACTTTGCTCCGATTTATAATGACAGCACTTTCTCTGAAAGGAAATTTGACTGGGAAGATACTTTAACCTACATTAAATATTCTATAAATATTAGATGGAGTATTATTTAAAATACATTTTTGTGTTGACATTTTTGATTTTCGTCAATCCATTGATGAGATGTTCCAATTTCGGGTCGGAGAAAATATTTTTTTGAATATATGCAAAATTTAACCAAAATAATGGGGCGAGCTCGCTTAGTATATCGTTCTGTAAACTACAGACATACAAGGTTAATATAGTTTTAGTCTGTTGAATATGATTTATATGCAAACAAGAAAGCTGATGTTCAAAATTTAATTTTAAATAGAAAAAAAAGAGAAGATTATTTATATAATATTACGGCAAACAACGTGTTTGAAAATATCTAATTCAAATGAGATTTTACTCGTTTTGTATTATTTGTTACCCGTTAAATTAAATTTAACCACATTAATGGTTTTTGAAATTTGATAGAACATGATGAAACTGTTGACTATTACTGTTTATTCCCTCTCTCCCCCCAAAAAAATATATGTAATAAAAGTGAAATTATTATTATTAGTGTTTGTATCGTATACTCGGACAGAGTAATTACGTGTAGATTTAAAAATGAAAATACAATTGAAATTATTGATATGTTTAAAACAATTTTTCACTTTTTGTTCTACTTATCGTATTCATTAATTAGTAAATTTGAAATTCAAAATGATTTACCTCTTTGTAAATACATAATTGTACAGTTTACTGGAGTGATACTTCAAAGAGGTCATATTTTTATTTTTCAAGATGTTTTCATAATAAATGGGAAAAACCGTAGAAAAACGGGAAAATGTACAAAATGTATTATTTTCAACTCGTAAATATTACGGCCTTTCAAAACATGTACAACTGAACTCCACTCAGAATCATTTTTCGTTGGCAATGATTAATCGTTGCGTACAGATTAAATCACCTCTACCTTCCCAACTTCTATCTTACAACAGTAGTCTACCCATTGTGCGAAGTATGTCCGTTTGTTTTAAAAATTACTGTCCTAAAATTAATCCAAAATAAATTCCATCAATTTTTTGTAGCGCTTTTCTACAAAATTGGTTAGATTCGATTATTTGTAATTTTAAGTTCGTAACATTACTATTATATTATTATTTGTAATCTATTATATTGTAAATATAATATTATAAAATATTTTTACAATTTGTAAAAACCGGCTTTATATCAACAATGACAACGACTCTCTCGTTAAAAGTTTCGATTTCGGTCATCCGCTGAATAATCGGAGTAAAAATTCAGATTCGGAGTGGTAGGAAAATAACAAATTACCAATGAAAGTTCCGAAAGAAAGGGTCACCACGCGTCCGGATCTTACTCCGGTAGCATATAGACTATACAGGACGATTCTTTTAACACAAACCAGTGAAAATGTTGAGTAAATTTAATTTTGGTTTTTTCAGTCAGTCAATATTTTCCAACCCTTTGATCCTATTTGACCCTTTAAACCCTTATTTAACCCTTGGAACTGCATATATCGCTTTTTGATCTTAATGTATTGGGAGACATTTACAATCTGAGCTTAAAAATGTGTGTTAGTATTTGAAAATCAAAAGTCGATACCTATATAAGTGTTCATAGTGAGTCTAGGCAGGGTACCATGTGACCTAATATAGCACTATAATATTACGGATTACGCGTAAAATTTTCCTACAGATTGCTATGGTTCGATAACGATAAAAGAATCGCCCTGTATATATTATTATTTCATACGCAGTAATTATGTCATAGACTCACTGTCGGCCCGACGACTGTCGTATACTCATATTATACTCATATATCAGCTCGCAGAGGGAGTTCACGTTGGCAGCGATGGAGAAAGTATACAGCTTGCAATTCCTTCCAGCCGGCAAATATTACGAGCTCGTCGTTGTCGTTACGTGTTATTACATTACTCGTATTCTGGTATTCTGTTAAATTGTCTAATATTATCCGATACTCCGCTCGATCCAGTACTTCAGTGTCGTGATCGTTTTCCAGACAAAATTCGTTTTCTCCGGACCAATAATACCATACACATACCTACCTACTTAGTAGTGTGTCGTTGATTCTCGTGTGTATGGAAAATACCTAACCTACCCAGTGACTTGGCGGTCCGCCTGGCCCGGAAATCTCCGTAGAGTATAAGCTATTATTATACGGTAAAAGTTTCGCTACCATCACAAATCGTCATCATGAGCGTAAACGCTATACCGATAGCAGACCAGCGTTTTTGGTCAGACTGCACTACGGACGACCAAAAGGACATGGATGTATTCACGTTTATGTTTTTTGCTTGTTGCATCGAACTGTTTTTGTTTAAGATTTTCTTCTCCAATATCCGCGGTCAATAACTTCGATATCTATAGCTATAGATAATTTACCATATATCAGTAAATTGATCACACGCGTAGAGCGCACAATATGAGACAGTGAGTCATGTAATAATAATTATAATAATACTATCTTATGTTTGTATTCTATATACCGGCGTTTCAGCACGTATATATTTTTTTTTTTTTTTGGCCTCCCGCGTCCACAATATAACGCAATTAATGTTCGGAATTTTCGGTTATTATTTTTTTTTCAGAAACAAACTGCTGTGTATCCGACAGCAGGACATTTTGAATACCAAACTCAGAGTGAAAGTGGCGTCCAAGGTGAAAGATGATCGTAAGTATATACCTAAGCATCAGAGATGTGATTTTTTTTTTAAATACATTATTTTTCAAAAAATACAATAGGTTAACTACTGAAATATTCATGTCCTATTTCATAAACTCTCATACCTCTAATAATATCCATGTTTTCATGACAATTCCGATATTTTAGATTCTGAGTGGAGCTTAAGTTTTATAAAGATATTTGTTTATATATTTTTTCCTGTACACAACTTTTCTTCCAGCAATTTTACTCCAACCTATAATAATAGCAATGTTTCTAAAAGGAAATTTCCCTAGCGAGGTACTTTAGAGAGATCATTTTTCGATTTTCTCCGGAGTTTTCTTATCAAATTTGAAAAAACGAAAAAATCAGAGAAAACGGGAAAAACGTAGGAAAATTGGGAAAATCGGTACAACATTAAACAAATATTATTAAAGAAAATATATAAAAACTATTTCATTATTTTACTATAAATTGACATATATTGTTGACAATATCAATTAAACTTCTCTCAGAATCGTTTTTTCGTAAGCAATAATTTATCGTTGTACACTTTTAATGTATGCATTAAATTATCTATAAGTTTAACAAAATCGAAATTTTTTTCCTATTCATTTTCCATTTTAAATAAGTTATTTAAAAAATACAATATTGGCGGCAATAAGCTAGGGAAATACAAATTAAAAACACAAAAGTTACTCGGTAACTGCTCGGAAGAAACTGACATGTCGAGCTGCTTTCAAATAGTTTCTAAACAGTCGCGTTAATTTTTAGTCCCGTTGTTATCGAAGAGAACATGTTAATTTAATAATACATATCGCGTTGCGTCGCGGTTGCGTTGCCGTCACCAGTTACTTTTGGCGAGAACACAACCTAACAATGGCTGCACCCATCCCCATTATCCTAGGACGTCTTTTTGAGTTTATTTTAATCATGTCTCCAATGAATTTCTTCCTTTGAGCCCATTGATTCTTCCATTATGCTAGTTATTAAGGGACTAATGTCTTATTAATTTTCACATAAATTTCCCGTATCTTGATTTAAAAATAGATAATAATAATAATGTCTTCTCCGTAATATTTAAAGAATTTCTACGATTCTACTATGTTATTCCTTCAGTCCAACTAATACGAAGTCTACATATTCATTGCTCCTAATATTTGTCTTATCTTGTATTGTTAAGGTACAACCTTAAAACAAAATAGCCCATGTATAGCTTTCGACGAAATTGGTTGAGTTTATTAAATAATATAACTATCTGGATATATTATTATTATATATTATAGAGGACAAGTTTTTCGAAGTTCGCGATTATTTGGAACGGCTAGTGGAAGGGCTGGTGGACGGTGGTTTGGACGATGTATGCCTTACGCCATTGTCCACCCACCCACAATGTACGTAACATAAATTATCGTTAAAATTGTTTTAAATTCACGTAATATAATGCATATATATATATATATATATATACGTTTTTGATATTTGTTTCGGTGTATAGATATGTCGATATGTTGGAAGTACCACGAACAATTGGCCACAACGCTGACGGCGGCCATACACTTCATTATAAACAGTAAGTATACTGCAGTAATCTAACTCATAGATCATTAAGATATCCATTAAAACCGCTAACCGCATTATACCCATATCTAAAAACGATAAATTAAGAGTTATTTTATTATTTACTTATGTATGTTTTGACTAAGAGACATTTGGAAAAAGTAGAATCACACTTTTTACTTAAGTTAAAATGGTCGAATTGCACTCGGGTCAAAAACGGCCGGTAATAATCGAACTACTGTATAGTATCCAAAGTTCAAACATCCGGAAAAAAAATGTCTCGTTAGAAATGTCTTGTAAATGCCATTTATTAAATTCGATACGATATCGATATTATGATAAATACAGTCAAACCTCTAAATACTGGACACTCTCGGTCACCGTAATTTTGTCCGTTATTTAGAGGGAAAAAAAATTACGAACATAATTCGGAGAAATTATAACTACATAATATAATATACAACATTTATATAATACATATGTATAATAATGATATAGCTATGTATTGTATTTGTATTATTTTAATAATAAATAAATATAAGTTGTACATATTATTATTTAAAAGTATGATACTATTATATATGTAAAAATTAATGAAAATGTAAATAAAAATAATTTAAAAATATCATATAGTATAAAAATTAACATTTATTGAAAAAAATCAGTTAATGAAGGTTTCACTGTATTCGCTATCGATGAATAATTACCCGATATATCGCGATATCGAAAAATTGTTATTATAATATATTATTTTTCAAGAATCGCATTTTATTTGCAGGTTCTAAGCTATAATAAATTACATTGTGTGTGCTGTGTAATAAACTATTAAATAATAAATAATAATTAATAATTATAGTGGTCGGCACTCGACTGATAACGTTTTGTGCACATTTTTCGGGGAAATGTCAATTATTATTTATTTTAAATTAGTATGAAATCTATTGACGTTATAAGTTATAATGTTACTTAATATAACTTATCCGTAAACTGTGAAGGTGGACATACTTAATTAGGTAGTTTCTTATTCAATATTATTATATTTTGCTGACTTATATTCCACAGTGTAATCAGACCATACTTTGGTAAGTAATCGACATATATTTTAATATTTACAATTTTAATTGAAAACAATAGTGAAATAATTATGGCATTTCCGGGGTGCAGAAATTGGGTTTGAATACATTTAAGGAGAAGCCAAAAACAGTTAACATAAATATATAATAATTTTAATTCTTTCACTTCTTACTAGAAGATTTATTTTTATATCACTATTAACCTAAAATCCCATTTCTTTAAAAATAAACTAAATTTTATTGAATTTACTCGTTCAAACATAATTTACGATTTCTTCTAAAAACTTTGTGCAGCAGAAGAATCACTTATTAGCCAATACAATACAAAAATAATAAATAACTATTATGTTTAAAATACATATAGATTTTGAAAAAAATAATATCTATCAAAAATAACAAATTTTTTTTTAACACCTTAAATTAGAGTATTTCAGGTGTTCAAAACATGTGAAATTATAGTTATTTAGAATTTAAATCAATCGATCAAGTTTTGATCATATGATGTTAACAAAAGTAACTTTGAGACTTAATTTTAATCGTCTATAATTATAGTTAGTATTAGTATTCAAGGCACAATATACTTAAATTATTAAAGCAAATATTTTTATATAGTTACATAAATCTTATTTTGTATATACCTATCTACGTATGTTTTAGATTCTGAAGAATTTGATGAAATTCCCGTAAAGCTAAATAAAATATTGGAAGAGGTATCCAACGATATAGAAAATCTTCCAGAACTACAGGTCAGTTTTTACTAGCTTATTATTATTATAGGTAATCTCTGTTTTATATTTGTCTTAACGCGTATCTAATTAATTAAAATAATCCGCTAAATCGCTAAAATAATAATTCAATTACGTAGGTACCTACCTTGGTCCTCTTATAATATGTAATATTCACTCCGCATATATGTATAGAACGTATATTTAATAATTTTTGATGGATATCATTTTTTTCTGCACGAAAAGTATATCTTGTAATGATAAAAAAAATGTTTTTTATCCGATTACATCAGGTACGTAAAGTGTTTGTAATTCGTTTAAAATGTTCATTAAGGTTTTAAACAACTAAATATTATAACAATACTATATCATAAAGTTAAATATTAATTTTAACAAGTGAAAATTGTTTTACTATTTTGCTTTAAAATAACATATAACAAAAAAAATAAATATATACCAATTTAATTTAATATGATAAAAACTTCTCCAAAAAGTAAAGCTTGTGCTTGCAGTAGGTGAGTTCATAAATGAAAAACTAAAATTGTTATACAATAATATGTAGGTAATAGGTACTAGTATTTATAATCAATGGTAATATCAATTACTATTAGTAAAAATATAATACTTTGGTACAAAGTATATTATTTTTATATACACAAAATTAATCTTATTATACAATCATAGTGTTATATTTATATGAAATCAATATTATTTAGATCAATTGAATTAGTATATTTCACAAAGTTTTTATTTTAGATTCTGAATGGAACGAAGAAGCTTGTGGGTTTTAAAAAAAAATGTTTTTTTTTTTTCTGTGGACAATTTTTTTACCAGAGATCTTGCTCCAATTTAAAATGATAGCAATTTTTCTAAAAGGAAATTTGACTGGGGAGGTACTTTAAAGAGGTCATTTTTCGATTTTCTCAAGAGTTTTCAAAGCAAATTAAAAAATTGTTTTCAATTTTTTCGATTTAAGCACTAGCTGTATATAATATAATAAATCAATATTAATGTTCTAAGGCCGTCCAAAAAAAGTGTGCTGTTCCTTTGGCGGAGGATTTGGACGACAAAAATTACGAAGATCTTTTAGCCACTGCTATACTGAATAAGGTACCTATACGATTTATATATTATATTATATTTTCATGGCGTAGTACTTACTTTGTAAAAGTATTAACACATTAACCAATATTATGTGAAACCTTTTTTCGTATGTGTTAAACTCGTATACGGCTTCCCGACATTTATAATTTATTATAGTAATTTAGAACACAGATATACTTATGTAAGTAACTATCTGTTATATTATTATAGATACCACATTATCAACTATGTTTGTAAGTTTTAAAATGCTGCGTTGATTGTTATTGAGCAGTTTTTTTTTTCTATTACAATTTTTTTAATTTTACAGATAGTTTCAAACAGTCAGACAAAGAAAAAAATTCCCAATGGATATACTCGAACGTATAAACATCGCCCTTCTAGTAAGCAACTGGGTAAGTGTATACATTGTTTATTTTTCAACAAAACACGTGAAATTATAATTGATGTGCAATATATAATAATGTTAAAGTGGAACCAAAAGTGAATTCTTCCGATCCGAGAAAAATCGACGTGGATTCTTCAAGCACCGCTAGACTGTGTTTAACCGTAAGTGTAGTAAACACATATGTATATTTTAACCAAATTTGGGAAGTAACTAGTTAAAAAGTTAAAAGTTGATTTGTAGTAGGTACTTTTTTAATAACTTTTAACTTCCGAGTTAACAAAAAAATTATATATAGTAAATAAATATATAAATAAAAATGTATGTATAAAAATAAAAAGTAATAAATAAAAGAATGAATGCGTCGCCTGGAGTATTATGATATGACTGGTTTTTACATTTTGACTGTGATATACTTGATGATGAATTTTTAATTTATAACCGGTCGTATAATACTTATTTTTTTCTTTCTCTTTTCTAGTCTGTGGACACGTTTTTCCTAGTGAACTTGCTCCGATTTTTACGTGTACTAATTTTTCGGAAAGCTCAAGTTGTCTAAGTTGTACCTTAATGTGGTTATTTTTTATTTTCAACGCCATTTTTTAAATAAAAGCACTTAAGTAGGAAAAAACGTGGAATTTCACAATTTCATTATTTTATAAAAACACAGACGACGTTTTCTACCAAAAAAATGATTTAATCGAAAAATCACAATACACTTTTTTTGTTGCCTTCTTGAATTACTTTCATACGGTATCATNTAATAACTCTTATATTGGATTTACCTAGACGTCGTAAAATTTCCAAAATCATCGGACGAATTTTTTTTTTTAGTAAGCCTTTTGAAATCAAATTTAAACGAAAATCGCAAAAAAAATTACGGCACTTCAAATTATGCATTACCGAACTTAGCTCGGAATTGTCTTTTGTCAAGCAATGGTTTATCGTTGCTAACAAATATAAATGAAATAACCCTATGTATCCTACCTCCCCAACTTCTTACTTAATAGTGGCCACTCCCATCCCAGCTATAAGCTTTTTTTTATTTTTATATATGCATTTTTTATTTATATATTTATTTTCGAGTATTAACCATTTTAATAATTTTGTTTTACTTTATTATTTTATAAAAAAAAAAAAAAAAAAATTGTTATAAAATAACTTTAATTGATATCATTATCACATAACGGTCATGTGGTGGAATACCAATATGAGTATTGATTTTCTATTTGATGAGTATAATGGGGTACAAAATAGGATGTAAAAATACAAATATGTGTGAAATACGTAATTTTAAAAAAGATAACTTTTAATTTTTAACTTAACTCAAGTTATTATTTCCCTGAATATTAATAATTTAACTATCCTGTTAAATACTGATCGTTTAATTATACGCACAGGTTGAAGAATTTACCAAAGAAGTAACGACGACCAATTACAGTGCATACTCCGATATTGAAGGCGATTACGACGATGGCTATAACGAAGGTGATGACGAAGACGATGAAAGATCGCAATCGGCCATCAAGATTTTCATGTCCAACGCGAAATTACTTCGAGGACACAAAATCCCTATGCCTGAATTCGGGTCTGACACCGTCGATG
This sequence comes from Cinara cedri, assembly GCA_902439185.1. Taxonomy (NCBI): domain Eukaryota; kingdom Metazoa; phylum Arthropoda; class Insecta; order Hemiptera; family Aphididae; genus Cinara; species Cinara cedri. The sequence goes on from CABPRJ010000057.1 coordinate 72,854, forward strand.
GTAATATTAAATAGCAATACAAATTATTTACCTATATCTGTGTATACACGACCACGAGATGAAATTAATGTTTATTTTCTTTTTCGAATTTTCCCGAAAATACAAATTGTATTGTGTCTGTTAGAATAAATACAGTAGCATATTTCCGGGGAAAATTAGGGAGACATATCTTCCTCTTGAATTTTTTCTACTGTCTATACTATTTATATGACTACCTACCTACTTATTTTAGATTCTGAGTGTAGAGAATAATATATTGATTTAAAGATTAAAATAAAATAACAAAATGTATATTGCATGCCATCTCTTACATAGGTTTGTCCGAGTTAAAGTGGCATTTTCCTTCTTACTTTTACAGACTTAGGCCTGACAGTAGAACTTAATTATTGTTATACTGGTGTCGTTAAAAATGTTTTATTTTTTTTGTTAATTTTTTTTTGTTAATTATTTAACCTAACCTAACCTAACCTAACCTAATTCACTTAAATATTTTTAATTTGATTGTGTTGTAAAAGCTTTAATATTTTTTTCATAGTTATTAAGAAATACAAATTCTTCGTCTCGATTAGTTTTGATGTTCAAATTATCTAAAGCTGTATGTAAATCAATCATAGTACCTGGCAGTTTAGGATAAATGCTTGATCGGATGTAATGTATATTGTTTCGAACATGTTTAATGTCATCTGAGATCAATGTGCTAATATCTCCTTTTAATAGTTCACGATGCAGTATTTTACTAGATTTTTCAAAAGGATCGTCTAAAGTTTTAAATTATTACATACCTGCTGTCTATTTTATTTTTTTTTTGTCATCTTTTTTATGATGATGATCCATATTTCTGAATATGACTTCATATTCACTATTTAATTTGATGTAAGCCTTACACGATCATTTACTGCAAGCCCACCATTCAATATCATTACATAATAATTTTTGAAAATAAAATTTAAAATCATTTATTAGAACTAACTAATTTTTTTTTTCACTGAGCATAATATTTTCAACTAGTGGTTCCATATTAACGTTCCAATGCGTACTAATATTATGAAACTTAGAAAACCCATTTTTTTCAATATCTAATATAAGTATATATACTATCTAATATAGTATACACTACATACGACACTCGTGGTAATCCCGCAATTTTTTTATTTTCGTCGTTGATATGAAAATTATATACAGCATGTAATTCGAACAGACATCGATAAAAAAATGGCATGCAATTCGGGCGTTCCAATTTACATTTAATTTTTTGGCATGAAATTTGGATGCACCAAAGTTGACTGGAGGAATATGAATATCTGAATTTAGTTAATCTGCTGCTCACAAGTGTTTTTTTTTTTTAATCGAATATTTCTACCATTTTGATAATATCAACATTGCTTTATTATACTGACAAAATAATAAGGCGCGATTAAGTTCATATACGAGTTTTATATTATCCGAACTGAAGTTATATAATCAAATATTTTAAATTGGATATATAATTGAAACTTATTGTTGAGGAAATGTTTAATAGATTACTTATACTTAGCTAGATCTGGTTAAGACTGCCTAGATCTATATTATAGTCCGAAATAGAATACTGAACTGTTTAATAAATATCCTGCAGACTGCAGCGTTACCGCGGTGGACCCCGACGACCAGAGAATCAGTGGCACGGTAGATTCGTGGGAGGACAATTGGCTGTTTCAGAAAAAACGTGTCGTCCGATCATCCGGGTCAAACAACAACCACTACCACCATCCAGTTCCCGTACCGATGTTGGTGCCAAACCCATCTGAAGTGACCAGGCCGCTGATCGGCGATCGCGACGCCGATGAGACATCCGAACTATCCGACTACTCGAATTCGGATTTGAACGATTTACTCGAACTATGTACCTAATATTATTAAATTATCTGAAAAAAATTGTTCATAGAAAAAAACTAATCGAATTGATTTAGGAATCAAATTTCCATCACACCATAAAGACAAAAGACAAAAAAAATTATCATGGTTTAAATATCTTATAATTTAAAATGTTTCAAACTCAAATTATTTACTTGGTAATAATAATATCGAAAAATTTAAACCGACGTTTCGTAGAGCTAATTCTCTTTGTTTTACTTGATTCCTTAACCCAGTCTATAACCCGAGTAGTTTTTGAACATGCAAAACGGTTTTTCGTTATGCTTGCGACACAGGAATATGTGTATTTTAAAATGAACCTGAATATTTTGAGTGAATAAATTATCATTTTACCAAAATATCAAGAAAATATACTATACACAACCTCTTAAAAAGGCAGACCAACATCTATTCATGGCAAAAGCACTTACTTAGTCTCAATCATTTTTCATTTTTCAAAATGAGTGGTTTTTGACTACGCATTTATTGATTTATCTAAACCAACTCAACAAGTAAATGCGTACTTCCGATTCTAGCTACACTATCAAATTAAATGTAAAAGCCACAAACAAATTTAAAAAAATGCATCATTTTTATTAATATTGACGAACTAAGGATACATTTTGAAAATATAGTAAATTTAAAATTACGTCAAAATACATATTATAATATGCAAAAACAATGAAAAATGCGATTTAATATCAAACTGTATTTATTTTGTTCCTATTATATATTATGTTATCAGAAACTCAAAAACTAAAACTTTGTTTTAACATTAAACATTGATATATATGATACATACAAAACCTTAGTAAAAAAATACATTTTATAGTAACAGGAGTAGCACTTGCCCCTTGAGTTTTTCCATGAATTTGCTCTTAACATTTTAAATACGAAAAGTAGCACGTCCTCTGATCAGTGTTCTCGGACATGAAACTAAATGTCTAACGCGCTTTGTGTATGTTTCCCATAGCCGATTTTGAGTTGGAACACGATCGGACGAGTCGCTCGGATTTCGACACAAACTCCACCGTCGATCATATGACGTTCGAAAGCCCTAGTAGTGAAGAGGACAATCTGCTCATCTGGGATCCCGTGGTGGAGGCTTGCAACAAGCATGTTGCACTCTTCCAGGTCGATTCCGGTAAGCCGTTAATTTCCGCGGTGGCTATATAAAATATAATATTAAATCTCTAAATTATTATGTGGAAGTACCAACATTAATATGGAATTTTCTTATCGACGTGTGTTTGCAGGACAGGGTTCCATGGATCATCAGAAGGACCTTGAAAATTCTCTAGAAGTGTTCAACGAAAAACCGGTGCCTAGACCCAGGTAATTTTCCCTACCGTAGTATACTCGTATTATAGTACGTATGCAATTATTACATACATTTTGACAAGACGTGTCAACAAAAAAATATAGACGGTAATGTTTGGTCAGAATCACGTATTGTTTCAAGAAAATTGACAAAATAATTTATCAAGCAAATTCAAGTTTAGGAATTGTATTTATTTATTTTTTTGCCGTCGGTACAGGTCCAGTCTATTTTCGAACACCATCGACAGTGAAGTTAATTCAGTATCTTCAGAAGAATTGCACGCCACTGTACCGGAAGACGAACCGCTGCCCCCAAAGCCAGGTATACACGAATGATTATATGAACTATTAATATAATTAATATAAACTATAGGTAAAGTTGGACAGTATTTTAGATATAATATTATGCCATGTATTGAGGTTCAGTTCTAAAAAGTATCAAGTATATCTTGTTATGCGATACTGTAATCAATTTATTTAGTATTAAGAATCTAGATACTAATTTTTGAATATTTTCTCCATAATAGATGCTCAAAGAAGGGGACAAGTTGGATCATTTTCTCCCTCGGTCTTTTTGAACATACATTAAAACATCATATCTAGTTCACATCCATCTTTATTTAGTAATTACTTCTACTTTGATGTAAAACACTATTGACTTCTTCATGTATCTTTCTCTAATAATTTTATGCATTTTTAGATTCCGAGCGTAGCGAGGGCGCTATGGGTTTTACTGAGATGTTTAATTTTTTTTTTCTTACAGTCTGTGGACACGTTTTTCCTAGTAAAATTGCTCCGATTTTTACATGTATTAATTTTTCGGAAAGCTCAAGTTGTCTAAGTTGTACCTTAATGTGGTTATTTTTTATTTTCAATGCCATTTTTTAAATAAAAGCATTTAAGTAGGAAAAAACGTGGAATTTCACGATTTCATTATTTTATAAAAACACAGACGACGTTTTCTACCAAAAAAATGATTTAATCGAAAAATCACAATACACTTTTTTTGTTGCCTTCTTGAATTACTTTCATACGGTATCATTGCCAACACTTTTGAGCTACTTTTGAGGTTTGAAGGAATATTAATTTTTGGGAGTATTTTTGCTATAATTTGGTTATAAATACACGTAGAGACTTGAAACTTAGTAATAACTCTTATATTGGATTTACCTAGACGTCGTAAAATTTCCAAAATCATCGGACGAATTTTTTTTTTTAGTAAGCCTTTTGAAATCAAATTTAAACGAAAATCGCAAAAAAAATTACGGCACTTCAAATTATGCATTACCGAACTAAGCTCGGAATTGTCTTTTGTCAAGCAATGGTTTATCGTTGCTAACAAATATAAATGAAATAACCCTATGTATCCTACCTCCCCAACTNAGCACTTAAGTAGGAAAAAACGTGGAATTTCACAATTTCATTATTTTATAAAAACACAGACGACGTTTTCTACCAAAAAAATGATTTAATCGAAAAATCACAATACACTTTTTTTGTTGCTTTCTTGATTTACTTTCATACGGTATCATTTTCAACACTTTTGAGCTACTTTTGAGATTTAAAAGAATATTAATTTTTGGGAGTATTTTTGCTGTAATTTGGTTATAAATACACGTAGAGACTTGAAACTTAGTAATAACTCTTATATTGGATTTACCTAGACGTCGTAAAATTTCCAAAATCATCGGACGAATTTTTTTTTTTAATAAGCCTTTTGAANAAATAACCCTATGTATCCTACCTCCCCAACTTCTTACTTACAACAGTGGCCGCTCCCATCCTCAGTATTAGCTCTTTTTTTTTCTCGTTTTATTTTGTAAATCATAATACATACCTGTCTTGTTTATGTAAAAAAGGGCTCAGCCCGTATGTTCTAAAATAAAATATCTGATATCGAGTATTTAAATACTCATTTTAAAATATCTTGCTTATTCGTGACGATATAGGTAATAATATTTCAGCCTGTTTGTATTTGCTACAGGTACGATAGCGGAACGGGAACATTCCAAATGGCAAAAGGCGGCACCCTTAGCCAACAATCCGTACTCGGCAGAAAACATCGAAAAGCGCAAATATAAGTCGTTATTCGGCAGCCGAAGCAGCAGCGAAGCGTCACTTCAGTATGTACCTTCTAGTTATTTTTTTTACACCTATTATTCTACTAGTTTTTTTTCACACAAATTATTCTTCAAGTAAAAAGTTATTTTTTTATATAATTTTCTGTTACATACGTATATACAATCTGTATGTAAACAAGACAAATAATAAATCACACCGAAAAAGTTTTCTCGCCAAATATTATAATAATATTTAATTGTTTTTTTTTCTTTCAAGAAATATAAACATCTGCAGCTATAACAATGATAATATGTGCAGCTCGTCGAAAATAATTTGCAGTCCGTCATTACCTGACACACAGCGGTATTAATTAATTTAATATTATTAACTATTTTGATTTATTCGACAATCGAAACGGGCAAGGGATCATTTGTTTGAAAATCATGTGTTCGATTGCCGTATGTTCGAAATTTTCGAAAAACGAAAATAACATGAATTTTGGTTTTTTAAATAGAATTAATAAAATATTTTAACTATAGTTTAAGTAAATAAAAATACTGGTATTGCAGCTGATGAGTTATGTGTCACTGTTTTGGGAAAAAAGTTGAGAGAGAAGTTGGGAGGGAAGATAATCAGAATAATTTAATGTATACCTGTACGCAACGATAAACCGTTACTAACTAATAATGAATAAAGATACTGCATAAAGTATTATTGGACATATTTTTTCCCTTTTTTACCAAGATAACTAAGAAATCAACAAAAATCATACAAACAATTGCCAGTTTTTCTCATTTATTAAAAAAACTACAAAAAATTAGCATCCTCAATGCACTAACTAGATCAAAAATGCTATAAAAAAATTATAAAACGTTTTTTATTGGATTTTTCTATTGAACAAATTGTTTACAGACATAAAACAAAAAAACATCATAGTAAAATCAATCCATTCCTCGTTTCGTTCAGAATCTATAAATTGTAAAATATCTAATGTATAATCTTAAATTTAAATGCCATAGTTACCTAATAAATAAAATCTAATAACTTAAATTGTAAAATATTCCTTTAGAAACCCAATAATACAGTGTAGTATTGATTTTCAGTGAATTTTGTTTAAATAATGAAAATTAGATTCCTGTTAATTTTGTTTTTCGACCATATTGGCCTTACTTTTAAACATTTGTATTATAATATAGTGGACTAAGGAGCTTTCGAACATATTTTGACGTTCAAATAAACGATATTCAAACACATGACATGCTCCAATCGAAACGAACTCCCTGAGATTTCGACAAATCGTCGCAATAATTTATTATTATTATTAGCATAAGCGTGCGCAAGAGTGAGGCAGAGAAGGCCGTGGATTCCCTTGCTATATTTTCCGCCCCCTACACAACCTTCCATCCAGGACTGGCTTGGAAAAAATCGAGGCTTTGTGCAGTCATTTTTATGAAGCCTCCATAAGGTTCTTTTTTCCCCTTTTTTTTCTTCCAATACCAAATGTAGATACATTTTTACAATACAGTTATTTATAGTTCATTAATTTTAATTTGTATTATCCTAAATAATCATGTGAAATTACTATCTAGCTACGATAACGACTAAACGCGAGGTCTTTAAAAGCGCGAGGCTCTGTGTGCGTGCACAGCTTATACTGTATTCAAGCTGGTCTTTCTTCCATCAAAGTATTTATTATACAGGATGATAATCATAACATAGGGTACTCATTATTTCAGAAAATATTAACGTTTTTTCGGAACTTGTTTTTTAAAACATTTAAAAATAAATAACTCTAAAATATTGCATTACTTTTAAACGAAAAAAATTAATACTTTCCGAAATAATGAGTTTCTTACGTTATATTGATCACTTTGTATACATATAATATTTTTTTAATGACACTGAAAATTTGTTTTCTTATCAGTTACCGTACTTATTTTTATTTACTGTACATTACATAGAGCATGTTTCATGTTTTTCGTCAAATAATAATTATGGTAATACATCAACGCCCATAATTTAATTTCAAATATCATGTCATCTTGAGGTCATAGTTGAAAACAAATTCGAAGTTCAGGCTCTTGGACGCCCCCTACCACCACCAGCTATGGTCTTGCGTCTCCAACCAAGAGAAACTGCGCACGCTTATGATTATTATATTACGTATTATTATTACGATATTACACTACACCGACCTGCTTTTCTATTATATAGGTACGGCCGAGACTACTACATTAATCAATCCGAAGAATTAAAATCCAGACTAAAACAGGTTAGTGCTCGCTACAACGACATTGATACTTTCGAAAAATCAATAGTCTACGGAACTTTGCCCAGAAGCGTGTTTAGGAATCAGAACGGTACGCGCGAATTTGTTAAAAATCCCATTTATCACGAAGATGTTTAGAATTTCCGAGATGTAATGACCACGCACCACATTATAATATTATTGACGTTTTGTGTGTACATATTATAATATTATTACATATAGTTTTTACCTATATTTGTTTTGCCATGATAAGTACTATATTACATAGGTACTATATGGTAAGGTTTTAGGTTTATATGATATTTTTCGTGCAAATTTAAAAAGAGTTACCATAGTATTATTGTTTTATAATTACCTACATTAAAATATAATCTATCGTTTATCATTGAATTTGTTTTTATTTGCGTCTTTTCTGCGCATTTTACTAGAACTTGGCTAGGATAATATTAAATATTAGGTCAGGGGTTCCCAAAATGTGAAGCATAAAATAAATATTGTACACATTTCTCGTTTGGAAAAAATGGTTAAAAAAGGATTAGGTAATTAGACTTTAGCATTCTGGAATTTAAATCTAATTAAATAATGTACATACCGAAATTAGCAACAATATATCTGTTAAAACCGTTTGCGATTTTGTATTTATTTTGTATCACACAAGATTTTTAGCAGTGGTCGTAATTTAAATATCAGTCCAAACCCAACACACGGAAAAAGAAATGCATATAAAAAAATTAAAATAAAGTTGCAAAAGTGTCCGACCAAAGATAATCTTATATTTATATTATTATCGTCAAGACATTGGAAGCGACGAGTTTCTGTCTTTGTCTTTGTCTTACACACGTGAGATATAGGAATTTAGACGTGTTTTAATTCCAACGTACCCATTGATCTAGTGAAGCGATAAGAATTCTGGAAACTGATTTGAATTTATCGTGAAGTCTATGATCCTTGAGATCAACTTTCTCTCTTTTTAAATTCACCTCCTAAAATTCTAAAATAGCCATAATAATAAAAGAGTAATTATAAAAAATGGACTATTTAAATTTTTTGGAAATTTAAAATCAAAAATCAGCTGATACTGGGAACGGGAGCGGCCACTATTAAGTAAGAAGTTGGGGAGGTAGGATACATAGGGTTATTTCATTTATATTTGTTAGCAACGATAAACCATTGCTTGACAAAAGACAATTCCGAGCTTAGTTCGGTAATGCATAATTTGAAGTGCCGTAATTTTTTTTGCGATTTTCGTTTAAATTTGATTTCAAAAGGCTTACTAAAAAAAAAAATTCGTCCGATGATTTTGGAAATTTTACAACGTCTACGTAAATCCAATATAAGAGTTATTACTAAGTTTCAAGTCTCTACGTGTATTTATAACCNCAAGAAGGCAACAAAAAAAGTGTATTGTGATTTTTCGATTAAATCATTTTTTTGGTAGAAAACGTCGTCTGTGTTTTTATAAAATAATGAAATTGTGAAATTCCACGTTTTTTCCTACTTAAGTGCTTTTATTTAAAAAATGGCGTTGAAAATAAAAAATAACCACATTAAGGTACAACTTAGACAACTTGAGCTTTCCGAAAAATTAATACACGTAAAAATCGGAGCAAGTTCACTAGGAAAAACGTGTCCACAGACTGTAAGAAAAAAAAAATAAACATCTCAGTAAAACCCATAGTGCCCTCTCTACGCTCGAAATCCAAAATTAAAAAATAGTAAGCCCGATATCTAGTAGACTCCACGACAAATCAAATCTGCCTTCAAAATCCTTAACGTTTCATTAGATCATTCAGTACATTGGAAATAAAATACGTCTAAATCTTTATATCTCACGTGTGTAAGACAAGACAGAAACTCGTCGCTTCCAATTCTCTTAAGTTCTTTTATTATACAATCAAAACGTGTAATTTAATGTATATTTAATGATCATCTATACAAAAATAACAATCTTCGCTTTTTTATAAATATTTTACCAAGGAAATTGGAATTCCAATATTTCGCTTCGCTTTTTTACGTTATTGGTCGCTATTGAATAATACAGTACAATGGACACAAAAATATATTTATTTTATAATTAGCGTTATAAATCATAATAAAATCCAAATTAAATATATATGGGGTTCCCAAAAATTATCTGTGAACTGTGATCAATATCAATGTACATAATACAGGTACCTCAATAAAACAATCGTGTGCTTAGGAATTTTTATGTATTTCAAATTATTCATATTATATTTTATGCGAGTTTCAATTTAATACAGTTAATTATATAGTTAATTAATAATTATTGGTTTTCATTATTATTATTATTTCTTATTATTGAGATCTTCGTTTTTTTATTTTTATTTTACGGCAACATATTGAATCAGGAACATTCAGAAGAAGTTCGCCAGCTTAAGCCGATATTTTCTCCTTAAAAAGTAAACCGGTATACTTTTAAGAAATTCACAGGATTAACCGGTTAAAAATTGAGACACACAAGTTTACTTTTTTTCGACTGTTGTAGCAAGGTGGTCGAAAAATGCCGATCCCGATCCCACACCTAACCTGACTTTCCCTTTATTATCTGTTATCACTTTATGTTAACAATTTTTACATTAAACAATAGTGATGGTAAACTGCTAAAGAAATGGCTAATTTTAAATAGCTACTATAAATAAATAATATTATGTTATCATATAATTTTAATTTCCTTTTTTACGAGCAGCTAATTTTATAGCAGTTGGCAATATCAGATAAGCTCATAGAAGTATAAATTGTATAGATACAGTACAAATTATCATTTCATTTATCTGCTCTTGGCCTTGTCGGCGAGCAGTATGTGATTTAAGCAAATTTTAAAATTTTTAGCAATCACTGCTAATAACAGTCTATTATTGCTATAGTAAAATAGCAGTGCTATTATAGTTGCTACTGCTATTTCTTACCATCACTATTAAATAAATTAAACCAAATTCCTTTTACAAATAAATGTTACTACTCACCAGCGAGTACTTATTGTACTATTGTCTTATTCTATGGTTGTACAAATATATCAAAAATATGGACACAACGATTAGTGCAATTTTTATTAAAAATAAAATCTTTAAAACTGACCATTTCAACGTTATTATCCATTTTTATTTTTGTTAAAAGCAAATTCAAAATTGTAACGTCAATAATAATATGATAAGCAAAAAGAATGTCATGTGATAACTGGTAATAAGAATAACGGAAGGGGTTAACAAATTAATTTCATGAATTTTTAACTTAACCGGTGTATTTGTATATTAATTTAGAATAAGTTAACAGTAAGCTTAAGGAATAAAGAGTAACACTTAAAAAAAAGGATTAACAATAAGCAGAAGTAAACCAGAGTATGAGTTTTAAGTACATAGGAACTTTTGTACTATATAACGGTAGCTTCCGTGATTAGATAAAGTGGAAAGGAGTAATTTGTTTAGTTTGAGTAGAGTGAAATAATTTTTTTGGATTGACTTTAAAATATTTTTGAATTAATCTATTTTACATTTTTATGCAGACATCCAAAACTGGTTAGTAAATTAGGAAGAAGGGTCTATGTTCTTAAAAGTAGGGGACGGTTTTTAATTAGCCTAGGAGAGTCTTTTAAATAAATCCGGTCCTGGCAAGAGCTAAAACTAATATGAGAAAAAGAAAATTGTACCAATAAAACTGCTTTGTGAGAAAAAGTTCAAGAAAGGAAAAAATATCTCTCAATATAGCATCATCAAATTTATTGAATCTTACATTTATTACCGTTTACAACATTTTCCTTAAATTTACTATATTTTAGGTTTTGAGCGAAACGAGGAATGTTTTGGTTTTACAATAATATATTTTTTTTTTTATATAGAGTACAAAATTACCACCAGAAATCTTGCTCCGATATATCAAGCGTAGGACCTTTTCTGAAAGGAAATTTTATCTAGTTGGTACCTAGAAGAAGTCTTTTTTTGTTTTCTACGCGGTTATCATAATAATTAGGTAAAACCGAGAAGAAATGTAAGAAAAACGGAAAAATTTACAAAAACAATGTTTTTACTATTTTCGATTTCGTTTTTTTGTTGTTATTAAATTTAACTAATCATAAGAATATGCTTGGCCGGACACTTCTGCACACAACTATATGTACATTATAAATATATGGGAAATGCATACAGAAACAATGACAAATTTCAACCCATTTCATTTTATATTATTTAATCGCGGGAAGCGTGAGAAAATTCTTCTATTTTTAAGGAGATTAAACAATATTAACAATATTGAGCAATATTTCGATGTCCCGGGGATTATACACTGTAATAATGTATAGCTATAGTCTATAATATAGTTAATCAAAATATAAATTTTACTTACTTACTTGAATACAGGGGCGTCTCCAAACCTCGAGTATGAGGGGGGGGCGAAATAATTAAATTTAATATTAATTTTTGATAAGAAAAAAAGACATACATATATCGCACGATGGGTAAACCACTGTTGTAGATGAGAAGTTGGAAAAGTAGGATATAGAGGAAAATTTAATGTATATTTGTAAGCAAAAATGAATCATTGTTAACGAAAAACGATTCTGAGCAGAACTCAGTTAATTGTATTACTTTTTCAACAATAGACATGTCATATTACAGTAAAATAAATATTATATTGGAACAATTTGTGTGGATCAGTAGCTAGATTTGTTCCACTAATTTTTACTAAAACCATTTTTGATATTAAAATTTTTATGAAAAAAATGTACTACATTGAATTACATTTTTTTTGTTTTTACTGCAAAGTACGACTTATAATTATTACCTATTCAATTTTCGAGTATTTCTACTTTGTCTAAAAATTGTATCCACTGAGTACCAACCAAATAAAAATTACTCATACAATTAAAGTGCCTATAAATAGCCTAAATATGCCTTAAATGTTTTTACAGTTTAACCACGTAAAAATAGACAAATATAAGTTTTCTGTCCAAATTTAAAATCTCTACGAATAATTTTAACTGAACTGCAACAAATAATGTAATTGAAAATAATAAAAAGCATTATTTTCGTAAATTTCCTGTTTTCTTACGTTTTCTCCCGGATTTTCCCATATATTACGAAAACCACTTGGAAAATCAAAAAAATTACCTCCTCAAATACCATCTAAACAATATTTCCTTTCAGAAATAGTTCCACACGTACATATCAGGGCATGATTCCTGGTAGAAATTTTTGTCACAGTATAAACAAAAAACATCTATATAAAACCAGTATATTCTCCGCTACATTCAGAATCTACAAAATTATGCAAAATAAAATATTAATTATATTTATTATATCTACTTCTAGACTTATGACTAGTTAAATATCAATGTAAGTCCACTTCTCTTGGGGAGGGATCACCCCCATGGCCCCTCTCAGAGACGCGCCTGCTTGAATAGTGCAAATTTTAGTTCAAAGTGTGTGTAATCTAATATTATTACATTACAAATAATAATATTATTAGATACCTTCGTTTCTTTGGTTATAAACTCGTTTGTTAAATTTTTCAATCGCACATTAAAATCATATTAGTAGGTAGTGAATTTGCAGCAGATATCGTTATTCCAAAAATTCGATTCACCGGCCATCGAAATAATGGTATAATAATATTACGATTCAAAAGTACAATATAATTATATGTTTTATCTATATTAACTCAATATAAGTCCTGTTGAGATTGTGATCTGTAATATAATTCCACAATGCACCGCTCGTTCACTACGACTTTTATTGTTCCATTGAATACCACCAATTATTTATCAAATGAGTCTATAAGACGTATGATGTCTAATGCCAACATTGACCCTGCTTTTCTTATTTAATTACTTATAGTTTCATATTTTAATACTTTGTAGTTTTATTAATTTGTTAACTATTTGCTTGCTGTTTTTTTTTGTTGATCTGCTTTATTACTTCAGCTGCTGTGGCCATTATTTACATTATTTTTGTGTTAAGAATTATAATTTATACATAAAGAAATTGTTTTGTTTCAATTAGTTTGTCCAGTCCGGTAATTTTGAGAAAAAGAAGTAAATCAGCAGTTACTTGTTCTTATTAGTTTTATTTTTCTTTATTCCTCTATATCATTAATTTTTTTCTGGATATTATTGCAGTCCAAATGTATATACCTGTTATTCACTCGTTATTATACTACGAGGGCCCAGCTCGTATATTTATAATAAAATAATATCAAATAACGAGATTCGTATATTATAAATAAATAAAATTGCGTTGTACCCATACCTGTTTTTATAAGCGCTCTATTGTTTCTCGCGGAAATGTCGAAAAATCCAATTTCATGTAGCCGACTTGTGTGCGTGTGTGTTTGTTGTGTTAGACGAAGGTGTCCAAACTAATCGTGCAGATTATCGACAGTGACGGCGAGAAGTGGCGGACCGAGAATGGCACACTGGACTCTCCGGGCACTTCGCTGCAACAGCTGACTGTGGGCGACGGCGATAATTTTTCGCCCGGTAATTGCTTCGGACGACAAAACAAACTAGTCCGGGTGTGTTCTTGGTCGGACCGGCGAGACGATGACGCGCCAAAGAGTCCAATCGACAATTCGACCGATGACGTGCACATGCCTTCGGTCAAAGAGCTGGCCAAACAGTTTTCATCCAACGTGAGTATTTATTGAGTTTTATATTTTCACATTTATCAAAATTATCAACTGATCTTTTTTCGGCTTACACTTGAAGAGTTATTACGCATTGCCATCAATAAATCACTCCACCGATTTTTATGGTCTTACACATTATCCTTCGTTTCTTTTTTTAAATCAATAATTGGTTAAAGAGTTGATATTTCTCTCCATCTATCACCATAACTATCGCTTATACAACTATTTAAAGATATGCAATATATAATATATATTCTGAGTGGAGAGAGGAATGTATTGATTTTTACAATGATGTTTATATTTTAGATTCTAAGTGGAGCAAAGAAGCATATGGTTTTACAAAGATGTTTATTATTTTTTTTTTTTATCCGCGTGCAACTTTTCTACCAGAATACCAGAATATCTTGCTCCGTTTTTTAAATTAGCATCTTTTCTAAAAGAAAATCAGTGTGAGGAGTTACTTTAGGGAGGTGATTTTATAAAATAAGGTTAGGTTAGGTAAAGGGAATATAAGAAATTTAGGTATTAGTTAAAAAATATTATAGCCTTATTTTTTCTTGTGAACCACTTTTCTACCAGCAATTTTGCTCCAATTTATAATAATAGAACTTTTTCTAGAAGGAAATTTAGTGGGGAGATGTTTTAGAGAGGTTATAATTTTATTTTTTCAGGAATTTTCTCATCAAATATGAAAAACCAAAAAAAAACGTAGGAAACACAAGAAAATGTACGAAATTTATTACTAAAATTTTACGATTTTTTTCGTTAAATCGATAAAACGATTCTAATTAAAGTCCGCTGATAGTGTTGCTTTGTCAACAATATTTATGTCATATAATGGTAAAATAATTACATATGCATTATATATTTTCTTTAGTAATATTTATTTAATATTGTAACTATTTTCCCGTTTTTCCTAAATTTTTCCCAATTTTCTCATGTGTTTTTCAAATTATTATAAAAAATGCTTGAAAAAACCAAAAAACGACCTCCTTAACGTATCATGTAAATAAAATTTCCTTTCAGAAAATGTGCTACACATAATACATCGGAAGAAGAATTCTGGTAGAAAAGTTTGCACAACAAATTGAGGGTTATTTTTCGATAAATATAGTTCGACGAGCGATGATTTTCTAGGTACACCCAAAATGCATTTGTTTTTTCCTTGTTCAAGTAAAAGGGAAAAAATAAATTTAAACAATTTTTTTTGAAATACTTGTTTGAACTCACGATCGTACTTTTTGCCATATACTAGAATGATAATAACGTGCCACTATTAGACTACAATAAACATGCTTTAAATTTGATAGTATAGAGTTAACATAATATATAATATCAGAACTTCAAACTGCTATAATTTCAGCCCGCTCAATTCTGATTTCACCATCGTTCTTAAATCGGCAATATACCGAGTGATCCATTTATGTGAGTACACTCATTAACTTAGAAAGTATTAACTTTTTTTAGAATTTGTTTTCAAGAACATTTAAGAAACAAGCGGATCTATTATTTTACATTCGTGTTATTTTTGGTCACCCTTATTTTTGAGAGTAAAACCACTATCTACTTTTGATTTTCAAATGGCAACCTATATTAAAAATTCCATAAATAGATGAAGTTTTAGTTAAAATATATTTGCGTGTTGTAATTTTTGATTTCTGTCAAGCCGTTGACGAGATATTCCACTTTTAAATTTAGGTTGGAGGAGAGTAGTGGTGCACTATTAATACGCCATACGCCGTACCACCATACAAAAGAATACTTTCCGAAATAATGAGTGTACTTACTTAAATAGATCCACCTGGTACATACATATGTTCAAAAAAAAATAAAAATAAAATTTCAGATATATTTCACGTGATTTTTTATTCAAATCATTTTCCAACCATGTCTGGAAAAGGCAAATATTAGTTTCCTGTTCAAATTTCAAGTCTCTGTAAATATATTTAACTGAATTCCAAAAAATAATAAAAAACATTATTTTCGTAAATTTTTCGTTTTTCTTACGTTTTATCCCGGGTTTCTCTAGATATTATGGAAATCGCGCAGAAAATCAAAGAATGCCCTTCTTAAATTACCATCTAGCCTTGTTTTCTTTCATCCCACGTGCATATTGAAACAAGATTTCTGGTAGAATTTTTATACACAGTATAAAAAAATAAACATCATATTAAAATCAATACATTCGTCGATCGACTCGGAATCTAAAAGTTAATTATAAATACAGATAATAATACAGTTGGAATACGCCATGGTCTAAGATATAATGGAATTGTGCATGAGGTGGCAATGCATCCCAACGATTTACAACGTTATCTTTTGTCTAAATTAGCATTACTAACTGTTAATTTCCAAGATAAATAATTAGCTTTTGGTGGCTTAAATAAAAAAATCGTAGAATTTCTTTTTACACTAGTACATTCTTTCAAACTACACTTATGCGTATTAATTATTACTATTTATTTATTAATTAAAAATCATTTTAAAAATAAATGCCTACATATGAGATAGAGATTGTAAAAGTATGATTTTTTTTTTTAAGCAAGTAATATAATTAGTACAAATGTGATTCCAAATAAAACCACTGTTAGCGCTAAAACTCGTCCGTTGGTTTACAGTGTTGTTGATAAGAGGAAACTTTTGTGACCCATCCACCGTCACCCACCCGTTATGTCGTGACCATTCTATTGTATCTTAGCCCGTGACATGAATTAAGATATACATGATACGGAACGTTAAGGTATTATCAATGTTTTTCTGATTGCACCCGTTCTTACTGTTTGGCATGACATTACGTGGTGACTGTGGGATCAGCGTTAAGATAATAAAACATCACCGACTAAGCGGGTCAAAGGATCCGAATGCAACTCGTTGCAGCCCTAGGCAGTTTAGTACGGCTTGCCGGTGTTGGTGTTATATAAAAGACCCATAGACGGCAACCTCTGCGACCCTGTGTACGTCTCAAATAGCTTAAGGCTAAGATGAGGTGTTTTTTTATGTATGATCCCACTTGCGGGATGCATTCAAATCTGTTTGGCATGTCAGCTAGCACTTTAAGACAAAATCAACTAAAATCAGTTTAAAGTTTAGACTGGAGAAGTCACAGATATAGATAATAAACTAGATTGCTATCTGTGATTATACACAGATAAATTGTATCAAAATTAATGAACTCAAAAATATTTATTATGGAAGTTGCCGCGTATTTCTGTATACAATATTTACAAATTTTGCCATCCGAGAAAATGATATGCATATTATTTTCATATTTTATGAACACTCTGTATACGTAATCGTTATCGTTCGTATTTCCTATTTATTTTTATTGTGATGTTAATAATATTATGCATGAGTTTAAATTTTGATATCTGTAATCAAGAAAATATTACTATCTGGCGTCTATTATAGACACGGTAGTTGTACTCATCTCCAGTATCACCTATTTTTTTTTTTTTTTTTTGTCTTTGCTAAGTAGTAATTTTTGTTAAGAGGCCCTTTTAAAATTTAACTCTAGTTCTTTAATAGTGTCTAAACCTACCGTATTTTTAGTAAAGAGGTTCTTCTCTTTATAGAAAGCTTATTTTACTTGCGCTATTCTACTTCTTATGTTCGTCACACTTTTAATCACTTGTAATCTTACTTCCTATAAATATGTGAGATTAACTGAATCATTAATATATATTAATTTTAAAATTTTTTTATCGTTTTAGAATATCAACAGCAGCGCCTGCAAGAATCCGAACAAACAAGTAAGTACATCGCCATGTTCTTTCATTCCGAAGATATACCGTCTCCGATAAAGGAAGAGGTTCGATTATATATGTAATTCTTATATGTTTGCCGGAGGATTTGGAAACGACAACGTTTGTGCGATATTCGTACGATCATATTATTCTTCAGTTAATTTTTTTTTTGAAAGTTCATTTCATTATTATTATTATTACGTTTAGGCATAGGACATTAAAAACCTGTGTAAAAAAACTACATCATAGATATCTAGAATATTGTTGTAATAATTTTAATGACGAATAGTTTTAAACTGTATCAGATAAAACATTGTATATTAAAAAAAAAAGAAAAAAAGTCGATTGCTTATAATACTATTATTATATGGCTTTGACAGTGTGATATACATATTATTTTTGATTATAATATTAATAATCTCGTAGTAGTAATATAATATTTAATGCGAAATTTTATTCCTATCTGTCTACATAATATTATAGTTTCGAAATTATTTGTATTAATTTTAAAACGCATTAAATACTTTAAACTACACGGCCATCTATTTTGTGATAATCAAAATCATAATTTTCCATGCGCATAGGTAATAAAACATTGATCTAGTCTGATCTTCATTATTTTATATATACTGTCCACTTATTTCCTGCATTCCGATTATTGTCCAATCGGCAAAACTGATACAATAGCTAGGTCATATGAGAGGGGAAAAATGAGACAGTTAAGACAGCATTGAAATCGTAAATGCAAAGAAGATCTCGAGGAAGATTAAAGCAAATATTGATTGACAAAATGGAATGGATATTTAAAATATTTAAGAATTGAAAAATGAAAAGAAATAGTTTAAGAAAGAGACCGCAGATAGTGAAGTCACTATAGCTATGGCGGAAAAAAACTATTAAAAAGTAGGTAGGTGTGTGTTAGTAGGAGTGAGAGAGAGAGATATAATACTCGTATTTACGAATTTAACTGTCTACTGCTTTTCTTCATAATTTTGTCGCATGGCATTAAAAAAAGACTGGAAACCGAATTTGTGACGTCATAAATCACAATCATGCCGCACGATCGTGCTACAAGGCAAAAAAAGCTCCGTTTTGTCGCTTAAACATCCAAGTTCTGTTTATTACCTATGTTTAATGATCGTTTGGATCGAGTTGCTACTTTTAGATTAATTCACGGTCAATCTGATATTGCACTTTGATTTCTAGTTAACCTAACTTAATAACTCTTTTTTTCTCGTGTAGTTCAGTGGTAGAATTTTAAATTCCCTTCTTCTCCCAGAAATCAGCAATTTTAATTAAATTGTCCATTAATTGTTGTCGTTTAAAATCCACGAGCTCTCTTCTTACTGGTAGCATTGGGCATTACTAAATAACTAATAACGATATTGTACGTCTCGGAAATTCTCATAAAATTATTTGGTCGATATACTCTGTCTCAAACTAGAATACACCGGCTACCGAACAGTTTTTGTTAGTTTCCGTGCATCTGCTATAGTAACCGGTCTGCTAGTGACCGCATAGTGGGAGGAAAATCGGGCTACGAGTTTCCGCAGTTGTCAGACCCGTCAGTCAGACGATGCGCAAACCCGGCGTATTTTAGTTTGAGGCAGAGTATAGTTAAAATGTAAAATAAATAAAACACCTTAACTGCATAGTGACAGTATTATGAATAATTTACGGGCTACCAACTATACTATTTTCAGAATAAGAACGCGCCGGGCAGCGGACTGAAATCGGCTCGTGTGCGCGCATGTCTTTACTAACTAATTATTAATAACCAATCACAGAACATCTGACGCTGTTTGGATGCGAGGGCGCTGCGTTCTTATTCCGAAAATAATATAGTAAGCTTGAATTAGAGAAAAAAAAATGAGAATAGACACTGGTTTTAATTTAGAAATCATCGTTTCATGTCAGATAAATAGTACAGTGACCAACCTACACACAAAGTAAATTAAATAGTTGTTATCACAATCAAAAAAATTGTAAATAATACCTTACTATAAACAACATTATTAACATCTTCGTAAAATCCACTTCGTTAAATAAAAAATAAAACATTAAATATTGGGACAGAAAAAAAAAATAAAATTTTAGGTTGATCTTTGATAAATCATCAGCTTAGCTTTTGAATCACGTGAAGCTATAAAAAAAAGACTTCTTAGGATAATGGATACAGGTGCAGCCACTTTTATAGGTAATTTATTGTATATCTGTAGGCAACGATAAACCATTCCTAACGAAAAAACAATTCTGAGCGCAGTTCAGTTGATAGTGATGCTTTGTCAACAATATGTATATGACAATATGTCATATTAAAGTAAAATAATTAAATAGTTATTATATATTTTCTTTAATAATATTTGTTTAATATTGTATAGATTTTCTAATTTTTCCCGGTTTTCCCATGTTTTTCCCCAGATTATCACATTTCCTTAGAAAACTCTTGGAAAAATCGAAAAACGAACTCCCTAAACCATGGAGATAAGTTTACTTTCAGAAAATAAGCTACACTTGATACATTGAAGCAAGATTTTTGGTAGAAAAGTTTGCACAATAAATCGAGGGATATTTTTCGATTATAATCGTCCGAGCGAGCGATAGCTAGGTGTCTAGGTACACTTAAAAGCATTTTACAGTATTTACAGTTTGGATGTGTTTGTTTTTTACCAATTTAGATGAAAGGAAATGTAAACAATTTTTTTTCAAACCTCGGGGTTCAAACCTGCAACCCCTAATATGACAATACGTATTCATAACCATTCGACCATAATAAACGTATGATAAAAAATTCAAATAGAGTTAATAAATCTATAATTTCGAAACTTAGGCAGACTGCTCAATTCTGACTTTACCATCCTTCTTAAATCGAAAATACGCGTATGTTCAAAAAAAAAAATTGAAAAATTAAATTTGTTCCACATAATTTTTTACTCAAACAATTTTCGTCAAAATATAGTATCAAAATTCCTTTATAAAAACAAATACTACATTAAACTCAATTTTATTTTTTTACCACAAAGTAAAATTTGATGAACCTCCCTTTTAAATTTTCAAGCATTCCGTTAATTCTTAAAGTTTTTGAAGATTTGTCCACGTCTAAAAAACGTAAATATAAATTTTCTGTTTGAATTTCAAGTGTCTACGAATATTTTTAACTGAATTACAACAAATAACAAAATTGAAAAATAAAAAAAGCATTATTTTCGTACATTTCCCGTTTTTCTTACGTTTTATCTTGGTTTTTTCCTAGATATTAAGAAAACCGCTTTGAAAATCAAAAATTTACTTCACAAAAGTACCAACTGGACAAGATTTCCTTTCAGAAATGATACCGCGCTTATATATTTGAGCATGATTTCTGGTAGAATTTTTGTACACAGGATAAAAACAAAAAAATTAAAAAATAAACATCTTAGTAAAACCAATACATTCTTCTCTACACTCAGAATCTAAAAGGTACAATTGAAAAACCAGTAACGGATTTTAGATTCAGATTGGAGCAAAGAAGCTTATGGTTTTACAATGATAATTTTTTATTGTTTTGCGAAGACTTGCTAAAATTTTTAAGTGTAGCACCTTTTTTGAAAGGAAATCTGTGTGGGGAAGTACTTTAGGCAGGTCATTTTTTGATTTTCTCATCAAATGTGAAAAACCGAAAAAAAAAAACGGGAAAATGTACGAAATATATTAGTAAAATATTACGATTTTTTTTTTTTTTGTAGACTACTTTTCTACTAGCAATTTTACTCCAACTTATAATGAAAGTAATTTTGTATAAGAAAATTTCACTGGGGAGGTACTTTAGAGAGGTCGTTTTTCGATTTACTTAGGAGTTTTGTCATCAAATTTGAAAAACTGAAAAAACCAAGGAAAACAGGAAAATATAAGAAATATAGATATTAGTTAAAATGTATTACGGCCTTTTTTTTCTTATGAATAACTTTTCTAACAGCAATTTTGCTCCAATTTATAATTATAGCAGTTTTTTTGAAAGGAAATTTTACTAGGAAGGTACTTCGATAATTTTTCGATTTTTCCAAAAGTTTTCCCAGCAAATGTGAAAAACCGGGATAAAACATGGGAAAACTGGGAAAAACGGTATAACATTAAACAAGTATTTTAAAAAAAATGTATAAAGCCTATTTAATTATTTTAATGTAATATCACATATATATTGTTAACAAGGCATCACATCAACTGAACTCCGTTCAGAATCGTTTTTTCATAAGCAATGATTTATTGTTGCTTACAGGTATACATTAAATAATCTATAACAATAGTAGCACCCACCCTCATTATCTTAAGGCATTTTTTTTTAATCTGTGAGGGTATCGTAAGAACATAAGTAATAAGGTTTTCGTTCAATAAAATTTATTTCGATATTTTGACTTTTTTTTTACCCTTAATCCAAAAACCAAAGATCAATAATCGAATTTTAATTTTAGTGACAATAATAAATAATATTGGTTAACAGTTATGCTGTTCAAATAAAGACAGACGCTTCCAATAAAAACGTGCTTAATATTCCTTGATAAATTAAATGTATTAAAAAATTAAAGCACATTCAGTTCACATGTATCCCTCTCAAGTCGAATACTGCCAAATAAATAGGTTGCATAGATAGGATATCAAAATTTGCAACATTCAAGATGCAGTGAAAAAATACAAACAACATGTCGTTATCATGGTTATATTAGCATATACAATAATGTGCACAAATCGCCATAGACGAAATCCGCCATATTGAAGAACGAAAAAATGTACAGGTCTAGTTTAAGGATGGCCTATCAATTGTTTATTATCCATATTACCTATTATAGTATTATTTATTATCTATCACAATGATATTTGTTGTACCACAATTAGTACTAGGTCTACATGTCTACTCTATAATTTGCGTAAAAATAAGAAAATTAAAAAAATATAGGTACTAAGGTAACCAGTGACGTATTTAGTCCCGCTTGATTTTTTTATTTTACTACCTTGTTTTTTTGGTGTGCCTAATACGGCCTTGTTTATATGACTTTAACTGATCGATTTTGCAGGTACACAGTTTGACGGCCAGGAGCCTCAGCCGCGAATACAGGGAAGGATTGGGTTTGAAGGTGCGCGAGAAAAACGAACACGCAATACACGATTCGGACGACAGCGGAAACGGATCGGCGAAATCCGTAGACGCTGCCGTGGCTTGCGGTCTCGTCCGGTCGCCTGAATAAAACACTTGCAGTCAATTAATACAAATAATAAATGTATTAATATTATAATATTACTCAGACATATATCACCCGTTATCATCTTATTACCTATATATTAAATTATTGTTATTATTAATATTATTATTATTAAAATATATTATTAATAATTGAACTGTTCTTATTATTATTTAAGTATATTTTAAATTATTTTAATATTATATTATCTATCTATGTTACATATTATTATATGAATAATATACGATTATTAAACAATTATTTTTGTTTTTGTATTATTATAGGCATTAGGTAGTGTAAAACTAGTCTGCTGAATTAATGCACCATTTTTTAGATTCTGAATGGAGCGAAGAAGCTTATGGTTTTACAAAGATGTACTTTTTTTTCTGTGGACAACTTTTCTACCAGAGATTTTGCTCTGATTTTTATGTGTAGCACCTTTTATGAAAAAAAATTATTATGAGGATGTACTATAGGGAGGTCATTTTTCGATTTTTTTCAATAGTTTTATCATCAAATGTGAAAAACCGAAATAGAACGGAGGAAAAACGAGAAAATGTAAAAAATGTAGGTATTAGTTAAAAATATTACGGCATTTTTTTTTCCTATGGAAAACTTCTCTACCATCAATTTTGTTACAAACAAAAAAAAACTGGGACTTATTTAGAAGTGTTCTTAATGAAAACACTCTTTCAAGAGAAAACTTATAACAATAATAATAAAAATCAAAATAATAATAGAAACAATAATGATAATCGAAAGAACGGATATATGACAATTTAGTTTAAAATACAATATAATACTCAAATAATAAAGCCAGCTTCCAGGACAATGGAAGTAATAAGTTTGACAACAGATAAGGAATTGGAATTTGGAATAGCTGAAAGGTGAGAAGAAGTATTGAAGGAGTTAAGGGAATCAAAAAGGATAAGTCGTTTAGCCGATAGAGAGAGACAGTCAAAGAGCATGTGAGGTAGATTACAGCTACTTTTCTCCATATGGAATGTGCACATGTCTAACCTAACCTACCAATTCGATGAATTCCCATGCTAATATTTCAGTTTTTCTGTCACAAACAAGTTTTATTTTTGATATGTAATTTGTATATTGGTCATACAAGGGACGTCTAAAATTGCCGAAAACTGTTCCAACTGTGAATGACCTTGTCCTGTGTTTAATGTGACAGTGACTATGGTTGTATTAATTGCTAATTTTTCATTTAAAGTTGAAGGAGATTCAGAATAAATTATTGTATTTTGTACACATAGAACATTCAAAATGAAATTCAAAGAAAAAGCCTTTGCATATTTTATATTTATACACAAGGTTTTGAAATGAACAATCAAATGATTTGTGTATAGATTGATTTTATCAAATTGAAAAAAAATATAATATAGACTATTCTTCGGCAACTTAGAACATGATAATTTCTAAAACAACATGTAAAATAATATATTACACTCATTATATGATTTTAGTTTAGGTATATTTAAAAGATGACGATAGAACTCACGGAAATTATATTATTATTTTTATAATATAAGGCTATAGAGATTATAAGATTAATATATGGCTTATCAGCACTGGAAAAATTACTGTTCTTACTTTGTATCTGAATCAGTTTCCATACCCGTTCATAGTCTAAATAATTCAGTATCTAATATTATATTGTTAGCTTCTGGCGATAATAGAACGAAATCTATAGAAATACTTTCGTCATTTAACATTTAATAAATAGATACCAATAATTTTATGTTTATTATAAATGTACTTTTCAAAAATCTAAGTACGAACATTTTAGAATTACCCCGATTAATAATATTTTAATTTCTATGTGATGATTGTCAAAGATGATGTCAAAGAATCTGAGTTTCCCTGTACATAAAAACGCAAACATATTTTATTTTTAACTTTACCATATTTTCTACGTTTTTCGTAATTATTTTGAAAATCACTTAGAAAATAATAAATGACTATGCATATTTTCATAAAAAAAAAATGTTGGTATCAATCCAGGTATCGGTAAAAATATTATAATTACAAATATAGAAAAAGCTAAAACTGGCGATGGGAGCTGCCACTGTTGTAGATGAGAAGTTGGGAAGGTAGGATACATAAGGTTATTTCATTTATATCTGTAAGCAACAATAAACCATTACTTGAAGAAAGACGATTCTGAGTACAGTTCGATAATACATTTACATGTACTTTTTGAGATTTTCTTTTAAATTTGATTTCAAAATGCGTATTAAAAAAATTAAAAAGTCGTCCGTTGATTTTAGAAATCTTACCACGTCTAGTGTCAATTCTCTACGTATATTTATAACCAAATTACAGCAAAAACTCCCAAAAATTAAAATTCCTCAAAAGCTTAAAAGTATCGACGATGATACCGTAAGAAAGTATATCAAAAAGGCAACAAAAAAGGTATCTTATGATTTTTCGATTAAATCATTTTTTTCTGGTAGAAAACGTCGTCCGTGTTTTTATAATATAATAAAATCGTAAAATTGTAAGTTTTTTAGATAGCATTGTATTAAGAACATGTTATCTTGTTAATTCTGTTTTATCACACTCTCTCGTCGCAACCGAAATGTTTCGTGGAAATTGGTGTAAGGGGAGAGGTGTTGTATATAGTATCGACATAAGCAAAATAATTGTTATTTAGATTATATTCATTAGGGTAAATTAAGGATATACGTGGTGGGTAATGTCCATGGTGTACCCTATTACTTACAATCAATTATAATGAAGTCAGTCTCGTACACCATTTCATTATAAATGTTGGCATTGTTATTACGAGTTTATGTGTTGTATAATTATAAGATCAAGTATACAATAATAACGTTAATAATTATAATAATTATTATACCTACTTATTATTTCTAAGTTCCTACTTAGAAATGTTCTTAAATCCTATTTTTTTTCTAAAAACAAGATTCACACAAAATCTGTTGATTAATCAAATATTAAATTATCAAAATCATGAGATGAATAGGATAATAACTAGATTCAATTTACTTCCTTTATCAATTATCAGTAAATATTTCATATTATATAAACTTCATATTATTACCACTTTTATAAAAACTATGGACTAAATATACAAGCATTACAAACTTACTAAACAATTATTTATTTGTGAAATACTAATTAAACAATTTCTTAGAGAACTTTATTTCAATAACTCTGGTTAGTAAAATAAATAATACAATTATTTTAATTATTCTCGAATATTCTTGTAAGAGTAACTCACATTAAAAAAACAACAGATTTTTTTTGTTTTACATTTTTTTTTTTTTTTAACAATAATAAAGTAAGGATAAATTTTAGTAACACATTATCGACAACGATAAATAAATACTATATGGTTTTAAGAATATAGTTAACAGTATATACAATATTTCAAATTGTTTACATCACCATTCGAGGAAGACAAATAGGATTAATCAACAAACAGAAAAAGTTAATTATGTATATAGTTTTAATACCAATGATTTTATAAAAGCTTATTATGAAAACAATGCTTTTACTAGATAACACAGCAATTAAATACCAGTGTTCTGCTAACTAGTATACTATACTCTATTCACCATAAGTTGACTTGCTTCCACGCATGTATACTAAGCCGCTGTGGTCTGTGATTGGTTGGCGGTGTTCGGTGATCTTCAGAGCTGTCATAGTAGGCAGCAGGCTGCCGCCACAATTGAGCATACAGAGGGGTTTTTTTTGGGGGGGTTTTCATCAAGCGAGTGGGTCAACTTACGGTAAATAGAGTATAATATCATGTGTGTTATTATCTTGCTGCGATAAAACGGTTGGGAATCACTGCTCTAACACCCCACAACAGCAACAGGACTGTAGACAAGAATTTTTATTTGGGAGGAGGGCTCCTAAATTATTTTAATTCAGATAAAAAAACCATTATCAATATATGATTTGTATAGTTAATTATGTTATTATATCTATTTTTTAATTTTTATTGGGGAGTAGGGATTAAAGCCATTTAGTTTCCATAGGTGTCCCCCTGATCAATACAAATTGTTCAATGATTGTCAGATTGCCAGTTTTAAAATACTTAGTAAAAGTATAATAAAATCATGTATATACTTTTATCATTCCAATATTATTTTCATTCTCCACAATACTCTTGCTTACCATGTTCATTATTTTTAGTTTAATTTTTAAGACTTCTATGCAACACCATTATTAATATTATTTAGTTAGGTTAATAATGTTTGAGCAAACAAATTCAACTATAATTAATTAATTTAAAATCTACAAAGGCACGTTGTGAAATAAGCACAAATTTTAAAAAAAATAAATATTTTTCAGTCTAATTTGTCTAACCATCTGACGGTTTCTTTTCTTTTTTATTGCTGCCAAATTTTTTAGTATTATATATAAACTCTGCTATATCATTATACAATATATGTATATATAGCAGGCATAATAATATGGACGGAAATTGTACAGACTCAACCCTGTTAGTTTCTCTAGATATTATGTACATATTATGAACTCAGATTTTCAGAATACTACTTTTCAACCAAAATTAAAAGTAATATGAAACCTAGCCATAAACTAAACATTTAATCTCAAGGACTATGGCTGATCATGAGATTTCAAAAGCCATTTTTGAGATAATACACCTTAAATATTTCTCGTTTTCAAACAATAATCGACTATTATAGTGGTTCAGTTTGAGTGGACATATTAACAGTGTCTGTAGCAAATAAATGGCACGTACACTTGCAACACACAGATGAAGTATCTAAACATTCTAGACTATCTGGTTGGTGTGGTTCAGTATTCATTGCCATTGTCAATAATGATTCCAGACGTTCGATTTTGACCAACTGGTTTATTAGTTTATCAGTCAATACATCATCCATTATTTGGATGGATTCCGTTAAACTTGTCGGTTGTTCTGATACAGTAGATTGAAATTCACCTGTTAAAATTAAAAAACGTGATGATGAGGACCCCAAACTTTGTTCTATATATTAAAAAATAATTAGATTGAGCTTGAATGTGATAAGTCAACTTTTTCCTGTACCTCAAAGGGGTTAAAGTTTTAAGAATCTGGGATAAATTTTCATTTTTAATACGCACTGTTTTAAATATTAATGTTACAAATAAAACAAACAAAACTGTTATTGTAAACTAAATAAATGTTCCTTATGGATTATCATAAAATGTATGGTTTTCCGTGTATTTAAAAATAAAATGGTTAAAGTAATATTTTAGGAAATTGGGATTAGTTTTTTTTTCTTTAATCAACCAAATTTTAAAGTTACACAAAAATTGTATAAGTTTAACCTTACTACATTTAGACTTGCAAATTATAAATATGACCATAAAAAAAGATATATTTTAAAAATTGAAGAAGTTTCATAAATTTTTTAAAAATAACTTTAATAATCTAACAGTTATTACTGACACCTAAAATCGACAAAATTGGCCAAATATTGACCGGTTATATAAAGGCCAAAAATGTTTTACTCCATTTAAGCATAATACATAATAGTGCAGCCATATAATGGGGGTTAAGTTTATGGAAGATTTTAACACAAAATTTACAAAAAAACAGTATGTATTTTATGTTAAATGTCAACTAAGAAAATTTGACTAGGGTGATTTATTTGTTATCATTTTTTTTTCGGTTGTACAATATTGTACAAAATATTCTAGCCATAGAAAAGATATATTGAAAGGTTCACAACAATAAATATTATAATTTAATTCTGTTTTAAAAATCATCAAGAAACCATTTTATTAAGAATATTCTCTATAATAAAATGTATGTACAAGTTTTTGGTTTCTTCAAAATTTATGACACTATAGAGTAAAAACTAATCCAATTTCCTAAAATATTACCTTTTACAAAATATTTTTTTTTTAATTTTTGGAAAAACATACAATTTTTTTTTACAAAAAATGTATAAGGAATTTTACACATGATTTAATAAGAAATTAAACTTTTTACAAAATCCAAAGAGTGAACCGATAAAATTGACTATTTTTCTGATTTTTGGTAATAAATAATAATAATATAATATATTTTTTAACGGTTTCAGTCTTATATGCAACTAATGAAAACAAGTACTTCATTTAAATCCATTAAATTTGGATATTTTTAATGACTATTTCACAAAATGTATCCATATAGTCTAAATAAAAAAAAACTACACAAGGTGTAAAATAATGACCTACATTTCGCAAAAAAATTAAAATTTGTGACCATCAAATAATCTTAAAAACAGCTTACACATTTTAAACTAAGTTCATGAATTGGATCATGTGAAAAATTTAATTACACTAAATGGATTTAATATTTAATGTTGTGAGTAAAGTATATAATTTGGGCATTTCCTACAATGCTCGGGTGCTATAAAATGCTTATTGTATTTCGGGCAATATAGATTTTATAGGAAGATTAAATTTTAACTAAGTTATTAAATGTGATTATTAAGTCATGCAAGCAGTATTTTATAAATTTTAATTAGATATTACAAAGGAAAAATATATAGAAAATATTTCCAATGCTATGATTGCTCTTCCTCCAAAATCTCAAGACTTCAATGAGCACATACCTACTAGTTTTATAACTACATCATTAAGTTCCAGTAGTTGATGGAGCAAATTTGATAATATTACTAAAACTTCATTACCACGCACCAAAGAACTGGATATAATAAAAGTGCTAAACCAAATTAAAGCATACTCAGATGAACCTACTATTGACAGAAGTCAAGACCAATTTATTTGGTGAAGTGATAATTATAAAAGGTACTTGTATAAATGTAAATTAATTTTCTAACTTTCGTGTATTAACTATGTTCTTTACATGTTCTACTAGGTACCCTAGTTTCAAAGGTTCCGTTTCAAAGAATCTACTGACGTATACAAGCAACTGAAAATGCTAGTGAAGGGTGTTTTCATTAGCCTAGGAACTTTTTTACTACCAATAGAACATGCCTCATAACACAACATGTTGAGGGACTGGTTTTCTGCACCAAAATTATCAAAAATTATAAACATTAATGATTTATAGCTTAAAAATTAAAATATAAATAAAAAACAATATTTCTTAATGGCATAAATAATATTAAAATTTATAATAATTAAGTTACTAATTGAACTATATATATATACATTCTTTTTTAAATACCGAATTTATCCCAAATCTTGAGTGTAAGAAAAAATTTTCCCGATCCCCACCTCTTAAATTTAGCTTCCTGCTCATCCCTAAATTTAATATTACATACAAAATCTATATTACCTTACATACAATGGACATTTTATATTCTATACTACCAATTTAAAATATGTCCAAATCGTATACTTCACATATAAAATATATAAATATACAAGTTTCATACCAGATGCTGAATTTTCCGAAGATGTTGATTTGCCACTGACATTGCTGTCTAAGCTGAGGAACTCATTAGAATCACACTCTTCTCCATTGCATTTTCTAAAATACATTTAAAACCATTATATTACAATGGATCAGCATAATCATTATTGTTAGTAGTTATTACATATTTTTTCCTTCCATTTTTTCCAACTTTTTTGCAACTTTCATGGACCCTTTTAACTTGTCTTTGTCTTCATCAGTCAATTCTAAATGTCTACAAATATAAAACACATTTAAATAGTACTTTAAGTCAATACCACATTGTTTTTATATTCATCTAAATACCTTAGTAATCTTAATTCTCTGTTACTAAGAACAACATTCTTTCCATTATCGGTGGATAATTTGTCCTTAAGAACTTGTAACTCGTTATCAATTTTACGCTGGTGCTTACGTTTTTGTACATTATTCGGTACTATATACAAAAATGCTTGTTCTTCGCACAACTCTTCAAGCAGTTTAGTGTTAGATGGATGAATTAAACTAAAAAAAAAAAAAAAACATACAAATAATTTTACATTATTTTTATTTGTAACACTATAAATATTTCTCAAAAATACATAATACATACAAAAATACATTTTTAATATATCTAGTGATTTGTATAAAATTAAAACATTCAAATATTTCAGAAAGGGAGATATATTTATTTATTTTATTGGTATCATTTTAACAAATGACAATAATTCACGAGATCCAAAGCATATAGCTTTTATTCAAAAGTTACCTATATTAAATATTGTTAAATTGATAATTAAGTAGATTTGCTGCATATTAATAAGTATCTATAATTAATTTTAAAAAATTATTGCAACTTCCCATATCACAATTTATTAAACTAATCACATCACAGAGGTTTATTAACTATTTGTTAATTAATAATAATACTTTTTATTTAAAATAAAATGTTCTTCCATATTTTATTTAACTATACATATAATATTACATTATAAATAGAATATTATGTAAATACAGTGAAAACTCCCTTAACGGACACTTCTAAATAGCGGACAATTTTTCGGTCACAAGGACATTTTCACTACTTTTATATCAGAAAACGTCTAAATTACAGTCATGTTTATGGAAATTTTATGGCACAGCAAGGTCTTAAACAATCTAAAGTAACTGATTTATTTAATAAATGATAATTTTTATTTACATTTTCATTAGTATTATTACATATATAATTAATGTAGACATTACATATATAAATGTTGTACATAATTATTAATTCTCAGAGTTATTTTTGAGAATTTTTTTCCTCTCTGAATAACAAACACCTCTAAATAATGGACAAAATGATGGCAACCAAGAGTGTCTGGTATATAAAAGTTTCACTGTACACAATAAATATTTATACAGAGTATGCCAAAAGATTTAGTAAATACAACATGTGTGTGTGTGAATAATGTTATATTTATTTAAACTGTATTATTAAAATACATTTCTTTTAAGTAATCTAAATTAACGACAATTAAATACATAATAAACACATTATATATATATATATAATTTTATTTATTCAATATACATTTAACAAAAAAAAACAGGTGATATCAGTGTCGGTCTGGCTCACCCAGATACCCAGCAATTGCCGGGAACCCTGAAATATATTCTTAAAATAGGGGTCACAGGATCACATCAATTGTACGTAAAAAAATCTATAAAATTAAAATATCCATAAATAGCTCAAAAATGGTTACAATATTTTGAACATTTTACCATATCTAAAAAAGACAAATATAAATTTTCTGTCCAAATTGTAAGTCCCTATAAAATTTTTAACTGAATCAAAACAAAACAAAAAATGTAAAAACATATATAATTCATTTCATACATTTTCCCAGTTTTTCTCATTTTTTATGAAAATAGCTTGAAAAATCAAACAATTACCTCCCTAAGTACCATTACAGTCAAATTTCCTTTCAGAAAAAGCGCTACACTCTTTGGTCATCAATTAGTCAAAAATATCTTGAGATACTAATAAACTTTGAACTACTAATGTCCTTATATAATATAGAAAATGATTTAATTAAATAAATATAACTATTACAAAAAATGAAATAATTGATTAACTAGCCTCATTTAGTTGAGAAATACAGAGGTTATTATTTTATCTTGTTAATTATATCAGTTTCATTACTCCAAATTATTTGTATTCTGTTAATTATTATATCATTATTATTTTATTTATTTATTTATTATAATTTAAATAGGCTAAGCTCAATTCATATTGTGAATATGAGTGATAAATAGATGAGATTAATACATAATTATAATATAAAATAGAGTAACAAGTAATTCATAAGTGAAATAGTAGAAAAATAATAATATACTATAAATTAATGATTATAATAAAAACATAAATTTAGTAACTGATAACATCTAATTAATTAACTACAGAAAGACTGAATAGAGTTGAAATTAAAAAATCAACTTAGGCATCATTAGTTAACCTAGTGGATCTATTTAAAGGAGCATTTATGACATAGTTATATATAGGTGCAAGTGATTGTGAAAAGTATAATTAGACCTAATTGGTCGTTGAGGGACATAAAAATGTATAGAACTATGTCATTCTGGACAATCTAAATAGGAATTTCAAATCAAGTATGTTTCTACGAATAACTATTCATATTTAATGTGTTTATTAACAGCTTATATAGTGAATGTGGTTTCAATGGAATACTACATTTGTAGGATATAAAATGAAGGAAGGAAATGATTTTGTATTGCTTCGAAACATTGTATATGAAAATTTGCAGGAGACCAGATAATAGAATTATATTCAAAAGTAGAGCATACTAAATAAAAATAAATCGTTTTTAATGTAAAGGGATTTGAAAAATCCTTATATGTCCTAGTAATAAATCCAAGAGTGGATAGTGATTTTTTTTGAGATATTTAAATAATGACTATAAAAAGAGAAAGTTGTGTCAAACGTAATACCTAAATCAATATTTTCAAATACATGATGAGGAAAATATCATTTAAATAATACTTTATATTCAACAATGTTTAACAATAAATAGTTTTGTTTACACTAGATTGATAGGGTATTTAAGTCATATTGCAAGAGAACAGAATCATTATGTTTATTTTATGTGATTATTATTATAAAAGATCTATGGGGGTCCAATCATGAGCCAGACCGACACTGGATGATACATTTAATAGATACTACACATAAATTAAATTGTAGCACCCCCTACATGCCAAGCTTGTGCTGGGATATACATATAGTATTGAATAATTTAGCTCAGCTTTACAGTTAATTTATTTCTAACAAAGTAGGTAGGTACATTTTTTGTAGAATTTAAATAAAAATAACTGATAATGCTGATGGGTACTAATGTAGATATGAAAATTAGGTTTGATTTGGCAAGGGGATTAGAAGCTTTGTGAAGGTAGGATACACAAAGTTATTTAATTTATATAAATACGCCAAATATAAGTGCTATTATTGTAAATTAGAGTGAAACTTATGGAAGAAAAGTTGTTCATAGGAAAAAAATAAACATCATTGTAAAACTAATACATTCCTCGCTCCGCTCAAAATATAAAGATATTTCTCTAGAAATTCAGAGCAATTCAAATTCTAACTCAAATTTGTTTTTTTATATCACTAACTTTATAATATTCCTTACATTCAATTTTCAAGCATTTCTCTAAGTCATATAATTTTAATAACAGATATATATCAAATAAAAATACACATAAAAACACGAGAATATCAAATGATTCTTACTTACAAACTAGACAAAATTTTCTTTCAGAAAATATGGAATTGTTGCGCTGTAATATGAAAAAAAAAGTATTTTTTTATTAAGGGAGGGAGGGCTTTCCCAATTATTTTGAAAATTCTAACTTAACCTTTAAAAAATCAAAAAATGCATTAGTTAGAGAAAACGTTCAGAAAAGTTGATACAGTATACATCGAAAAAAGATTTCTTTTTAAAGTTGATTACAGACATAAAAAAAAAAAAGAAAAGGAAAAACACAAATCATAGTAAAACCAATATATCCCTCAATACACTTCGAATCTAAAATTATTTTGAAGGAATTAGTAAACCTATTTTAGAAGAAAAAAAGAACCTATACACAGTTTGAAATTCCATAATATTATACAGTAACTATGTACTTGTGTTTTATAAACTGATATAATTTACAAATGCAAACTAAATGCATCTAAAATGTTATGTGAAACTGTATGGTTTCAATAACTCCTCATATAATTGCACTAGTATAAGTACCTTACAGGCTACAGTGTTATAAAATTGTAGAATATTTCAGTCAAGAGAATATTTAAATAATAGTTTAAAAACAACAAATTAACAGGACGCTAAACCACTGCGGTTCCAAAGGTGGGGGATGATAGGTGGATCGTTTTTTCTTGGCTTGTTTATGTTTACGTAATAATTCTAATAAGTAGTAGATCTTTTGTTCGTCTTATGGTGGATTATGGTTATATAGCTGTGATGAATAGCATATTAAATATTATAACTTCTTTAAAGGCGCCTTCTTATAGAGGTGCCGCCAAAATACTAACTCATTTCCATGAATATAATAATATATACTCACTTCTCCTGGGTGATAAAAAAAAAAGAAGGCAATATTGAGTTAAAAAGATGGTTTCTGACAGTGGTGGATTTAGTTCTTTACCTAGGAGGTAAAAATTATTTACACCTACAGTTAAATACATGTCCAAATCCCACTAAAATTTTAATTCTTATTTAAAATATTTGAAATGTACATTTTTAGATTCTGAACAGAGCAAAGAAGTCTATGATTTTACAGTGATGTTTTGTTTTTTTTTTTCCTGTGAACAACTTTTATACTAGAAATTTTGATCCGATTTTCAAGTTTAACACTTACTGGGGTGGTACTTTAGGGAGGTAAATGTTTGGTTTTCCAAGAGTTTTCATAATAAATAAGAAAATACACCCAAAGCTTTGTTAGCAACTTCAGGGTATTCATCTTTAATGTTATTCCAAAACCATAAATGTGGCAATGAAGACAATTTTATTTGTAACGAAGAATCAGATGAAATGTTGATTAATAATTTATTCTTCTTTCTCTGTAGTTGTGAAATATATATATTTTTTTAATGTGTATACTAGAAATTTTGCTTTGATTTTGAATTGTAGCATTTTTTCTGAAAGGAAATTTGACAAAATTTAACTGGAGTAGTACTTTAGGGAGGTTTTTTTTTGATTTTCCCAAGAGTTTTCATAATAAATGGAGAAAAAAATAGGAAAATGTCCTAAATGTAATATTTTCAAATCGTAAATATTACTGCATTTCAAAACATAAATAATCAAATTCCGTTTTTCATTAGCAATGGTTTATCATTGCTTACAGATATACATTAAATTCCTATTTCTAACTTACCTTCCAACTTCCCACCTACAATATTGGCTGTACCAATGTGAATTGTGTCAGTTTTTTTTTGATTAATTTTGTATATAACTTTTGCAAAAGTTTTGATTTCTGTCAACTCGATGACAAGATATTTAACTTTTAAGTTTAGGTAGGGGGAGAGTAGTAGAGCACTAATAAAACACCGCGGGCCGTGCTACCACACAAATGATACTTCAGTACTCCACTACTCTCCCATATCTAAATTTAAAAGTAAAACATCTCCTTAACGGACTGTCAGAAATCAATCATTTTGACACCAAAATGTATTAATATAATATTTTGTCTTATAGTAGTCGCGTTTTACATTTTGACTGTGATATACCTGATGAAGAATTTTTAATTTCAATTTATAATATACTTATAATACTCCAGGCAACGCATTCATTCATTTTATTTTTCATTTCTATATATACATTTTTTATTTATCGAAATATTTATTTCAATAATTATTTACCATGTTTAAAATAAACATCATAGTAAAACCAATACATTCCTCGCTCCACTCAGAAACTAAAATAAAACATAAAGTGAAGAATATTTTCTAGGGCAGTTCTAAAATACTTTCAAATAAAAAAGTTACCTACAGTCATGTTTTTTATTTTTATTTATAATATTAAGTTACTTACGCAGACATGGTATAATATAATTGGGGCATGAAAGTCAGTACGTCACTAACGGCGTAGGCGAGCATATCTCTGGACAGTGGCCTTCGTAACCAATACCTTTGGTCTTTTTTATGCAATGTTCTCAGTTGATCTTTAGACGGGTTTATTGGTAAGCCATACTTTTCACATATAGCGTTTAGGTTCCAATTTTTCGTCTTGTAAACAGGCTGTCCGGTTTCTTGGTATTGAATAACGGCAATAGCCGCCTAAAATTAAAAATACACAATATTGGAACGATACACAACATTTATAAAAGTTTAAAATATAAGGTTAAAAATTAACCTACATGATTAATAATTAAAACTAATCGAGTACTTATTACCGAGTACTTAGTCACTGGTAATTATTTATACCATATTTTAATTAATTTATATTAATTCTTATTTAAAAAAACTAATATCAATATGTCTATTACAGAAATTGATTTCTTAAAACGTTATTAATTATAATGGGTAATTTTATTTTATTTGAAAATCATTTATTACATTATTTAATTAAGTTAGAAATAAATTTTCTAATATAATATTCTATATTAATAAAAGTAAAGTGCGTACGCGATCCATAGCTAAATCTACCACACGCAAATGCCTGAAAATTTACATACAGACACAGATGGACACGTCCTTATGCACCAGAAAGCAGGATTTCCGAAATTTAAACACTAAAAGGGTGGCTCACACAGGGTTTTCAGTATTTTAGGTACCTACAAACATTTATTTAAATGATTTCGGTTTTTGAAAAGATTTATTTTAAAAGGTAGAAAAAAGATAAGGGGATAATTAGATTGACAAGGACAGGACAGCTGAATAATATTACAAACGACAAATCTAAATTAGAATTATTAATTTAAAATCAAATTTTAAACAACAGGATGAGTATTTTATTAATTCCACAGTAATCGCATCGTAACATCCATTATTTATTTGTACAAAATTACGAATCACGAACATTTCGTGTAGGGGTACGTACGATAAAATATAAGCAGTTAAATTTATAACGTATAACACGGAATATTTTAGGTTTTTTTTTCGTTTTTAACGATAGGTATCTATGTCATAAAAACATTACACACGGTTGCAAAACAAATAAGAAGAATAGGTTTATAGTATGCTCATAGTTGATATAAGTTCAATATAATAATATACTACGACAGTAAATTTATAATAGGTACTAAAACACGTACCCACATATTGAAAATATATCCATCAATATTTTTCGTTGTCAAATATTATAATAATAATATGTAAGTGTATACTAAAATATTCACCTGAATATCAAACACGTTTTTCATTGCAATGCCGAACTCCACGTACAGGTTTAAACTTTCGTTTCGACAGTCGTTGATCACCTGTAATCATTATGTTTAAAATATTATATGCAATTATTATTAGTATAACTATCAAATATCAATGTCTATATAATTTCTATATAATTTCGAAAATTTAAATATATATAACTCATGAATTTTCATCGATTAAGTATATACCTAGATAGAAATGTATACGTATTTCGTACTTAAATTTATCATATATTAATACATAGGACTATACGAGTAGAAGTAAGAGTGCCACAAACATTTAAATCAAATTTATGATTATTGACAAAACAATCACGATGCAGTCATCTAAGCAGCTATGATTTAACAACAGGGCATTATACATCATGAGGTTAGATTTCGAACGGGACACCTGAGCTACGAGTTTTTAGTTTAACAATAATTATTACACGCAATTTTATAATATTGTAAAACATGTCTCGAGCCAATAAAAAAAATATTAACACAATATTAATATTATTCACATATAGAGACGACAAATTATAATAATAATAACATGTAGATAAATAAATAGAAAATCGAAAAAAACGACGCTAACTTCCGTATAGCAAGGAATTTATTATTATTTTAACGAACGGGAAATATCAAAATTAAATAAAAACAGGACTTGAAATACCGAATTAATAAGCCATTAATAAGCTACTCACATAAAATATAACTCTTTTTTTTGTGAACGTCGTAAATCCGGGTTTGTTTCGAAGAGAATAAATTCGAGATTTTTAAAATTTTGACATTTAATTAAGTACCGATGAATATATTAATTACGAGTATCAAGAAAAGAAAAAAAAAGACGTCCTAGGATAATAGAGACGAGTGCAGCCACTGTTATGGGTAATTTAATGTATACCTGTAAATAACAAAAAATCATTGCTTACGAAAAACGATTCTGAGCGGAGTTCAATTGATAGTGATGCTTTGTCAACAATATATATGCCATATTATAGTAAAATAATTAAATAGACTCTATATATTTTCTTTAATAATATTTGTTTAATGTTGTGTCGATTTCCCCGGTTTTCCTATGTTTTTTCCCCGTTTTGTACACTCGACGAGAAAAATCTTGAGAAAATCAAAAAATGACCTCTTTAAAGTACCTCCCCAGTGAAATTGCTACCATTGAAAATTGGAACAAAATTGCTGGTAGAAAAGTTGTCCACAGAAAAAAATCGTAATATCATACGAATATATTTCGTACATTTTCCCGTTTTCAAAGCAATACTATCAACCGATCTCCATTCAGAATCGTTTTTTCGTTAGCAATGGTTAAATTTCACCTTTACTACTCTCCCAATTTCTCACCTACAACAGTGGTCTACCCACGTGCGAAGTATATCCGTCTTTTGTTTTAATAATCGTTAACTCAGTGCACGCAGTTTCGAAGTGTTGAATACTTAATTAAGGATATTTTAAATGAATTGTGGCTACCGTTGAACGACTCCAGAATCACGTGAGGATATCTACTGTAGGTATTTACCCTAGATTTTCAACATCGTAGGCCGGTGAAACGATATTATATTTCTAATTTATTGATCTCGTCACCATTCTCAGATTCACGACTCCAAATCCCTCCAGACATCAGGAAGAAGATAATAACATAATTATTAAGCTCAACTTTTTATATATTTAAAAATTGTTTATTCTTTGTGTTACCACAAATAAAGAGGAGATTTTTGAACTAATAGAAACTTATACCTATAGTTACTACATAGTGACCACGGACGACCCATTTTTAATATACGAGGGCTAATTAAAAAGTATCAACACTGGTAGTATAATTACTCGGAAACCGAGCATCGGAGAGCAGTAGGATTGGTATCACTTGCTTCTATGACTTTTTCTGAGTACATCTGGTTTTATTGATTCTCTATAAACTTATTCGGTTTGATTTCACCGATATTTTTGTAAAATATAATTTTTGAGTTCGGCGATTTTGTAATGAATCCAAAGAGCAACTTGACAGTTTTGGAGATTTTAGAAAATTTGTCAGCATTTTTTTTCAATTTCAGAGAGATGCAACATTTCATAGTTTGCACCAATAAATTTAAATTGAAAAACTGCAGATGCGCTCTCGAATGGCAGCAACTTTTGCTTATTTTGGTTTCATTACAAAATCGCCAAACATGAAAAATATCATCGACTCAAAATGAAGAAGTTTATAGACATTCGGATGTGCTCAGTAGAAGCTATAGAAGCCAGGATTACAAATCATTTTGCTCTTCAACGCTTGATTTCTGAGTAATATTATTCTATCTCGATACTTTTGATTAGCCTCGTATATTTCTAAATCTTTTTTTCTTTATTTTTTGTATTAAACATTATACCAAATATTGTCATCTAGCAAGAAAACCTAAACAAAGACTAAGTTTTACAAAACTGTGATAAGTAAACTTCAATAAAAATAAAACAAATTCACGGACTAGATCAAAAATGACACATTTATGCTCATATAAATATTTTTTGATAGAAAAGTTGTTTACAGACACAAAAAAACAACTTTATAGATTTTGCTGGGTAAAACCAACGATATTATGTTAGATTTATGGAATAAGTATCTATTTCATTATATTATAGAATCGAACAATATCCGCCTAACCTTTTTTATCACTATAAGGAACGGAATTCAACACGAGGGTTTTATTTTAAAAAAACCAGTCGATACAAGTTATACTTTACATACTACCTTATGAAATGTTAGTAACAATTTACAGTTTCGCTAAAATGAATATAAAAAAATTAATTGTATATAGGTACCTACCTACGCGTCCTAAGGTATTTCATATACCTACCTACTTATTTTAAGCGTTATCAAATATTTCAATAAAAATATTGAATGGTAAAACATTATTATATTTTTATATGAGCTCTTGGAAAGGTTTTTTTTTTTTGAAGTTGTTTTTTGGAGAAAATTAAATTCTGTTCTCTTATGAAGCCAGGTTATACATCATACACTCATATACACACAAAAAATACAATAGGTCACACACTCGTATAGTATTCAAAACGTGCGTCCCACTCAACATTTTTACCGTTGTTTGTCGTCGACGTTTTCGTAATCGAGTCAATTGTTTTCATTAACCATAATAATTATCATTCCCACCGAATGCGATAATATTAATATAAGAATGCCGTTTTCTCGCCAACCTGCTAGCGTCGTCAATGACCTCGCGATATCACGAAAATTTGCCGGCCACCGTTGCAACCTGTGAGGGGATTTAACCGACTACAACTTCACACATACATACATACCACACGTACGTATATTATAAATT
This sequence comes from Cinara cedri, assembly GCA_902439185.1. Taxonomy (NCBI): domain Eukaryota; kingdom Metazoa; phylum Arthropoda; class Insecta; order Hemiptera; family Aphididae; genus Cinara; species Cinara cedri. Next base: position 114,100 of record CABPRJ010000057.1, read on the forward strand.
GTGATGTATCTAATATATACAGGTGTCTACAGAAACAGGGAACACTTTATAATTCTATACTTTACGCATATTTTTGAATTTGGTTTTCGGAAAACGAAACTGTACTACTGGGCCATTATTTTTTCAAACATAAATTTTTTTTAACTTGTTTATACTGTGCATGCGCAACGCAACTTTTTTCTTTTTTAATAGGAACCTCCATTTTTTAAATCATATTTGAATCGGTCGTATTTTTTCAAGCCAGATTGATGTATTAACTCGTAATCTAAATTTAAAACTGACTGAATAAGAGCTAAATGAAATTATAGTAAACATTTTTTTTTTTTTTTGTAGTTTTCATAGTTAATAGTTTTTGTAGTTAAAAAAAATCTTTTTTCCAAAAAATTTTTAAAAAGGTTCCCATTTAAAAAAGAGAAAGAAGTTGCGTTGCGCATGCACAGTATAAACAAGTTAAAAAAATTTTATGTTTGAAAAAATAATGGCCCAGTAGTACAGTTTCGTTTTCCGAAAACCAAATTCAAAAATATGTGTAAAGTACAGAGTTATTAAGTATTCCATGTTTCCGAGGACACACTGTATATATGTGTACGTATTATACACACTCATTCAATACATATACCAGCACTACAAATAATAACAGTTTCGATATTTCATCATAACATTTTTTCTTCGATCTGGCATGCAACAAATCGGTACCTTCCTACCTAGCTAACCGTAAGCATAACCGTGAATAGGTACAATAATAATACCTATATATCATTAGAAACCATAGTTAGAAAGTAAGATATAAACTATAAGTCTATAACTACGTAATATAATACAATAATGTTTGTTATGGAATATTAAAATATTAAAAATCAACGGAAATGTAATAAAATATATTGCTTATATCATTACATGTATACAAATATATTTGTATAGCTTGTAGGTACCTATGATTTTTAAACAAACTTTTTATGTATAGATCAATTGTACTTTTATTTTTTCGGTTTATTAGGAAAACTACAAAGAAAATCAAAAAACCACTTTTTTCGTGACCAAAATATAAAAATAAGGTCTCTTGTTGTTTTTTAATTAAAGCAATTTTTCTGATAGAAAATATATTTTGTAAAAACATTAAAACGAAAACGGCAATGCTGTAAATATTTGCTGTTTTACCTATTATTTTCTTTGAGGATTTTCCCAACTATTATAAAAACCCTATGTTAGGAAAACCTCTACTACAGAAACAAAACTATAACATTCGTTGTTATGTTAATAAACACTTGAAATAAATTATCAACAAACAAAAAACTAGAGCAAAATAAACATAACTAATTTACTTTAACCATGATTAAGAAAATACTTCGAAGTTCTGGTGATAAATATTTAAATAAGAAGTATACAAATAAAATGTAAAAGTTTAAACGCTTGTATTGTTTTAATATATAATAACTATGTTAATTTTAAAAATAAAATAATTATTTAGATATTTAAAAAGTATTCAATTTTAAATTTTAAATTTTGTTATTTGTTTTTACATATTACACATTTATAGTTTTACACATCTTGATAATGTTTGTATTACTTATTACATTGTAAACAAATTGACTCAATTAAAATCATATCTTATCCATAGGGGGAAATCAGCAATAGCCCGGAAATGATAAGGATAATAACAATCCGAAAACAATCGAAAACGAAAATGTACTACCAACCGTTGCGAATGAAATTACCTACCATAATACAATGTATATGTTAAAATATTATTATTTATAATAACACGAGTACTTAAATATTAGTATTCAACTTGAAATGACTAGACTTCGTTGGCTGTTAAGTGGAACAAACAAAGAAGTTCAAAGGAGAGGTTTAATAAATATTAAAGTAGATTGGAAGAAAAGAATTCATATTTGTTTAGAATTAAATTGTAAATTTCTAAGGTAACTTCCAAACTACGGAAAAAAAAACGTTAGTTCAAAATCAAAAAATCCCATTAAAATTATTGATAATGTTATAATATAAGTACTTATAAAATAATATAATAATAAATTAAGCAATAATAATATAATCAAGAAGCATAGATCCGAACAGGATGAACCTATCACATATCAATTAAAACTAAATATTGTGAACATATTGAAAATTATTATTATGTAAGGTTAGGAAAATAATTGACATTTTTATAAGCCTTTAGTTTAAAAAAACATGCATTTCAGTGTTTTTTCTACTTTTCTAGATCGTAACTAAAAATTACGCTATTTTTTAGCTTTTTAAATAAAAGTGAATACTTAAAGATTTTGTGAGATATTTTAAAATATATGTTTCACGCCAGTTAATCATTTCGGGGTTCAACAATTATTATTATTAGAAGATGTGAATTATCATAAAACTGTTTATAATACGTAGGTATATAATATTATGATTATATATATGTATATATATTATATTGATTATGAATTTTATTTATATTAGAAGTTAGGTAGAAGATTAGAAGGTTAGAAGGTACGTATTTAGCAAGTAAGGAGCCTATTTTTGTTATTGGATAAATTGATTAAAATATGTACACAATTATATTAGATATAAACGGCTAAAGGGTGGATATAAATCGTCTTTTTCTTTTGGTGCTATAATGTTAATAATAATTTTACGACATCAGAGAGTTCTTGTCTCCATATTGCTGGTAAGTTTCGAATTGATGATTCGTATGGGTCGGATGAAATAAATACCATATTATGGAACAAGTCTGCATTAGTATTTTTTCTATAACTCAACAAGTAATCGGAGCAAAATTGCTGGTATAAAAGTTATCTACAGAAAAAAAAAAGAAAAAAACATATATATATATATTAGGTACATTTTCTGTTTTTCCGACATTTCATTTCGGGTTTTCGCAGATATTATGAAAACCGCTTGAAAAATCAAAAAATGAACTCCCTAAAGTACCATGTAGATAATATTTCCTCTCAGAAAATTAACTACACTTGATACATCAGAACAATATTTCTGGTAGAAAAGTTTGCATGGCAAATCGAGAGATATTTTTCGATTAAAATAGTCCGAACGAATGATAGTTTGCGTCTCTAGGTACACCCAAAACATTTTTTTCGAAACTCATGTTTGAACTCGCGATCCCTAGGGTGTCAATAGGTATGTATAACCATTAAGCCACGAAAAACGTTCTTTGAAGAATACAATATAGAGTTATTTCTTATAATATCCAAATAATATCAAAACTTCAAATAACTATAATTTCGAAACTTAGTCATTCCGCTAAATTCTGACTTTACTATTGTTCTTGAATCGGCAATATACATAATATGTTCATAACAAATTATTGAAAATTTAAATTTGTTCTATATAGGTTATTCTTTACTCAAACAATTTTCGTCAAAATTTGATGTTAAAATTTCTTCACAAAAAAAAATACTTCATTAAACTAAATTTTTTTTTTACCACAATGTAAGACTTTTAATAAATTTCTTTTAAAATTTTCACGCATTTTCGTTAAATCTAACAATTTTACCACACAGTAAGTACCAAATAAAAATTACGTTTGAAACTCAAAAAATTAAAATGTCTACAAACAGCTCAAAAATGGCTTGATTTTTTTGAAAATTTTACCACGTCTAGAAAAGATAAATGTATTAAGTATTTTTGTTCAAATTTTAAGTTTATAAAATCGATACGAATATTTTTACCTAAATTACAACAATTAACAAAATGGAAAAAATAATAAAAGCATTATGTAAATTTTCCGTTTTTCTTACGTTATTATATCATGGTTTTTCTCATATTATGAAAACCGCTTCGAAAATCAAAAAATCATCTCCCAAAAGTACCACCTGGGCAATATTTACTTTCAAAAATGGTGTCACGCATAAATATCGAAGTAAGATTTTCAGTAGAATTTTTGGTGCTCATCAAAAAAAATAGAAAAAAAAAACAACTTTCTAAAACCAATACATTTTTCGCTACACTCAGAATCTAAAATTATACGTTTTGTTTAATAAAGATAAAATTATAGAAATATCTTTTTCCAAAGACTGCAGAATATTAAAATATGTACTTAGGAACTTAAAACTTAATATTAAAATTCCAAAGAATTTATAAAAAAAATTAAAAATAATATTCAAAACTGAGACTTTTTGGCATGTAAATAAATTAATCTGACCACTGGGAAGTGCACGGCGTTTTGGTAATGTACCACTATTCTCCCCCGACCAAAACCAAAGTGGAATATCTCGTTAACGGATTGGTGGAAATTTAGGTACTTGTTTGTTATCATCCCGCCAGACAATACAAAAAAAAAGTATACATAATTAAATTGTGTATATATTATAGAAAAAATGTAAAATTGTAAACAAAATATTATTATTGAATTAATTAAATTGTATATTATGATAGCAAAAATGATATCGTATAATATAGTTAAAATTATCAAAACTCAGAAACATCTTTTAAGATAGTTTCAAACGCATCGTTCTCTACATGGATTCTGCCAGAACATTTCTTTTGGTTCCACGACACTTTTTATTTCCCCATTTAGCAGAATCTCACAACCTCTTAATGTGTTGAGTGTGTGATCCTGTATCTATATCAACCAAATTATAGGTGCGGTTAACAGTTTTTTGTATTGTTTGGCGGGGTGATAAATTTATAAAGGCGTACTAACGGGGCGATAACAAACAAGAATTGAAATTAAAAATTTCAACATCAAAATTTGTTTTAACTAATACTCCATATTTATAGAATTTGTATTAAAGGTTGCTATTTGAAAATTAAAAGTAGATAGTGGTTTTACTTCCGAAAATAAAGATGATAAATAAAAATTCCGAAAAAAGTTAATACTTTCCGAGATAATGAGTGCAATATAATAATAAAAAAAAGTGTGAATACAATTAATATTAAATTTCACACTTATTTTCTAGAAATTAAAACGGCTATTACTAAGAAACTATTCATTGGATATGAATGTGTAATACATTAAAATTTTTAGAACAATATACTAGTACAGTATTAAATACTGATCATATTTTGCTCGAGTATTTGGGTAACTAGGGTAATAGGTACCTACACAGGATGATCAACATAACGTAAGATAATTATTATATCAGAAAATATTTACTTTTTTCATAATTAGTGTTTAGATCATTTAAGAAACAAGTAGATCTAAAATGTTACATTATGGTTATATTTTGACATCCTAAATTTAAGATTGAATTAACACTATCTACTTTTGATTTTTAAATGGCAACATATTATACTAAAAATGCCATAAAATAGATGGATTATTAATTTAAATAAATTTTGATGTTGTCGTTTCTGATTTCTGTCGACCCGTTGGCAAAATATTCCACTTTTAAGTTTGATTAGAGGGAGAGTAGTGGAACACTATTCACATGCTGTGTCTATACAAATGATGTCCCCGCTGAAACTCAAAGCTGGACAGTAACTAGTAACAAAGTTACAAAAATTAGTAACTTTTTAACTTGTAAGTTACTTTTTTAATTGTATTATAACTCGTAATTTAACAAGTTACTCTTTGTGGGTGTACAAGAGTAACTTAAAGAGAGATATTTATTATTTGAATTAAAATAGTTACAAGTTAGTTTTTATTATTTTGTCAGGCTGTCTATACATCAAATTTAAATTTTATAAAATTGTACACAAGCTGTACACAGGTTAAGTAAAGAAAAATTTAATAAAATAAGGCAATATTGCAGAAATCAGCTTATTCAAAATTTTTATAATTTTTTCTAAAGAAATTCTTGTTATTAAATAATTACATTAATATAATTAACTAAATAAATTTGGAAGTATATAATACACTAATATCAGTAATATCAAAATAAATACAAAAATTAAATTAAAAACCATTAAATATTACATTTTTTTTGAGATTTTAAATGTATATTTTATTTCATTTTATAAAATTTGTTGTGCGTTTTTAAAATTTTTCACTGCATAAAATTTACAGGATTAATGATAATATTTTGATAATGGGCTGTTACTATGGACAAGTTGTTTTTATTAACAAGTTATCTAATTTATTCGTAAACTGGACACTATAACTTATACACTTTTGACAAGTACCTATTATAATCACTAGTAATTAGAAAAAAAGACATTTAAAAAGTAACTTTATAGTTTTTTAATTTTTGATTAGTTATTTATAAATTAATTAGTTACTTTTTTTATTCATGAATTTGTAACTTAACTAAGGAAAATAATTGTAATTTACTTAATTACTAAAGTTAAATGTAATTTGCCTAACTTTGCTGAGACTTTTGAAATTCTTGTGAGGTTAGGTGAAATTTATCATCAACAGATTGACAGAAATTAAAAATTATAACACCAAATTGACTTAAACTAATATTCAACCTATTTATGGAATTTTAAATACAAGTTGTCATTTCAAAATCTAAAGTGGGTACCTAGTAGTTTCACGCTCTAAAATAAGGATGACAAAAAAAAAGAATAGAGTAATGTTAAATTTCAGAGTTAATTATTTTATATATGTTCAAAAAATAACTTCTGGAAAAAGTTAATACTTTCCAACACTCAACAAAATAATTACCTTTAAAACACAAAAGTTAATTGGTACATAAATACGTGCATCTAATGTAGTTTATGTAAAACCTTAGTAAAAAAAAATATTTTAAATTAGATTCAGACATAATTTTAGTTAATTTATTGCTCTGATAGAAATAAGCAACTACAAAATATTCTTTTCAAAATTCTTTTAAATGTTTTAATGTCTTTAAATTGTTTAAAGTTATGTTCACCGTCAATCAATTACTGATGCATTTGATTGGTGCATATTTTAATCACAAACTATGTAAAAATAGAAATTCTGAATTTTGAATAGAATGAATGTTTGCCAATCATATGACACTTTCGAGGACAATGTCTGATTGACTGAAAATCATTTAAGTTTATTTTTATTTTTGTAATGATGACAAGTGTAATACATATATATTTTTAAATATATCTAATAATGTAATTTTCTATTAAATAAAAAATTCTAAAAAATGTTTAAATAAAAAAAGTCTAATATAAATATTAAAAATATATCTACTTGCGTTAATATATCTGGAAAATATTTTATCTTAAGTAAGTTAGGAAATTCACAAAATATATAGGTAGATATTTATTTATTTTTTTTATTGTAGGTACACATTATCAGTTTTTATATGACAGGTAGTAGGTACCTACCTAAAAATAATAATAGGTAATAATTTTCTAGCTGTACAAATATTGCCATTATAACAATAATTTTATATTAGTTTATTAGTATGGTGTAAGTTTCATAATTAGTAAGTTATTAGTTATATTATAGTTACTGTAATCAATAGATAGGTCCTTGAGGTATTCAATATTACAACTGAAACCTACTTGGAAAGTTTATTTTATATACTTTAAAAAAATTTGTAGGAAAAGTACATTTAATTTAAAATATTTGCACAGAATATCACAAATATTCAGGACTTAGGTAAATATCCTAAATCAGTAACTTTTAATTTATACAAGTTTTTTAAAACATGATAGGTATTTGAAATGTATTACTTTTGTATATATTAACTGGACTACTGTTTAATAAAATTTATATTGTAAAACATAAAACCCAACAGAAAATATTTAAAAATAACTTTTTGTAGATTTTTGAACAAAAATAAAACTGATCTGTTTCACAGGAACAACCAATTGGTTGGTAGGAACGTAAACAAATATTTAATATTTTTAATTTGTTTATACATATATTTTTTTAACACAAATTAGAAAATTTAACAAATCGTTGAGTAATATAATAAATAGAACTTAGCTTGAAACTCATTAACAGATGCTACAATATTGAATATACACTTCATCATTTTTATTTTATTACCTTACTTATCAAACTACAGATAAAATGTAGTATTATCAAATAGAAACTACCTATATTAATACGCACAATTCAATGAATAACATAATATTATACATAAGATAACTAGAAAGAAAGGTAAAAAGTGAAAAAGGCTAAATTAAAAATCCAAAAGTGTTACTTTTGTATTTTTAATTCAGCTATCTAATAGGCTAGTATCAATTAACTAATTGAACAGATATATGTTTACATATCTAAAAAATATAAATTTTACTAACCTTGAGTACTTCTTCACTTTCTAACAAAGTTTGCAATCCACCACTTTTAATTAACTGCGGACCAGCTATTAAATCAAATACAAAACATAATCCATCTTCATTTACAATTTGCATTAAACTTAATTGACCATTGGCTCCAATACATACTCCTTCAAAATCTATACCAATAGCCGATTTTTGAGCTATAATCCTATCGACAATATTCGAACATTCTTTGACGCTTGTCACAATTGCTTTGATGTTGTTCAATATTTTAATTTTCCATAGATCACCATCATCATAACCATTTGATGTTTTATTATTACGCTCGGTATTTTCTGCGATTGTCTTAATAACCAAACTATTGACTCGCTGTTTGAGAGTCTGATTTTTTACCGATTTAGATAATGGCGGTGACATGGGCGGAGTTAATGGTACCACTTCTATAGGAGCCCGAGAAATTCTAACTTCTGGTTTAGGACCATTTTTTGTTAACGTTATTAAATTGGATTGTGTATTAAACTGATCGGGATGCATTTTCAAAAAAGTAAATAAATCTGATGGAGTTTTGAAAATCTGAGACCAGGTATTTTCTGTGAAACGCAGAGAAATACTATGAAACAATTGATCGGTTAACATTGGTCCTTTGCATTCCAAACATTGTACACAAAAAGATAAAAGACGTTTGGTGATTTCCGGATCGATTTTTACTTCTCGTTGATCACTGTCATCATATAATTTACGTTCGAATCCTGCATACTCCGTAAGTATAACAGTGTCTTCTTCGACAGTAAACACATCGGCATATTTCAATAAAAAGTCTCGAAATTCCTTAATGTGTAGACCCGATATCAGTCGAATCTCGGGTGGTGCTTGAGACCGGTGTCCGAGTAGGCATCGTATAGGTACTTCCGTTCCCACTCCGTACTTCAGTAATTTATCCTTAAAATAATCGACGGCTTTATGATTGTAATTTGTGTTGGTTTGTACCGGTACTGCTATCTGAGATGCAGTAACTAAGTCTCCATCGACGGTGAACAACGACGGGTGTTGCGATAAGAACTTCTTGAGACCCGATTGAGAGCCACCAGCGATTTGTCTCATTTCTTTGGTGAATCCTTTCGATCCAAACTGGCAACTGAGATCATGTAGGGACCGCGGGGTGCCCTTGTCTATCAGTTTTTCGTAAAAGAATAGCAGGGTCAGGTTTCTCACTGACTCATACTCGGAACTATCCATTTTCCAGATGAAAGTACCTACCTACCTATATTGTGAACCCAAAATGTATAAGCCTTGTTGATCCAGTGGCGTATTTAATTTGAGCGTTTATTCTTTTCGCGTATTTGTTGTGGAACGGCCAGACAGCTCGCGTTTGTCGAGCTGATACATTTTCGGTAAATAGGAAATTATGCAGATAAATAAATTTCAAGAGAAAAAGAAAACAATTAAAACTTGAAAAAATTAATGAGGGAAAGAAAAAAACGTACAACTACACTACAAAACAGACCAATGATACGTACGAGTATCAAAATACTGATGGTCTGTTGTACTACTTGTACAGATGTAGTCGATAGACAGGCGGCGGCGCTAGCGCACTAGCATACAAAAATGTTAAAACACCGTTGTTGTCGTGGTATGCGCGTGGTAACGGCGGCAGAGGGAATCCGACCTTGAGTGTCTATTGACGTTGGCAACTCTATGTGAGAAAAGATAATATTTTTTTCCTGTGACAACGGAACGATGTTTTTTTTGTCATAATTCATAGTCATAGGCCATTAGAACTGATTCAAGATTTAAGGTTGTAACTCTGTAAGAAATAAGAATAGATATCTTGTTACGTGATATTATAAACCACCTATAACCGTTTGTTTTATATTAAAATAAATTAAACAATGGTTATAGTTTTAAACAATTTTAATAAACTCGACTGAACACTAACCAATTAATTTTGTATATTTTAATATTATCATAATCCTCAATTCTAATTTTTAGAACAAAAAAATGCGATCTCGTATCTTCGAACAGTTCGAACCGCTTTGGGAGTGTTCCCTGTGTTGAAGAATGAACAACACAATTATTCTGTGTTGAGGTGAGTTAGAAAACCCACGTTATCGTTCTTATCAGTTAGATCGCAAAATATGTATCTATAAGGGGAAATATGTTTTATAATATATCTATGGTTTTGAACATAACATTCAGTGACGCCAAATTTAAATTAATTTTGGGGGGGGGCAAAATTAGTTTGTGTACCCACCACCCACGGAAGATCCAAGGGGAGGGAGGAGCAAATGTCCATTTTCTACAAAAACGTTTAAAATTCGTGACTCTTTTTAAACGAAATTGCTAATTGCAGTATAAAAAATAATTTATATTAATATAAATTGATATATGTATTATTATTGATTATAAATACTATAAGTTGCACACTGCTGCACATTTACACGGTTGCCGCTATGAATCGCCGTCATTACCTACTGCTCATGCAATAGTAATGTTGGCCTCCGTAGTAGTAAAGAAGATAGGGGATTACTTCTAATCTTCTAATTATTTCGTTTTGTAAACTGATAAATCGGAGCATACAGTGCGTGCGTTCGGTACTTGATTTCCCAATAATAATATGGTTATCTCTATCGCACATAGATTATTATAAACTAGGTATTAAACAGAAACACGTAACGGCGATATTATTTTACAAATTAATAATTATATAATTTGTACAAAGGCCACTATTATAATATAACTGTATAAGTAAAGACTTGTTTTTGACAATTTTATCAACTTAAGTCGTAAATGTATGCAAAATATGTACTATTATTATTGTTTTAGATTCTGAGTGGAGCGAAGAACCTTATGGTTTTATAAAGACGTTTATTTTTAGGGAGGTCATTTTTCAATTTTCTCAAGAGTTTTCTCATCATATGTAAAAAACAGAAAAAAAAATGATTTTTTTTTGTCTGGACAACTTTTCTACCAGCAGTTTTACTCAAACTTCTAATGATAAAAATGTTTCTAAAAGACAATTTCACTAGGGAGGTACTTTAAAATGGTCATTTTTCGATTTTTCTAAGCAAATGTGAACAACCGGTTAAAAACATGGGATGCATATTCACTTCTGCTTTGATACATTTTTTCACTTCAAGATAATAATGCTATTTTATTTTATTTTTAACACATAAGTCTTTTATTTTAGATTTATTGCTTATAATCATACATTTAGATGAAGTCTATGTCACTCAAACTTAGGTGAATGAATTATTCACCTCTATCAAAGTTACCTATCTTCATAACACTAATTAATATAAGACTGATTACATCAACTCACCTCAATATAAAATGGCCATATTGTTCCTACTTTAGCCATTATTATTCATTAGTCATTAATAGTCTAAATCAAATATTATGCTATTTTTTTATATAATATATAAAAATATATATATATATATTATATAAATAATATAATGTATATCTTAAAAATTACAAGTTGTTTCACCCAACTTTGTCTGTGCCATAAAAAAGTTTCTAATTTTTGAAATTGTAAATAAAGTTAATAGATAAATTACCATTATCTGCTATAATGTTCTGTATCGGCAGATAATAAACAGAATGATTTACTAAGCGTACTCATCCCATTTGTTGGTTTAATTTTGCGTATATTCAAATTCTGATTTTAGATTCCGAGCGTAGCGAAGGGAGCTATTGGTTTTACTAAGATGTTTATTTTTTTTTTCTAGTCTGTGGACACGTTTATTCCTAGTAAACTTGCTCCAATTTTTACTTGTAGCAAATTTTCGAAAAGTTCAAGTTGTCTAGATGGTACTTTAGAGAAGTTATTTTTTGATTTTTGACGCCATTTTTTAAATTAAAGTACTAAGTGGGAAAAACCGTAGGAAAACGTACAATTTCACGGTTTCATTATTTTATAAAAACACGAACGTTTTCTACCAGATAAAATGAAAAACCACAAAACACCTTTATTTTTGCCTTTTTGATTTAACTTTTTTATGGTATCATCGTAAAATCTTTTGAGACATTTTCGAGCTTTTAATGAACTTTAATTTTTGGGAGTTTTTGCTGTAATTCGGTTATAAATACACGTAGATACTTGAAACTTGGTAATAATACATATATTGGACTTACCTAGATGTGGTAAAATTTTCAAAATCATCGACGACTTTTTTTTTCATAATCGTTTTGAAATCAAATTTAAATGTATTTTACGCTCCCAACTTCTCACCTACAACAGTGACCGCTCCCATACACTGTATCAGCACTTTTTTTTTTCTAAATTTTTAAGTGTTGATAAAGCCGGTATTTTTGAATACTTAGATTTTTCACAACATTTAAGGAGTATTCTGTAGCGATACTAACTTTGGTTTTCCAAATCGATAAATGGAGTATTAAATTAAGTAAATGTTGGTGTTAAAATTTTGATTTCTGTTAACCTTTTGATGAGATTTTCTACTTTTAAGTTTATGTAGGAGGGAGTAATGAAGCGCAACAGTTTATTAACTGTTGCGCACCGTGCTGTCATACAAATCATACCATATTGGTAATTAGTAATTACATTATCAATAGAATCTTATAGAAATTTCTAATAGTTAGATTTTGATGATGAGGAGGAAATTAGTAAAGTCTGGAATATTTTACTTTTATTTATAAAAAATTTGTTAATAACATAGGTAATCATTTTGGCTCGAAGTAAACTTTTTAACGAAATTAAAAATGATTATATTGATATTTGGAAGCTTTTTAATGGTAAATATGTATTAATATATTTTCCTAATTTATATAGAGTGTTTTTTTTTATCATGAACCAGTAATTTTCTCAGAGGATTTTAAGTGAATTTGATTTCTATTTTTTTTAATCTTTATGGAATCTCGGTTAAGCTGTATTTTAAAAGACCATTTAAAATTTTTTATCTTTTCTCCATATACCATAAATAAGTATATACTTTAGTTTTTCAAATACGGACCCCCCCTTTTGAACATAGATTTGAATAGAGAATTATGTTCTAGACATTTTGGTATGTGTAACACTAATATCAGATTTTCTGTTTATGAGTAATAAGTTTAGACTGAAGGAGTAGGGTAGATTGAAATCGTGCAACTTATTACCGTTCTCTACTCATCCAGTCGAAACTTTAAATTGTAAATCTGATATAAGTGTTATGCATTTAAAAAAGTCTAGAAATATTCTCTATTCAAATCTGTTTTCAAAGGGGGGGGNGGGGGGGGGGGGGGGGGGTGTCCTAACCTAACCGACTCCATAATGATTAAAAAAAACAAACCAGAAATCACGTTCACTTATAATTCTCAGAGAAAATTGCTGGTTTAAACCACCATATTTACCTATTCTCATTAACAATTGCTTGACTGAGAAAGCATTTTTTGAACTAGCTAGGATAAAAAGTAAGTATAGAATAAATAGTTCTCAAGAAAATTTAACCAAATTTTTGGTTTTAGTTACAAACAGAATAATGATAATTTAATTAGGGGATATTAAATAGAAGAAAAAAATGTATGGATTTGGTGAATACAACTAAATTTGTAGTGATTAATTTGGCACTGACCATATATTTGCAACGTATTTTAGGAAAAATATTGAAAAGCTACTCAACTATCATAATTTTCTTGAATTTATATTATCTTTCAAATATCCTATATATTAAAGAGACTTACCCAAGTATGTTGTATATTTTACTGGTATTTTTGCCATAATTTTTTTAATTTATACGTAAAATGTTTCATAGTCAATTATTTAAATTAAAATTTTTTCTAAATTTGAAACAAATTATTCAACAACAATTTTTGTTTTTAAATAATGACTTTACTAATGAATACAAACTGTAAAATAAGACCTAATTTTCGAGATTTTTCAATAATTCATTAATTCATAATTGCTTGTACTTCATAAAATGCAATAACTAGTTATTTAGTTCTAGTACTTTTGAGTAATGACTACTATTAACCATATCATAAATACCTTTATAAATACTAAAATACATTAATTAACATAAAAAAAATAAAAGGCTCTGGAAATATTTATCCTATATACCTAATGCCATTTATCTAAAACATTAACAAATAATATAGGTACACATATATTTAGGCACATACTTTTATTATTAAACATTAAAAAATAAAAAATAAAAAATAAATATCATTGAGAAAAAAAACAGCTGGTAGAATTGGAAAAGAGTAACAAAAAGAACAAATTATATGTATAATATATACGCAATACTTATATATAATAAATTATAAATTTAAAAAAAAAAACATGTCATAAAATTTCAAAATAAACACTATGAATAGGTTAATTATTAAATTGTTAGCTCATAAGTTAGCACAAATCACTGTTTTTTCTTTATTAATATACTCGTGTATGTATATATATATATATATATATATATAATGTAATCAGTTTTTTGTTATTTATAATAAAAATTGTTCCAATAATATATTATAATAAATCTTGTGATGCAAAGCCATATAGCGCGAATAGGTATTATTAATTATTATAATTATATAAAATGAATTTTGTTGATCATTATTTATATGGAGGTAAAGCCCATAGGGTGGTTGTCTTGTCGGCGCTAGTACTCAAAAACGAAAAGTCTGTAGGATGCCATCGACCCGATATTACTTTGTCCTGGTGTTGTGCGACCACTACGCTTGGCAAGGAGGTTGTCAAATCACCTATTTATCAACAATATACCAAAAATTAAACTTATGAGTTAACAGACTAAAGTTCTTAATCTATAACCTCTTTGGATCAGTAACTATCAGGGTTGTGCAAATAGGTTGGTTGTATTTTATTTTTAAGGAGTACGAGTGTAATGTTGTATTCATTTAACCAAATGTGTTATTTTTCATTATCATTATCTTTCATACATTAGGAGGTACCGGTGGTACTGTCATTATACAGGGTGTCCCACAAAAGATGTATCCATTACATTTCAGAAAGTATTAACTTTTTCGGAATTAAACATTTTTTTTTTTTTAATTTTAGAAATGATCAGCTTTAAAATAATAAAATATTAGGTCCATTATTCAACATTAATACCATTATTTTTTATCACTTCGTTTTGATTATGAAATGACTACCTACTTTGTGCATGATATCCCATGAAAACTTTTTTCGATATTTTGTTTTTTTAACAAGTAAGAAACAAGCTCTTAAGAATAAGGGTAACAAAAAATAATGGCAATGTATCTCACATTTTAGAGTTTCCCTTTTCTTGCTTGTTAAAAAAACAGAATTTTGCAAAAAGTTATTACTTTCTTTGCTAATATAATGAGTAGTTCTTCGTGGGATCCATGCATATAGCAACCTGATATTTGATTACCTTGTAGATCAGTAAGCACTAGTTTGTTGTCGTATCCACCGGTCAGCAGATAATAGGCACTAGGTGAAAATCGCAGCGAACGCACGTCGGCCGAATGCGGTTTAAAACACTGTAAATTCCTCGAGCCCCGAATGTCGTACAAGACGCACGCTGAGTCCTCATGTCCACTGACCAACAGCCGACCTGACGGTTCCACGCATACTGCCGCTACCGGTGAACCTTGCTAAAAAAAAAAAATATTTACAAAAATCAATAATCAAATAAGTCATCATGTGTAGTCTGACACATGCACTGTAGTGAGCCCTAAAACCAAGAACAAAATCAATGAAAAATCATGACAGGCTTAGATAAGATAAACATACTATGGTTCTTATAATTTTTGGTGCTCAAACGTGATATGACTTTAGGGTCACTAGAGCCCAAACGTCCTCCGTCAATCACAGGACGGAATGTTTTTAAAGAGAACTTGTTATTTAATGGTGGTATTAACAGTGTCACCCTCTCCATGGCCGAATTAGCGATTAGGCACTATAGACCAGATACGGTAATTTGCATCCCCACAAAAAGATCACTGTCATATATTATGAGGCCCATGTATTTTTAAAACGTGTATAAATTACTGTCTGGGTAGAAACCACCGTGTATTTGATCGTCTCGAGGTATTCGTTTTATTTCCAGTTGGCAAAACAATTTAAAGGTAAGTAATAATTTACGACATAGATAAGATGTTCACTAATATAATATTATAGTTGTTAACAGGAAAACACAGCAGCTGGGCTTAAGTAATATTTAAAAAAAAAAAATAATAATACAGATATTAAGGCGGAGTGGTCGGTCTGGAAATGAGAATTTTTCAGATGGCCTGGTGGCTTGATCATTTTATATGTGTAACATAATTTTTACTAGTATTATTTGAAAATGTAGTAAATATTTTTTGTATTAAGTATTTCGATAGACTGTTCAAATATTATGCCATTATGCCACGTATCTATCATTTTAAATACTATGTATGAGTAAGCATTAAATACAAAATATCAAAATGTTATGTAACTAAACATTAATTAAAATAAAAAACACAAAAAAGTGTCATGCATCGAGTGACTAAAAATAGAAAAATAAAAAATTTGAAATAAATGATAAACCAATTGAAGAATCAAAAAAATAATTGACCAGGTAAGAGAAATTGAGATTTACAAAGTATTAAATACTATTATTAAAAGTACCTATATGTAAAATATTAAAATTAACAGTATTTAAAAGACGTCCTAGGATAATGGGGACGAATGCAGCCACAAGTATTTTAATGTACATCTGTTAGCAACGAAAAACCATTACTTACGAAAAAAAGGTTCTGAGCGGAGATCAGTTGATAGTGATGCTTTGTTAACAATATATACGCCATATTATAGTAAAATAATCAAATAGGCTCTATATATTTTCTTTAATTATATTTGTTTAATATACCGATTTTTCCATTTTTCCTGGTTTTCTTTTTAAGGAAATTTTATCTACATGATACTTTGGAGAGTTCATTTTTTGATTTTTCAAGCAGTTCTCATAATATCTGCGAAAAACCGGAATAAAAACCTAACCGGGATAAAATTTCGGAAAAACGGAAAATGTACAAAATATATTTTATAAAATTTTTGTAAAAATATTACAATTTTTTTTTTCTGTAGATAACTTTTCTACCAGCAATTTTGCTTTGATCTACAATGATAGCAATTTTTCTCAAAGTAAATCTGACTGGGGAGTGGGGAGATACTTTAGATAAGTCAATAATCATTAACATCTACATATTTAATTTTGATTAGCGAAATTGCAATGTTAAATTTAAAAAAAAATTTAAACTGCTAAAATCGAATAATGTTTAAAACATTTAAACTTTAAACGGAAAAATCGTGTAAACGTTTAAATTTATACAAAGGTTAACCATACAAATTAAATAACGTTTAAATTTCTTATAATATAAAAATATAAAAAATTTCTAAATAATTTCTTTATGTTAGATTTAAGCTCAGTTTGTTTATTATGATTTACGTTGGGACACGTTCTGTACCGAATATCTGTGTGCATCTATGATCGTTCCTTAGGCATAATATGTATAAGAAAATGATACTAACCCGGCTAGTTAAAGACGTGTTAGGCGTGACGACGTTCACACATCCTCTTGTCCGCAAGTCCCAAAACCTAATAGTCCTATCGTGGCTTCCGCTCACAAACATTGCTCCGCCCCAATTATACAACGACAAAATGTGCCCTATAAACGATTTAATGATTGTTATTTTGAATTCTTATTTGCAATTAGAAATAACATAATTTGTATATTATTATACGCACCCGAATGGCCGCTGAGCGCTTGGTAAGGTTGTCCGGTCTCGCAGTCGGTTACGTATATCTTACAGTCGCCGGCGCCACCGCTAATGAGCAGACTGCTCCGGTTGGTTGTGTCTTCGAGGAAACAGACGTCCCTGACTGTGCCGTCGTGCATGGCCAACTCGATCTCCTGGCCCTCCAGATTCGATGTGTCCGCGTTGAATTTCATAAGCTTAACCGTCTTGTCATTGCTCCCGGTCGCTATCAGAGTGCCGTCCGGCGTCCATGACATACAATATATTGACCCTTTATGGTGTCTGGTACGTTTGAATAACACGGTCGGCTGTTGAGCGATGTGATTTTCCCTGGAATACATATGATACCGAGGATTTATTAAAGAGTCTACAATAATTTTTTTTTTTTTTTTTGGTAACGTTATTATTTAAGAAAATTAAACAAATTAACGATAGTAAATAGTAAATGACAACATTGCCCGGAAAATCGTACGTAATCATGCTGTTTTTTAGGTCATTTTGACAATTCAATTTTTGATCAAAATCGAACAGAATCGTGTTCTCAAAAAGGTAAAAAGTACGAAATCGTGCTTTACGGAGAAATTTTGCGATTTTGATCATTTCTCCAGCCCTATTGAATCTTTTGATTTAAAAAAGCAAATTATCTACTAATGATAATTTATGTTCTACTATCCTGCACAATAGTAACGGGATACTATAACAATTAGGCCAATAAAAATATTAAAATTGGGAGGGAGGGCGGAATAACGTACGTACAGCTGTGGCACAGTTGTCATTAATATATTATTAACGTAATTTCACTGGTTTGGATGTTTTTAAATGTCGTTGTCATATTTATTCATTATCACTACACTCTGAATCTAAAAAGAAGATACCTTATGCAAATAATGATTATTTAAAAATCCTCGTGTATAATATAATATTAAAAGTCTTGTAGAATACACGCAATTGCCGAAGAAACTTGATGAACCAAGATAATACTGATGTGTGTATACTATATAATATGCTGTATAGTGATATGATATAACAAGTTAAATAAATTATAACAATATAATATATTAGAACCGAAGCTAAACACTCAGATACTTATTGATGATAATTTTTTATGTATAGATATTATAGGTATATGAAACTCACATAAATTTCACCGGG
The DNA here is from genome assembly GCA_902439185.1 of Cinara cedri. NCBI lineage: Eukaryota > Metazoa > Arthropoda > Insecta > Hemiptera > Aphididae > Cinara > Cinara cedri. Next base: position 133,049 of record CABPRJ010000057.1, read on the forward strand.
ACCACAAGTGGTTGTTTATACCTATACATACTAACTATAGTTGTAATCTGTAGGCAGGCAGTACTTTAAAAACCGACAATACGATATTATACTTGGCGAAAGCGGTAGAAAACAACCAAAATCCGTTATACTACGTTTATTTCTGTTTTACGTAAAATAACTTCTTCTTCTCTTCGTGCTCCTTCTGGTCGGTCTTTAGACGTTCGATATCGCGTTGTTCAGTAATATTATATGCGATGATTATACATACGCTTAAAAATAATATAATAGGACTATTATAAGTACAAATAATAAGTTTTTACGAAAATTATGCGCGTAAACAAACATTATCACGTTTATATGCATACATATAAGCGATCGCGGAATCTCGAAACGCGCGATGGGTGAAAGGCGTTAATATAATATTTTAAATGTCGACTGGTCCGGAAGGAAGTTACGGGCTAAGAGCCTATGCGTATACATAACGAGTGTTGCACAACGATAATAATCGATAACGATCGGATCGCGTAGTTTGGCATTTAAGTTTTCATATCAGATTTTAATACATCATTATATGAATTTGTATAATCACTTCCGGAATTCGTACACAATTTGGAAATCATTAAATGTTTTTTATTTGTATTCTAATCGATTCACCGTAAAATAATTACCGGAATAATAAATAATTGTTTTTAACGAACATTCACTTATTTTTTTTCCTATCTATTTAAAATATACAGCAATTTCATTCAAATATTTCATCTGGATGGACTTAAAATTTAACTAGGGATTTATTTTATATAAAGATTGGAGGGTTCAAAATATATACATTGAACCTATTTTTAAAATGTTAACAGCTAAATCTATTTAGTTGAAAAAAAAATAAATTATAGTTTAAACTTAATAATTGAATTGATTAATTATTTAGAGTTGGACATACTATACGTATATAGTCATGTATGTATATTTGTAATCAGTTTTCAGGTTTATAAAAAAAAAAATACTGTTATAGATCAAGAAATTATTGTCATATAAATTATAAAGTACCACAAGGTAAAAAATCTGCATATTTTAAGTCATACAATATGAAAAAATAGAGAATTTTTACTAATTAAAAAAGTGATTTCCGAGAAACAACATACATCTTAATAAAATTAATAACTTCTTCACTACACTCAGAATTTTACATATTATATATTTTAAATAAATACTACAAAATATCTTAGCCTGAATTATTGTGATAGATTTTCAGTATTTATACGAAGTTAAAATTTTTAAAATGAGCACAAAATGTGTATTTCGGGTACCCTTATCTTTCAAAACAAAAAAAAAAGAGCTGATACTGGGGATGGGAGCGGTTACTGTTGTAGTTGAGAAGTTGGGGAGGTAGGATACATAAGGTTATTTAATTTATATCTTTAAGCAACGATAAACCATAGCTTGACGAGAGACGATTCTGAGTGCAGTTCGGTAATACATAAATTGAAGTGCCGTGATTTTTTTTTGCGATTTTCATTTAAATTTGATTTTAAAATGTTTTTTTGTTAGCAATGGTTAGGTCATATATTGTTGCTTACAGGCTTACATACATTAAATTACCTATCACAGTGGCTGTACCCATTCCCATTATCCTAGGACGCCTTTCTATTTGGTAAGTACTACTTGCTTATAATTGTTTTACATAGGTAACAGAAATGCTTCAAAATTTAACAAGAGTTTCATTATAAGTTGTACTTATTGGTCTTAAAAACAAATTTGAATTTAATGCATTTTTTTCATAAACTTTTTAAGATAAAATTTTGACGAAAATCGTAAAAATTACGGCATTTCAAAATATGTCTTATCGAACTTCGCTCTGAATTATTTTTCGTCAGAAACAGTTTATCTCTGTGTATAGATATAAATTAAATAACTTTATGTGTCTTACCTTTCCAACTTCCCACCTACAAAAGTGGCTGTACTCGTCCTAGTATTAACTCTTTTTATTAAAAATATTAAAATCGATCTGCTTAAACCATCGAAATTATTATAATTAAATAATACAATGGTAAGATGTTTAATGTTTGTGTGCACATATGATTTGATTCAAATAATATTAAATTATTTTGTATTAATCGTACTGTAATATTTGATAGATCGAAATACAGTTTTCTCGTATATACCGGTATTTCTTGTTTATCGACGCCGCAGTCTAACGATTATTATCGTAGTCGATAATTTGTAATTACATCACTTGAAATACTGTGAGACGTCGTATATTTTTATAGTATTTGATTATTGCAGTTAACTAATTGAAACTCTGGACAGAAAATTGTTGCAATTATTTTTAAAATTATAAAAACGCGCAGAAATTCAATCTACTTCTCTTATAACTATTTATTATACATAGATTCTTTATATTATATGCACCATTACACAATATATTATAAAAAGCCCATTAAAATTTGTTTATGCTGCCGTCGGTGTTATATATATATAATATTGTATACCAGTTTATTTTCTATCCACGATAGGATTGATTATAAAAATGTTTTTAGATTTAAAGCGAAGCGATGAATGCATTGTTTTTAATATGATAGGGTTTTTTGGTCCATAAACAGGTTTCCTCCCAGAAATCTTACTCCAATCAAAAACTTTATAGGAATTTTATTGTAGCATTTTTGATATAACTATAGTTGATTCATTGGGGAAGTAATTTTTTTAGTAAAGTGACGATTTCAGAATCACAAAACGTTATCAATGGTTTATCGTTGCGTATAAACATTAATTAAAACTCACTAACACCCTTTCAACTTCCATCCTAAAACAGTGACTCACCCATCAGAAGAATTAGCCTTTTTTTAAAAACAAAAATATGCATGATTCGAATTCATAATTCATATAAGTGCTACAATAAGCAAGAACTATAAGTAGTCGGCTTAGAACCAGAAAAATGTATCAAATAATAAATAAGATTTTTTTTTTTTACGCATATATTAGCCTATTTTTTATTTGTATTTTACGAACCAATTTAATTGAAATGTATATTAAAATTGAAAAAAGAAAAATTGTTTGGCCTCTCTTGAAAAAGTTACATTTGATTTATACGTTCCTCTGGTTTTAAACTGACGAAATATAAATGACCGGTACTTTTACTAGAGTATCGTCGAGAAAACAAATAACAATTCTAAATCACCGATAACCTGTGTGATTTAAATAGCATTCCAATTTATCATACTCGGTAAATCGCATACTACCATTATTTTAGATTCCGAATACATCGAAGAAACTATATATTGGCTTTACTAATTTGTGTTTTTCCTCAGGAAAAAATTTTTCACACAGAACTTTAAAAGACCTAACTGTTGGTACTTTATTTGGAACAAATATCTGAATTATTTTTTCTAAAAAGATTAAAATAATTGATAACACATATTGATATGTCGATTTGATTTGATTTTTGTTGATTTCTGGGTTATATTGGTTTCAAAAGAAAAATAAATTAGACTAATAACTAAATAGTACACCGATCTACATTCAGAATAATAGTTAATTTGAAATAATAAAATAATTTTTAATAGCAAAGAGTTATCATAACTTTCAGTACATAAACAAAAATACGCTTTTACTAATAATATTTTCCAAACTATCCACCTATACAGTGGCCAGTAACCTACCCATGATTTAATGTACATGCCTGCAGACTTTTTATGATTAATTAACATTTTCGTGCTGTAACAACTGCACTATGCTGCCGGTTAGTATATTTCCGAGATATTTTATTATTAATTATTATTTAATAAGAGGATGCTACACATGCATTTGTTGTTTCCATCTTACAAACACATAATATAGTAAAACCACGCCTGTAAAGAACTCGCTTAGTTTTATTTTAAGACGGTTTAAATTTTGGAAAAAAAGTACCTCTAATGAAATTAATAGAGAGCAATATTCCGATGGATTCCACAAGACATCCCGATTTTTTGAAAACATTATTTTTTTTAAAAGTTTGGTGAATTAAAAAATAGCGAAAAATTCATTATTAAATTGACTGTTAAATTCAGAGAAAATAAAAAGAACACAACCTCTTATCTTCCGGAAAATTATTCTCTTTTAATTTTACAATAAGAGTTTTTAGTCTGAAATCAAAATTAAACTAGTTCTGTGTAGTCTAAGTAAGCATATTTTAACTACTTATATCATGCGTTTTTAAGACGGAAAACAACAAATACATGTGTAGCGTCCTCTTAATAGTGTCGAAATCGAGCCATGTGTTCTTTTATTATATGTTGACTCTATGATAATATACTGCCCTTATACGTCATTGATGCAGTCGTTCAAAACTCGCAGTTTTTTTTTTAAATCCAAAAGTAAATTACACTTTTCACCTTTTGAAGAATTTCGAGAAAGTTCAAACGGTTTACTTGCGTATTATTTTTGATTAATGTCGCCGCATTGCAAATCGTCGAAAAGGAATTCTATATAATTTTACAAGGATCATAAATCATAATGTATATAAATATCGTGAAAAACATTTTTTCTAGTCGAACGATACTCGAAGAAAAAAAAAATGACACAATTCAGTCGTTATAATAACGTAAGTAATAATAATAATAATGATAATATTATATAGCTTTCACTTGGTGGTAGTATTCAATAGATATATATATATACAATATAAGCACCAAAAGAATTATAAGTATATAATATATATATACTTACAAAATATCAGACTGCTTCACTGATCACCAAAAGAGCTATTATTTTCTTTTTTTTTCTTATTTCATTCTTATGTGTTTCATTACAGAATACATCGACTAAACAACTGCGGTTGTAATATTATCGTTAACCTACAAACCAGACGAGTCTTTTATCATACTTATACGATATACCACATTATCACAGCTGTACTGTGCTGTACTATAATATTGTATCAATTAATCAATTGCAAATAATATTAAATTTATGGGCCACTGAATTTATGTGCAGGATTATTAGTGGAGAATTTTTATATGATTATTAGTTCTAATTTTTACAGTTCTATCTTCCGACTCAACAGTTAAACAAGCGTTGTGCACGGTTCCATGTCTTTACGCCGACAGCAGATGTCAGCGTAGACATGATAACTCGTATGCGTCGAGCTTTAGGTACATATGCCAAGAAATTACGACACAATCCGTGTTTCTTGACAACCTTGATTATCAGTTATTAAAATGCGGTGGATTTCTCAACGATTTGGATTAATCTGATTAATAATAAGCTTCTTTCTTCGTGGATCGGATTGGCAATCAACAAATTAGATGGTGCAAGACAATGGCGATTTTTATTATTATAATTAAGTGGTGTTATCACCATTTAGTCATATTGTCTTTTTTTCCATTTGTTTTTTCGTTTTACCTTTGATCATGTTCATTGTTTGTTTATTAAATTTAATGAAAATAAAAAGTTGATACATCAAAATGTTCAGAAGAATAACTCTATACAGTTTTCTCTATACAGATTTTTTTAAATTTTTTACCAAAATATTCTATTTTTTTTTCTACCGATTGGACTGAAAATCAATAGGAGCCTTTTCTAGCTCTTCCTTATAGCTCTTCAGAATCTAAAAGAAGCTTACGATACTTAATAAGTCATAAGTGAAAATTGAAATGAAAATATTGTCATTTTGAAGATTGTGGAAGAATATCGATGGTATCATGAATGCCTTTTTAATTTTCATTATAATTTATATAAAAATAATAAGCAAGTATACCCGAAATGCCTACAGTATAAGTTCTTATACTCAGTAATTAGAAGTAAAATTCTTGTCAACCTGCAGCCACCTAATCTCGAAAATTCAAGTTTCTTTGGTTATGTTGAATGTTACACATAACTCGCTCGGAAATTCAAAACTGTTATACCAAATGTACATTTGCATCATTAATAATTTACTATTATATATAAATTTATATATTATATTATACTTTATTACAATATTACTATAGTGCTGTTTTGGGCTGCGTGGGCGTCGTCATCGTGAGCACATATGTAACGTGTATTATAATTTATACTATTATTTCAATAAGTTATACATAACGAAGGTATATCTTGCTCAACGGATTATGAAAAACGTGAATCATAATGTAATAATATACGGTGTTCCGATTTCTAAGTCACGAGGCGGACCTGGTTTTGAAAAATCGCGTAGCAATCACACGTCAGATATAACTGCGAATGTGTATGATATGCTTAAAAATAGAATTATTGAAATCGCATAACCCCTATGCACAATACACAGGTGATCAATTTGTCAAGATATTTAGCAGCGAAATTCTAGGAGCATATTTTAAGTGAATTTTATTTTATTTTTCTGTACCTAATTATTTATAAGCTTTATTTTACTTATTAACATTATTTTCAAATTTGAATATAATAGTGTGCACTGCACGTTTTAAATAATATTATAATAAGTATTTTGGATACTTCAGTATTATAATGCACAATGAATGTGCCTCGATATCAGTGGCGAATACAAAGAGAGGTGAAAAGATGATCACCTCCTCTCCAGAGGGGTTCAGAAAAAAAGCATATGGAATTAAAAGCAAGACAAATTATTTTTCCTGTGTTCTAGATTTAATAATAACGATAATAATCATATTGAGAATTGTTTAAATGCTATAGCATTCCATATACGATTTAAATAAATACATTTTTTTTTAAATTTAATGTAAATATGTTTAGATTGTACCCCTATATGTATGATGTGATGTAATGTATAATTTCATATGATTTATTGGTTTTTAAAAATAAGTAATAATAAATTATAAATTATCCTCGTAAAAATCCAAATTTCATTTTTCCGACTATTATTATTTTGAGTCATAACTATTTAGATAATTTATTTTTCCACTTTCTTTTTTTTCATTTGTTTTTATATTCTGAGTGTAGCGAAGAATGTATTTGTTTTACTAAGATTTTTTTTTTATATATACTTTGTAGAAAAATTTTATTAGAAATTATACGCGCAGCACTATTTCTAAAAAGAAATGTGGTCCAGATGATACTTTCGAGAGTTAATTTTTTGATTTTCCAAGCAGTTTTCGTAATATCTGGGAAAACCCAGGATAAAACGTAAGAAAAACTGTAAATTCACGAAAATAATGCTTTTATAATTTTTCACTTTTGTTATTTGTTGTAATTCAATTAAAAATATTTGTAGAGACTTGAAATTAGGAAAGAAAACTTAAATTTTTCTTTTCTAGATGTGGTAACATATTTAAAAAAATTAAGCCATTTTTGGACTATTTATAGGCATTTTAATTTTGCAAGTTTTATACGTAATTTTTATTCGATAGGTACTATGTGGTGAAATTGTTAGACTTAACTGAAATGCTTCAAAATTTAACAAGAGGTTCGTTAAGAGTCTTACATTGTAGTTAGAAAAAACAAAATTGAGTTTAATGCGGTATTTGTTTTTCATAGGGGAATTTTAATATCAAATTTTGACAAAAATCATTTGAGTAAACAATTATGTGAAACAAATCTAATTTTTCAATTTTTTTTTCTTAAACATTTGTATATTACCTATTTAAGAACAATGGTGAAGTCAGATTTAAGCGGACTGACTAAGTTTCGAAATTATATCTTTTTGAAGTTCTGATATTTTGCGAATAGTATATGTGATGTTAAATAATTTTTATATCGTCTTTCATTAAACATATTGGTCGTGATTTAATGGTTATTTATGGCTTTTATCATCTTAAGGGTTCCGAGTTCAAACCAGTGTGTCGAAAAAAATGTTTTGCATTTTTTCCCCCTTTTACTCAAACAAGGAAAAAATAAATGCATTTTGGATGTACCTAGCGGCCCAAGCCATCGCTCCCTCGGGCTATTTTAATCTCAAAATACCCCTCGATTTGTTACGCAAACATTTCTACCAGAAATCTTGCTCCAATATATCAAGTGTAGCTTATTTTCTGAAATGAAATTTTATCTCCGTGGTAATTTAGGGAAGTAATTTTTTATTTTTCAAGCGGTGTTCATAATATCTGACAAAAACCGGGATAAAATGTCGCAAAACGGAAAATGTACGAAATGTAGGTATTAGTAAAAAAATATTATGGCCTTTCTTTTCTGTGTACAACGTTTCTACCAGCAATTTCGCTCCAATTTAAAATTATAGCACTTTTTCTGAAAGGAAATCTAACTAGGAAGGTACTTTAGAGAGATTATTTTTTTGATTTTTTTCAAGAATTTTCCCAGCAAATTTGAAAAACCTGGAAAAACATGGGAAAACTGAGAAAATCGGTACAACATTAAACAAATATTATCAAAGAAAATATATAATGCCTATTTAATTATTTTACCATAATATGGCATATATTGTTCACAAAGCATCACTATCAACTGAATTAAGTTCAGAATCGTTTTTTCGTTAGCAATGATTAATCGTTGCCTACAGATAAACATTAAATTTCCCCTTTATATTAAATAAAGCCCTGTTCTTAACAGTGGCTGCCTCCATCACCAATATCCTAGAACGTTTTTGTTTTTTAAAGTAATTCTTATATTCTATAATATGGTTTATACAATATATGGTTGTGGTATCATTACTATTATAAGCTAGGCAAGTTTATCTATAATGAGAATGAAGGGGGTATCAGCAAATTAGTTAAGATAAGAATATTTTTTTTATAAAATTCGCCCACCCCCTTCTTTGAACAACCCTGGATTCAGCATTACTCACTATCGATGTATTTTGGTACTGACCTGATATCTGTTACTTTTGGATAAGCGCATATTCGGAGAGTTTTGGAATTGGAGCCGATCGCGTACACGGAACCGTGCGGGTGAAATTCTGCACACCTGACCGCCTGCACGTCCTCCAATCGTGTGACCGCTATGAACCTGGGCTTTCCACTTTGGTCGTTACTGCTGTTGCTGTACCCGCTGCCGTCAAATGGTACATCGCCAATGTCGTTGCCTGCGGTCGCCTTGCTGCCGACGCCCGTGGCCGATGCCGTCGGCTGAAACGCGACAACAATATGACAGTATTATTATTTGTTATTATTGTTATAAATTATTTATTAAGAGTACGGCAAATACATTAAGAGTTAGTTACACAACCAATATTTGTGGAGTTGTGCATACCTATGTATAGGCAATTTGTATGAGATTTTTACAAAAATGATGAAAGGCACCCGATGTATAACACACAAGTGGAAGGTTTCCGACTAAAATCAAGACCTTTTAGAACCTTCTAAAATGCACGAAGAAATTAGAAGATAACCCACAGACAGCAAGATTAAAGTTATGGGAAGTAGAGAGCAAGCAAAAAGTTGAAGAGAAGTTACGCCTAGGACATAACAATAAATGGCTGGTCTGGAGAACACTAAATCACTTACGTACAGGAGTTGGACGTTCGAGGGAGAACCTAAAAAATTGGGGAATAAGCGATGAGAATGAAGACTGTGAACTGTGTATGTGGAGAAGTTCAGACAATGTCGCACCTCCCAAACTGCAACGAATGCCCAATCAAATGTAACGTGATAGACTTACAAGACGCAAATAGCGAGGCTATAAAGATGGCAGAATTTTGGAGCGACAAAATTTAAAAACTCAATTCATTCGTCACCTTTTAGAACCACCCATTGTTACCATTAATATAATTACCATTATCTATTTAATACATTATTTCATATTTTATTTTATTTTATATATACCAGTTGACTTTTTGTATAATTGATATTACGTTGTGTTATTTATAGTTTATATGTAATGATGTTTATACATTTAATTACCTGTAAAATGACCTGTCATCTCGACTCGAAAAAAAAAAACAAAACAAAAATGATAATTGATCTGTTTAAAAATATTCTAATTTACAATAATTTAAATAATTAATATAGTTTGATTTTTCAGATAATATACAGGTTTTGTCATGATCAAGATATTATTAAAAATGTCACCACCAGATTTTATAATGTCCATCATCATTCATACTATATAACAACACTAATAGTAATTTTAATATGAAAAACACTAGAAGCAAAACAAATATTATGATTTAGAGTTTAGGTCATGATTTTTTTTCTCTTTTGTGATAGTATTATCAAATTATCCGAGTAACTAAATTTACAAATTTATGTTTGGGCGATTCAGTCAACCGTAAACTAACCTGAAACTTAATCATACTGTGTACAACGCTAAAACATACTTAATTATACTATTATATAATAATTACATATGAGTAGGGCCGTATGTAAGGAGTAGCTTGAATGAACATTTCCTAGAGTTCTACTTTTTAGGGGTACTAAAAAAATGACTAAGCTGTGTAATAATTTCCAAATTATTTTTTATCATCTAGTTAACTAGCTCCGATTTTCATGTGTAACAATTTTTCTGAAAGCTCAAGTTGTCTAGATGATATTTTAAAAAAGTTTATTTTTTGATTTTCAACGCCATTTTTTAAAATGAAAGCACTTAAGTGGGAAAAAACGTAGGGAAACGTACAATTTTACGATTTCATTATTTTATAAAAACACAGACATTTTCTACCAAAAAAAAATGATTTAATCCAAAAATCACAAGACATATATTTTTGTTGCCTTTTTGATTTACTTTCATATGGTATCACCGTCATAACTTTTGAGCTTTTAAGGAATTTTCATTTTTGGGAGTTTTTTTGCTGTAATTCGGTTAAAATACACGTAGAGACTTGAAACTTGGTAATAATACTTATACTGGACTTATCTAGATGCGGTAAAATTTCCAAAATCATAGGGCTTTTTTTTTTTTTAATAAGCGTGTTTTGAAATCAAATTTAAACGAAAATCGCAAAAATTATATATTACCGAACTACGCTCGGAATCACTTTTCGTCAAGCAATGGTTTATCGTTGCTTACAGATATAAATGAAATGACCTTATGTATCCTACCATCCGAATTTCTCACCTACAACAGAGGCCGCTCCCATCTCCAGTATCAGCTCTATTATATTCTAATTGAATTTATGTGTATAAGTGTAATTTATTAATAAAAATTGGATTTAAACCGATTTTGAAGCCACAAAGTTTTTTAGGGATTCTTAGGGGTTGGATTTTATTTTTTTTTGAAAAGTTAATATACCAGGTGATTCATTTAAGTGGGTACACTTATTATCTCGGAAGTTGTTAATTTTTTCTGGAATTTATTTTCTAAAACATTTAAAAAACAAGCTGCTTTACAATTTTATATTTATGTTATTTTTTATCACTCTTATTTTGAGAGTAAAACCACTAACTACTTTTGATTTTTAAGTTGCAACCTATATTAAAAATTCCATAAATAAATAGATTATTAGTTTTTATAAATTTTAATGTTGACATTTTTGAATTTCCATCAATTTGTTGACGAGATATTCAACTTTAAAGTTTGAGTGGGAGGAGAGTAGTTGTGGTGCATTATTAACATGCCTCTCAAATTGGCTTGGCTTTGCTAATTATTATTGTAAGGTTATGTGTAATCAATGTAATTATTAATAACGTATATTTATTTGGAGTCTTCGGATTAGGTTAGGTTACAACTATTAGAGTTCTGTCTTCACCCTTTTTCTACATTGACTGCGTTAGACATTTTCTCTATAATTTTTATACTTATCACCATCTACACATTCTACACTAAGACTCATTTAGAAAAATAATTTTATCTTACCATAACTGAAAAACCTATATTTTTCCTTTCATTTCAGTTCTAACTTTTAAAAGTGCTAAACGTTTTTATTAATATAATGACGAGTATAATATAATATCATAATCATAAAGTATACCAATATGTTATCATGTATACATTTATTTAAAAGTATTAATAACAAAATTATAATTTTTTTCTCCATGCTTATTAAGTTGTAAAATTGTTACACATGAAAATCAGCGCAAATTAACTAGAGGAAACGTGTCCACAGACTAGAAAAATAATAAATAAACAGCATTGTAAAACCAATAGCTTCCTCGCTAAGCTCGGAATCTAAAAGACGGACATACTTCTCACGATCAGATGAAAATTTGAGAAGGGAGAGGGGAAATTTAAGGCATATCTGTATATCGCATTTGTATATTATAATTATCATTATGCGTACTTTGCTATCATAATAATTATAAAATTATAATATTCGGTCTGTGTGCGATTAAAAGGAACTAAAGATAGCGCTCTAGTAGACACTAATGATAAGGCTAACGGGGAGATGGGCGCTATAATAGCAGTAGAATAGTAGTAATTTAGTCAAAATGATCTATTTATTACTAGTTTTTTTAAAATTTCCTTATTAAAACTTATTTTGTTTACAATTTGTAGTAATAAAAGCACATAACGTTTAATTTTGTAATAGAAATCACCAACATAATTCAATATATAGATGATTTTAAAAGACCTTTTGTCGAAGGTTCAGAAATAGTTAAATGCAACCATATTATTAAAATAGGTTAAGGAAGAAAAAAGACGTCCTAGGATAATAAAAACGGGTGCAGTCACTGTTATAAGTAATTTAATGTATACCTGTAAACAATGTATATGCTATATTGTAGTAAAATATTTATATAGACTTTATATTTTTTCTTTAATAATATTTGTTTGACGTTATACTGATTTTCTGGTTTTTCTTACATTTTTTTCATGTTTTTTTCCAGTTCACTTAAGTTGGGAAAACTCCTAGGAAAATTGAAAAAAATGACTTTTCTAAAGTACCTTCCCAGTCAAATTTCTTTTTAGAAAAGTACTATTATTAAAAATCCGAGCAAAATAGCAAAAAATAAACATCTTTGTAAAATCATAAGCTTCTTCATTACATTTAGAATCTAAAATGATATATTTATTAAGATTTTAAGCCTATGTTTGTAAACCAGTGACCTTCACGGTAAAGCTCACTAATTAGATAGGTACAATTTAAACACTATACCTATTGTATATTATATACTATGTAAGTTCAATACAAGTTTATATTTAATTTATGCATATTTATTATCCATTTAGCTGGAATAATAATTATGGTCATCCATATATCAACAAATAAAGCTATATTTATTACAACGAAACGAGATGATTATTAGTTATTACAAAGAAATTCAGAAGTTAGTTATCAGTACTCAATGCCTCAATAAAATGTGATCAAACGTACATCTTCCCCGTTAGATCAATTCTAATAAATTCTACCAGGTAGTGACTCTTTCGCTTCCAATTGCTAATTGTCTATGCCTTTACAGTATAATAATATTAATAATAACAACAATAACGATATTACGATAACGTGTATTGGTAACTCGCAAGTTTCGAGAACAGAGTCGCTCGGATCGTGTTGATTGTCGTGGGTCACGGTCGCGTGGGTTTCTAGACCGTCAGCAACACAGTAAACCGCGTGCGTTTCATCGTCAATTTCCCAGACGATGCCATGATATCTATATGATTTGTACGTGATGTGTGTGTAAACGTTTTCGATTTGAAACGATTGTACGTATGTACAGGGTGTCTCGCTGCAGAGATTTATCGAGTAACGGGCAAGATAATAATTTAATACGGTATAATATTATAAGTATAAATCGCTGTTTTAAATCCAGTGACAAATCTATGAAAAATGGAATTACACGACACTGCAGATCGTAAAATATTATAATAAGTACGAGTACATCGGACGGGAAAACGATTCTTGACGGCCATGTAAAACATTTTCCCACAACACTATTTTATGTCATACGTATAACGTATTAGTACCTATTTCTATAATCACTGAGTGTTTTCGAGACAGACTTACTTCGAAATTGTAGTATAATATTATCATGTATAGTGATAATACCCCAAAAAGAATATTTCCTAAAACCATGATTTTTACACATAAAACTGTAAGGTTATTTAGAGTACTTAGTCAATTCCATACACATTTGAGCGTTATATTTCGCTTAGGGCCCAAGGAGTGTTGACTTGACTATACGCTATGTTGTTAACAGTAATCACTTGTTGAAACTCATCTAGTATAGTTAAAATAACTAATAATTTTAATTCAAATTAATTTCATAAAATATATGTAAACAATAACATCACTATAGTTAACGCAACTATATTAAGGACTTAAAATAACTACTGATTAGGTTGTTAAAATGTGTAAAATAAAAAAATAAAAAAAGTACAAACATTTAACACGGTTGTCAGGGAATGAAACTCAAGCTAGACTACTATCTAATTACTAGCAAACCCAACCGACCTTCATTGCGCCAATATATTAGATGTCAATACTATATGAATATTTTGTATTTAAACACTTATTAATTTTCGTCGCCAGATTTTTTTCATTTAAAACACCATTCCTCATAATTATGTATATTTATTTTGCAAGTTTTATCTATTTACCGTAGAGTTAGGTTAGGTTAGATTAGATGACTAATGAAATACTCGAAGTGGTTGGAAGATGGCTAGAAGAAAATGGCTTGACATTGTTCAAGAATAAAACCGAAGCTTTGATCCTTACATCCAAAAAGGCATACGATAAGGTACGATTTCGGAGGGTGGCGTAAGAATTTAAGTCAAGGAACACTTACGTTATCTGGACGTGGAACTCAGCCATGCTTTAGGGTTTAGGAATTTTATAGAAAAAGCAGCATCAAAGGCAACATTCACGGCAACAATTTTAGCTAGACTCATGCCTAATGTAGATGGGGCCTAACAGCAAAGACGGAAGTTATTGGCAACGGTAATACATAGTCAACTACTGCACGCAGCACTCATATGGGAGAGAGCACTGGCACATCTCGATACAAGCCATACTGGTCATAGCAGACGTCCAGCTAGCTCATCTGATAGGACATGAGAGACTGAGGAAGTACAAAGACAACGTTATAGAAGACAAGGTATGCGAGGAAACATACATTAAATGGTAACAAGAGTGGGACGTAGCCGACACTAGCAGATAGACCAAAAGATTAATACAAAACGTATAAAAGTAGTCAACGAGGAAATATGGGATGATGGATTTCTATGTAACTCAGATGCTCACTGGACATAGCTGTTTCAGTCAATATTTATATAGGTTTAAAAGACTTCCTGATCCAAAATACGAGGACTGTCACTTTCTGAGTGATGACGCAGAGCACGTGAAACGCAAATACGACATGTGGTAATCACAAAGAAGAGTACTGGAGGTGGATATAGGACAACTTTTCGAGCCAGACAATATGATGGACGTGATGATGCAGAACAAAAGAAATTGAGATGTGATCAGGGCGTTTGGAAATATACTTTTGTCTATAAGAGAGTCTGAGGAAAGAAATCGCCAGCAAGCGGAGCTACTACAAATATACTAAAATTAGTTAAGTCAATTTTGTTGTGAGCGGAAGACCAAATATAAGAGGGGTAGAGACCTTTCTCCTTTGTGGAGCGAAACTCATTAAAAAACTAAAAGTGTAATTATGTATTGTTATTATCATACAATGTATACAGCGAGAAGGAGGAGGATAGTTGAACCCCCAAAATCCCCTCCTATAATGCACAATAACAGGTACCTATATTGGCTATATAAATAATATGGTCAAATGAGGTATTATGTAAAAATGTATAACGTAATAATATTTGAGCTTTTATAAACTTTAGTACATAACCACATTTATGATTGATAGTAATTAGTCGATGATAACTATACACACGCTCTTACAAGCAATCGCAGACCGCAGTGATATTCTCCAATTTGATATTATTATTTATAATAATAAATATCTATTATAATATTTACTAACTCGTGTGTAAAACTACGTAGATAGTGAAAATAAATTCAAATTATAACATCTAAATCAACTACATAACTAGTGATAACAACGTTAATTTATATTTATTTTAGCTATCAAAATAATTCAAATAATGGCCTAAACTTGTAGTAAATTTAACTTTCCGAAAACAATAAACTAAATAACATCAATTTTGAAAATTAAAATTCTAATAATTTATTTTAATACCTTCAAATAGTTAAGATACTATACTTAGGTTAATGCTCCAATTCAGTTAATTTGACTGACAAATACAGTTAACTTCAATTTTAATAGTGAAGACCATAGTATTATACATATAATACATATAATAAACTAGATTGCTAACTGTCATATCTTATTAATGATTTTGGTTGAAGCAGCAGCACGGCAGCCATTTAGTTCGAGAGCTCGTCATATACTTGTATACTGTAGTCTGTGATAACTGTTTAAACTGCCTTTTTATAATTTTACCAAGGTTACCAAGACCGCGATTGTTAACAATATTACGCAGATATAACAGTTATTACAATATAAAAATGGATTATAAGACCCGGGATTGTAACGTCACTTCTTATCATTAGTTAGCAATCTAGTTTAGTGTACATATCTGTGCTTAAAACCGATAAGTTCCGTGATAACATACACCCTGACGAGGAGAATATTTTACTGAAATCATGTGAAATGACGATGACCCCGTTTCTCCTATATTATATTATGTATATATACGTGCACTTCTCTTACGTATACGTGCGTAAAAGCACGAAATGTGCCTATTATAATTTATATTCTAGAAAAAAAAAATGACAAAACAAAGTTTGACCGACTATACGGAACCAACAATACATCACAAATCGGTCGAGCATAAATAAACACCTAAAATTATATCGGTTGCGGTACACTGGTATATAATATTACACGTGAACGCATAATAATAATATACGTTTGGAATGTACCAAAAAGTTTTTATAAAAATACGTATAGTATTTTTATACGTTGCGGTTGTCTTTGGCGGTTACATGAGCGATAAATGTAAAATTATATTAAATTCGCACGCGACAATGAAGACCGTTGAACGGCATATTGCGCACGAATTATTAAAAAAACAAAAAAATCCCGCTTAAAAACGTCACCAATCACGGTTACAATAATATTTCGCGAGCGAAAAATTACGTGTACGGTAGTATCGATTTTGATTCGATTGAAAATAATTAGGAAATACTATAGGAAAAAAAACGAGTTTTACAAGAAAACGTCCATACTATTATTTTCGTCATCCATCAGTCGTCAAGAAAAAAAACGTAATACTACATTTTGTTTCCCGATAAAATAGTTTCTCCAGAACAAAATAGGTATATAGGTACCATTGTAGTTTTTTGATACGCTTATCCCACTCAAATAACACCACTTCATTACACCTATATTATCGCAGTTTTCCGCTTCCCTAGGCCAAAATATTGCATTATGCAGAGGAGATACGGAAAAAAGTAAATTAATTACAAAATGCGCAAGTGTATATAATTATTATGATTCCATAACAACCAAAACTGCCGAAAAAATACGTTTTCGCATTATAGCCAGACGCCAGTGACGATTGTGAGTAACATTTTTTTTAAACAGTAGTTTGTTTTAATAATATATTTACAAAAACTAAATTTACATCTACTATACATTATACACTATACATATTATACACGTGAAAAATATTAGCTGCATATTTCAAAGTAGGTGTGTAATAATAACATTTTTACACAACGCCACTAATAATTATTAGAAGTTATCATACGTTTGAATTTATAAACATATTTACTATGATATACGACGATTATATCGTAACTTTCTAAAAAATAAACATGTAGTTTCTATAATTTTAATGTAAACTGTATATATATTTTAGTGTGGGTATAGGTATATTATTAAAAAAAGAGCTGATACTGAAGATGTGACTGGCAACTGTTATAGGTGAAAAGTTGGGAAGGTAGGATACATAAGGTTATTTCATTTATATCTGTAAGCAACGATAAACCAATGCTTGACGAAAAGTGATTCCGAGCGTAGTTCGGTAATATATAATTTTTGCGATTTTCGTTTAAATTTGATTTCAAAACGCTTATTAAAAAAAAAAGTCCTATGATTTTGGAAATTTTACCACGTCTATGTAAGTCCAATATAAGTATTATTACCAAGTTTCAAGTCTCTACGTGTATTTATAATCGAATTACAGCAAAAAAATTCCCAAAAATGAAAATTCCTTAAAAGCTCAAAAGTTATGGCGGTGATACCATAAGAAAGTAAACCAAAAAGGCAACAAAAAAGGTGTCTTGTAATTAAATCATTTTTTTTTTTTGGTAGAAAACATCGTCTGTGTTTTAATAAAATAATGAAATCGTGAAATTGTACGTTTTCCTAGGCTTTTTCCCACTTAAGTGCTTACATTTCTAAAAATTAAAAAATAATCTCTCTTAAATACAATCTAGACAACTTGAACTTTCGAAAAAGTTGAGCCTGAAGTAAATAATGAAATTTTATTTTTTTTTGGTTTTCTTAATTATTATAAAAATAAACTTTAGATAACAAATAATAACTTTCTTTAACGGTGGCTATGTATAAAAAGAAACAAAATTGTTTTTTTGTCATTTGATTGGAGAAATTAAAAACAATTAAATCCGTTACACCGCGGAACGCCGTAAATATATGCCGTTTTACCAAAAATTATCTTTCTGATTTTTCCCAATTATTTTTAAAATCCCTTTAGGGAATCAAAAAACGACCTCTGATGCACCAACTAGATAAAATTTAATTTCAGAAAAGGTATCATACTCTTTACATCGGAGCAAGGTTTCTTTTCAAAAAATTGTTTACAGACAGAAAAAAAACACACACATCATAGTAAGATTAATAGATTAAAAAGAATTAAATAAATAAAAAGAAGTGAGCCAGCAAAGCTCCGTCACTATACTCATAACTTTTCCAAGTAGAAGATTATAGAAATATAAATATTGTAATAAGAGACAGTGGCGTACCCAAAAATGTTTTTATATTATATAATATTATTATTATTTTTACAATAATAAAATATGTTTATTATTTTAATTGATACATAGTTATAGTTCAATAGTACGAGGTAAGGTTTGTGGCAATCGTCAATCGATTATTTCGTTGAAAATTATTTTTAAATTTAGACTAGCAATTACGTCACCCGTTATCTTAGATGGATGACTACGATCATAATAATAATTTTGACCGTCCACTGAGTAGGTTAGTATACTAGTAGGAACATAGTGCCTCGTTAGTCTTAGCACGTTGGAACAATTTATTCAGTCATTTGATTTCGCCATTATGACCATCCGAAGTATTGACAGTTTTTTTCGAAAAAGGACCCAGGAAGATACATTTTTAAATTTATGCATCATAGTAATTAGTTGGACATATTATAAATATTATAAATACAAAATTATAAAAATAATAATTAAAAATTATTTAAAAA
The DNA here is from genome assembly GCA_902439185.1 of Cinara cedri. Classification (NCBI taxonomy): domain Eukaryota; kingdom Metazoa; phylum Arthropoda; class Insecta; order Hemiptera; family Aphididae; genus Cinara; species Cinara cedri. The sequence continues at coordinate 152,231 of CABPRJ010000057.1, forward strand.
TTAGTGGTAGTTGTTTACTTGTTGTGTAAGGATAATAGGAAAATGCTTAAGCCCCCTCCAAAAAGAAATTCTGGGTGTGCGCCAAATAGGAGATGATAGATGAAATTTTAAAAGATATTAAATTTAAATTTAAATTTATTAAAATCATAAACAAAAACCAGATATGCTATTTCGATAGACGGGTTGGGTTTCATACCCAACTTTGTTTAACGAATATACTTGAACGTCGTCGTGCCATATAATAATTGTCTGCATAAATTAAAACTACTTTGAGTTCAAAAAAACAAGGGAACAAACAATCGCAAAGAAAATAATATTCAGAACAATAGACAATAATCTAATGTAAGTAGGCACACACAAATAATACAATAATTTAAGTGTACTCGGGCACGCCCGCTCTAATTAAAATATTAATTTAAGATATTACCACTATGTAGAGAGGAATTCTCTTAATTTATATTTGAATTCTGAACGTGGCGAAGAATGCATTCGTTTTACTTTAATGAGTTTTTTTTTTTTGTGTCTGTTATCTATCAGAAATTAGATTTTACATTCACAAACGGGTACTCTTTTTAATCAGAATAATGGTTGTATAATTTATCTAGTATGTAGTTTCCGCAATAATTGGGAAAACCCGAAAGAAAATACAGATAAAACAGCAAATATTTACGGCACCCCACGGCTTACCACGGTTATCGTTTTTATTGATTATAATTTGTTCAACTTTTGTTTTCTATCAGAAATATTACTCCAATCAAAAAATGATTAAACATTAATTTTGTTCCTCGTATAGTATACAGCCACTAAAAAGAAAATCGTTTTGTATCTAAAGTATTTTTATAATAAATAGGAAAATCCAAATAGGAAGAAATATACGTTTTTTTTTTCAAATTACGGCACAACGATTTAATTATTTTAAATTTTTACGACTATTTCTACCATAAATATTATTCTAATAGGAAAACAACAAGAAACCTTTTTTTATTATATTCTTAATTTGGTTCTTAAGTAATTGATTAAAAGTAGTATAAGTATAAGTATAAGTATAAGTAATTAAAAATTGTCCTGGTAGTTTTTTTAAGGTAAGGTTAGGTCATTTTAATTTTGCAAGTTTTTCATGCAATTTAACGTAATTTACAAATTTAACGACCTTTCTAAACATTTATAATCTGTGGTGGATACAGAAGGGGGGGGGGTCAGGGATCAAAACCCCCCCTTAAAGTATCTTCCTTCACTACATTTTTTTAATCAAGTTTTACATTCAACAACATAATATCTTATAGCATAAAATAAAATTTAATTTTTTCATGAAAAATTATTTATTCAATAATATAATAGTGATGGTATAGTATACTTATAATATATGCTATCCTCTCTCTAGGAAGTTATTATAAACAAAACCCCTTTCGAATAAAAACCTTTCTGCGCTACTGTTCACAACTTAGGTGATCAGCTGAGAAAGTGGGATACATGAGGTATTGTTTAATTTATACCTGCAATAACCGACGATAAACCGCTACTAACGAAAAACGATTCGGAGCGAAGTTCGGTTATAAATGTTTTGAAAAGCAGTTATATATACGATTTTCATCAAAATTTAATATTAAAACTAAATAAAAATGCTAAAAAACACTCAATTTTATTTTTTGAAACAAAATGCAAGACGTAGTCTTGCAATCATTTTTCATGGAACTCGAGTTTATACTTGCGATCCCCAGAAAGATACGTACCACCACTAGACTACGACATACATACTAAAACATCAACAATAATGAGTTATTTTAACATAAAATATATAACATCCAAATAAACTTAGAACTTCCAAAAGCTATGATTTCGAAACTAAGTCAGTCGGTGCAATTCTGACTTCACTTTCGTTCTTAAATCGGTCAAATAAAAAACAAAAATTTGTATAGACCAGTAGCTAGATTTGTTCTCCATAATTTTTAATAATGTTTAACTCAAACGATTTAAATCAAAATTTGATATTAAAATTATTTCATAAAGAAAAATACTACATTAAGCTCAATTTTTTTTCTTGACAACAAAGTTTGATTTTTAAGGAACTACCTATTATTAAATTGTCAAGCGTTTCTACTTAGTCTATTTTATCCACAAAGTACCTACTTAATAAAAAATTAAGTAAAAAACTAGCAAAATTAAAATGTCTATAAATACCTCAAAAATAACTTAAATTTTGTGAAAAACTTATCAAATATAAGTTTTCTGTTAAAATGTAAAGTATTTCTTTATGAATAAACTAAACTAAATTATATTAAAAAATGAAAGGTAAGATAAAGGGGACGAGTGCAGCCACTGGTGTAGGTGGAAAGTTTGGAAGATAGGATATAGACGGAAACTTATTGTATATCTGTAATGGTAAACCATTGCTTACAAAAAAACGATTCTGAGCAGAGTTCAGTTGGTAGTGATGCTTTGTCAACAATATATTTGTCATTTTAAAATATTTTATAATAAAATAATTAAAAAGGCTTTATATAGGCTTTTCTTTTAAAAAATGTATTTAATGTTGTACCGATTTTCCCAGTTTTCTTACGTTTTTCTTATGTTTTATCCCGGTTTTTCACATTTACTGGGAAAACTATTGGGAAAATCGAAAAATAATATCTCTAGAGTACCTCCTTAGTGAAATTTCATTTTAGAAACATTGCCATCATTAAAAGTTGAATCAAAATTGCCTGTTGAAAAGTTGTACACAGGAAAAAAAAGGCCGTAATATATTTTAACTAATACTTAGATTTCTTATATTTTCTGGTATTTCAAATTTTATGAGAAAACTCCTGAGAAAATCGAAAAATGTTAAGTACCTCCCCACGCCGATTTCTCTTCAAAAAAGGTGCTACACGTAGAAATCTGTGTAAGTCTTCTGGTAGAAAAGTTAAGCACAGATAAAAAAAAAATAAACATCTTTGTAAGACTTTAAGCTTCTTCACTTCACTCAGAATCTAAAACAAAATTTAAAATAATAAAATAATAATTTTCGTATATTTTACTGTACTTTCAACATTTTTTTTGTTGGTTTTACTCAATTATTAAAAAAACTTCAAAGAAAATAAAAAAACTAATTTCTGGATCACCAGTTAGATTACGAATTCAAAAAAAACGATTTCATGATATTTTTTTAATGGAGCAATATTTGTGGTAGAAAATATAAGCTGTAAAAATTTAAAATTACAAAATCATTGTGCTGCAATTTGGAAAAACCGTATATTTCTTTATTTTGAGTTTTTCCCAATTATTATGAAAAATACTTTAAGTACTACAAAAATGAATTACTCTTTCGGTGACAAAATATTATAAGGAACAATATAGATCGTCTGTCATTTTTGGATTTGAGCAATATATCTGGTAGAAAATATCGTGTTAACACAATAAAAATAATGAAAACAGTAACGGCAATGCGCCATAAATATATTTACCGTTTTACCTATAATTTTCTTTCAGTTTTTTCCAATTACTTTGAGAGTCCTTTGAAAAACATCATATAAAAATGACCTCCTATTGCGCCAACTATAGAAAATTACCTTTCAGAAAATGTGCTATAGTCTATACTTCGAAGCAAGTTTTGTGGTAAAAAAAGTTGTTCACAGAGAAAAAAAAATACAAAAATACAAAAACATATATCATATTAAAGTAAATCAAAACAAAATAAACATCTTTAAAACAAATACATTCTTTGCTACACTAAAAATCTAAAACTAAACAATTATCCGATCGAAAAAATAAAGGCAAAATAATCATAAAAATAACAAAAACATGTTAAACACCCCGTGTTATGCAAACAAAGTCACTACAAATTTTTGTTGTTTGATTCCTGTTACTACATATTTATAGCTTACTTTTCTCAAATTTCATGTTCTAAAAGAATATGCAAATTCTATAACTGCAGCTATAAATCTCGACGAGTTCTGCTAATAAGTTATTATTTATTGGACTTGTTGACAAGGACGGTGCAATAGTCGTTTGGTAAACTTTTTACAGAATGTATCACAACTATTATAAATATATATTATATATAAATACAATATCTATATAATATACACGAGGACCGTAGTATGATTTCTTTAATGATGATACGAGAATGGAAACATTCGCGGTTCGCTTTCAAACGTATACCGCTTGAACACAAACCATATATTATAGACTATAGTATTTATCGACTTGAACTTACTATTCGTCCCTTATCTGTAACGATTATTTTGATTTAATAAATAGTGGCGGTGTAATTACAATACACCTCAATGCGTTAGTTGCGTATATACAGATACGTACGCATGCAGTGCATGTGCGTTGAAAACAAGTTTCCAAAAGTGAAAACCAACAATAATGTCATTTTTCTCCTTCCACGCGCTTCGTTAAAAAAAAAAATTCGTAGGTAGGTATATAAATGAAATTATTTACTCCGGTTTTGAAGAGTTCTTTTTAACGTATATACAGTGAGTATTACCTTTAAAACAACAGCGAAAGTATCGAACCGTAGTCTGGTTGGCGGCCGATCACTCCTCGGATCCTAGTATATGAGTATTACAAGTATATTAATAATATACGGTTTTCGGATAATGCGGTAAACTAGTTTACTCATGTGCTAATGCATGACGACTTAGGTTAGATTAAGATAGGACAGTGTATTAAAACCAGCGTCAATACCCATTGACAAACGATTGTATAAATCGAAATCAGGTACACGCCCGATTATAATTTTCGTCGGGGTTTATTTATAAAAACTTCCTGAACTTGCCACAGTTCACAATATATTATAATCATAAGCGAGCGCACGAGTGAGGCAGGATAGGTTGATGCATCCTCTTCGCCAAAGCATTTTTTTCTTTTCAAATATATGAATTTGTTAAAACATTAAACTCTAACGTCTCAAACTGCTAGGCACATAGCCAGGATTTTTATTAGATGGACGGGGGGAGGTCCAAATATAAAATGTATCACAAATTACCAATAATTATCATGAGAAAAAAAAATAAAAAAGGCCTTACTTACATATTAGTAAAAAATCAAAGTAACATCTGATTTGTTAGTAAGAAACATAAATTTCAGAGGGCTCAGACACCATAATGTAACCCCTGGCTACGTTCTTGTATACCACAGAACTTTTAACTAAAATATGTAATTATTTGAGTTTATTTATTTTTAGTTATTATTGGAATAGACGTATAAAAACGGTTTTGGTAAATTAAAAAATTGTTTAAGGAAATGGGAGAATCGAAAAATGAGTGTTTCAATACATAACACGTCCGATGTCACCTACCATTTTATATAAGGATTGATTTCAAACATAGCTGGCTCTCAATTTTTTGTCTATTTAAATATACAGTAGCGAGAAATCTGTAATATCCGAATGTTAATAATTTTGTCCTAACCTTTTTAAAAATTAATTTTTCTCCACATTTATGTCCCCCTGATACAAAATTCTATTGAAAAAAAAATTCAAAGAAAAATGAACATTGAGTTATTAACACTCGAATAACACTATAGGACACCCTGTATATCCACACGTTATGTCTGTCCAGCATTTTATCTACTGTGAAGTCACCATGGTTACCATAATTAGTAGTTTATAAAAATATCTCTACGATTACATTATTGTTTTATTATTTATATAATCTACGAATGTACACTAAAGATATACCGATTTTACTATAAAATATTTATTAAACAAACTTAATATAATATTCATAATGGGAATTGAGGATAAATGAATTAGTGTGATCATATACCTTATATGTATTAGTATTTATTAGTCATTACCAGGACTTGGGACTTTTAACACTTAAAATCCACAAAAAAGCGCTTAAAATTGTCAACAAAGTACTTCAAAAATATTTTTTAAAAAAAGCAAAAAAGATAGAAGGGTTTTAAAAGTCTTCCCCTTTAATGGTTCCAACCTATACAATTTTAAATATTATAAAAAAATACATTGTAGTGTTAGATAATTTTATTTAATAAATTTAGTCTTTTGAAGGAGGCTTTTAACTTTATACCAGTTTTAATTTAAACAATTTTTTTAAGCATTATTTTGTCGGTTTTAAGCGCATTTTTGTGGATTTTGAGTGGTCTAAGTCCCAAGCCTTGGTCATCATTATATTATGAAAAATTAACGGGAATGCTAGCGTACATACGATCAAAGACTGTAGCAGTTTTCCATTGGTACTTTTTTTTAACTATTATATATTATATAAATCAATAATACATATATAATATATTAAAGTCAATATTCATATTTAGAATTGTGTAAAATTAAAAAAAAAACAATATACGACACATAATTGTCTACGAGACTTACGTATTTTTTTTTATTTTAGATTTTGAGTGAAGTGAACCGTAAGGAATGTATTTTAGATTCTGAATGGAGCGAAGAAGCTTATGGTTTTACAAAGATATTTATTTTGTTTTTATCTGTGCTCAACTTTTTTACCAGAAGACTTGCTCAGATTTCTACGTGTAGCAAATTTTCTGAAAGGAAATCGGTGTGGGGAGGTACTTTAAGAAGGTCATTTTTCGACTTCCTCAATATTTTTCACATCAAATGCGAAAAACCGGAAAAAAACCGGGAAAATAAACGAAATATAATAAATATAATATTACGATTTTTTTTTCTGTGGACGACTTTTCTACCAGCAATTTTGCTCTAACTTTTAGTAATAGCAATGTTTCTAAAAGGAAATTTCACTAGGGAGGTACTTTAGAGACATCATTTTTCGATTTTCTCAATAGTTTTCCCAGCAAATGTGGAAAAACGGGATAAAACATGGGAAAACCGGAAAAAACGTAGGAAAACTGGAAATAACGCTACAACATTAATTCAATTTTATTAAAGAAAGTATATAAAGCCTTTTTAATTATTTTATTATAAAGTGACATATATATTGTTGATAAAGCGTCATTATCAACTGAACTCCGCTCAGAATTGGTTTTTCGTAAGTAATGGTTTATCGTTGCTTACTGGTATATATTAAATTCCCATCTATATTTTACTTTCGCAACTTCCCACCTATACCAGTGGCTACACCCGTCTTCATTATCTTAACTTATTTTATATTATTATTATTATTAGTGAATTACTACTAATGTATAAGGATATACTCGCGACCAATAGTCGGTCTATAAGCTCCTGCAGTAGCAGTCAATTGACCGAAATAACGATTTAATTCACTCTTTACTACCCAAGATAATGGTCATCGACTTGCAATAAAAACGATTTAATATATTATCTATATATATATTTGCGTTCAAAAATAATAATAATTAGTCTCGGTTCGTAGATTTGTCATGAAACGCTTATATACAAACAAATACGAATACATATATATACATATTAATATGAAAAATAACATGGCGTTAAAACATGTATACCGTCTAAATCTCGTTTTTTACGGCTAGTTAGTATAAATTTAAAATGTATACACTGGTATACACATAAAATAAAGGAAATGAAATAAATGGGCTAATGTTATATAAATTTGCGATGAAGAATAAAAAAAAATTTGTAAGTATTGTACCGCATATATAATAATGTTGACGAGATGACAATATAATAGCAAACGTTTTATGATTTGTGACAGAATATCAGTGTAAAATAATATTTGGGTATAGGTCATCGCTTATACACCTACGATATAGATGGATTTTTGATCAAACTAAAAAATATTTAAAAAAAAAAAAACCCGGATGTACTTCGTACCGTGGTTAAGTAGGAAGTTGGGCAGGTATAAGATACGGAATGATTTAATCGGCATACTAGAGGTGGTCAAAAACGATTCTCACAGTACTCAGTAAACTTCTAAGGTTATAGGTTTTAGGTTATTACTACTTATTAGTAATTTTTTTCGCACATTTTTAAACTAATGTAACCCAGAAATCAGAGAAACTAAAATCAGAGTATCGTCATTAACTGTCGGTATTATGCATTTTTTTAGAAAAAGTATTTGGGGATTTTGAAAAATAATTCTAGTCAACTACGTCGAATATGAAACTCGATCTTTGCGATATGAATAATTTAGAGCATTTTTACTAACCTAAAATGTGTATTACACATCACATCAAATGCACATTTGCATGATGTTAACACATCTTAGTAAAACTAATATAACTTTTTCACTATACTCAGAATCTAAAACTGTACCTGTGTTAAAATATCGAAACCATACACGTTGTGTACTTTTTAATCTAAAATACTGATTTTTTTTTTGTAAGTTATTTAAATGATAATGAGTTTGAATTTTCTAATAATCTAGTTAAAAAAAAAAAAAACAAGATAACGGTTGTCACATTTAGTCATGTAGCGTATTATTATACTAATTGAAATTGAATAATTATGTTAACTAAACCTACCAAATTAAATGTGTGTTTATAGTTTACAACGATGATTAACTAATATAGTTATTAATTATTATAAATAATTATTTTAAATTTAATGAGATTACACTCCCTATGAAATTTTCGTCAAAAATACCTAAAAGCGTAAATGGATATCTTAAAATGGATATCGGGCAGTAGATTAATGGAAAAGTCCTATCATTAAAAGGTGAAAAAATCTTTACAAAATTGAAGAAAATATGAAAACTCGTCTATTCATCCATTAACTATCCGTTAAAAATTATTGATACAACTATTACCCATATATACATAGATAAATCAAATATTTTATTCATCATTACATTTATTTTGGCCAGCGTTCCGAAACAACATATTTCTATAGAATTAAATTTGCTTACAAATTGACAATTTTATAATAGGGATATTTCTCTGAATTTTTAACTTCATGTTATACAGTGATTAATTATTTTATTTACGTGATCCTAAAAAATCTAATCTCAAAAAGACTTAGGCACAGCCCACGTAAAACTGGCAAAAATCTAACCCAATCTTACATATCTTTGGTCCCAGGTAAGAATATCATGTCAATTATTCAAATTATAACTATGTCGAATATAATTTGTTTCCCTTTAATTTTTAGTCTTAATTAAATATTAAGGATAGGTATTTTCAAAATTGAATTTAACTTAAGCTCTTCTTACCTGTGGACTGAAACTATATGGTGTGGAACGCGGGTATACAAATACAAAAAACAACGGTAGTTATAAAATCTTACATGATAATGGAAAAATTCTAAAGTTTTGGTGGCTAAAGCGGCGGCGTCGCGAGCTGAGAGCAGGCTCTCCATAGATCTGCGCTTCCACGCGTGCAGCCTGTTTTCTTTGCCTGGTGCCTTCAGTTTACGCCTGGGACTTTCATAGTGACTACTCTTTTCGTACACGCCACGGTGACCGCTGGCTACGTCGTCAAGTTCGACAACGCGAAGCAGGTTTTCCAGCGACCGGGACGGTCGAGGCTTGACGTAGGCGCACGGCCGCTGCTGCTGCGGGGGCGTGTATTGTTTGTAATGCTGGTATTGATGTTGATGATAAGGCTGTTGCAAGGGTTGTCGAGCCATTGCGACCTGAGATTTTTGAGAGCGGCCCGGTGCGCAATACCGGTAAGGACGACCGCAACCAACGTTACGAGCGGGTAATGGTGGTGGCGCACCAAGGTAGTGCACCGACGGTGCCGATTGTTTTTGTTGATTGCGGACAGTCAACGGACCCGGAAGCGGACTGCACGAACATGGAGCGGTGATAAGAAAACACGCTCCGGACGCGGCGGCGGCCGCTACGGTATCGCGCCGCAGACGTGTCATCGGTGGCAGCTGCGGTATAGCTGCGGCCGACACGACTTTTTGTTGAGATGTCGGTCGGTAAACAGGCGGCCACGCACGCCTCATGGTACTCACTGAACGATGCGCGCACGTATACGCGAACCCGACCACATTCACCGGTGCCCCTACCGTGTCCATCGGATGTTGTTTTGAGAGGGGAAAGGCGCGTAAACGTGATCAACCCAGCGACAACGGCGGCAGAATCTCCTTTTTCTCCGCGATTCGTACGTCAAAACGGATGACTGTTTTGAAAACGTGTTTTTTTTAACGCGATGTTTTATCACTCACATGTTTAATAAAACGCGTTCGGTAAAAATTGAAAATTTGGAGGTTTAGAAAATATATACATAACATATTATAATATAATATACAGACAATTTGTATCCGTTACGTTATCCAATACAATATTATAAGCTCAAATGCATAATGTCGATCGGTTGATAGCGGCAGCAAGTTAATAAAAGCTATCCTAGGATAATGGAAACGGGTGTAGCCACAGTTATAGGTGAAAGGTCATATTATAGTAAAATAATTACATATGCAATATATATTTTCTTTCATAATATTTGATTGATATTGTACGTATTTTCTCCATTTTCCAACATTCTTTTCCCAATGAAAACTTATAAAAACTCATATATATATATAAAAATCAAAAAATGACCTCCTTAAAATACCACCTTAGTCAATTTCCTTTTAAAAAAAGTGCTATCATTGTAAATCGAAGTAAAATTGCTGGTAGAAAAGTTTTCCACAGAAAAAAAACAACATCACAACCTATGTTCCAGTGAAATTAACATTTTATTTGTAGTATATTATATAACCACGAACTTAAAAGTCATAAGTTCGCATATTCATTTCCAAATTTATGTCGTTTCCGAGAGATGAGTTTTGAATTATTGGACTACTTCAGATACACATTACCGCTTAAAAGAGCATTTCAATAATATTCCCGCAATATTACTCGAAATAACAGTCCGTCGTACTTGAAATATCCATTCAACAAACTCGGTCTTGCATGAATTTTGTGAATATACGCGGGCAAAAATTAACGTTATTAAGCGGGTATGACACCCACATGTATTGTGCTGTCTTCATTATACGACATAGCAAATTTATGTTCAACAGATATAACATTATGTTGTTAGTTTTAATATTACAGCGAATTTTTCTATAATCAAACTAAAAGATGAGAACGTTATATCTGTGCAACATTGGCGCTATATTTTTTCGACATTTTAATTTTTTAGAAAAATACGAAATATGTAAAATATCCCGATTTAATGATTTTCATATCTTGTTTAGGAAATAGGAACCTCCAGGTGGTGATCCTGGTAATAGCGAGCTTAGTCTGCATGTTTTTCAACGTCTTTCCCCAAAGGACTCTAAATATGCATCACTCGCTAATTTATATCTGTAATAAACGATGGACCATAGCTAACCAAAAGCAATTCGAAGCAAAGTTCGGTTATACATATTTTGAAAGGTTAAGTTAGAAAAAAAACATATAGTAAAACAAATACATTCCTCGCTATGCTCCGAATCTAAAATAAATATATATCATAATAAAACCAATAGATTGTTCCGAATCCAAAATTAAATTTATAGTGTGCGCGCGTAATACCTTACGCGTAAGGTATAAGAGTTTAAAAAAAAAAATGTAAATCAGAGGATTTGATCCATGGTTTCCATGATCATATATACAATTGCATGTTACGCAAACATACTCCAAAAATATCGTACAAAATGTTGTGTATTATAATATGAAGTATCTCCTGTATCCGTGGACTGCACCACGGTATACTTAACATTATAATTATTTTACTATCTTATGAGTTGTCTCGGAATTTATAGAAGTTGTATATTTTTTTGTGTGCACTAGATTTATAGCAGACCAATCTAGAAATTCTTTCTATACGAGAGTTTAAAAATCAAACATTGAAAATGCATATTTTACATGCTTCGTTAATATTATAGAAAAAATGTATGCATATTTCATCGATTTTCATACATTTTTACGTATAGGTATTTTTAGGTACTTATACATATTTAGTATTTGCTAAAAAAATTGATTTTTTTTTTTCTTAACCAATTTTAATTAATATATTGAATATAAAACTCATTCTTACTTAACATAAATTATTTATTGTTATTTTTTATCATCTCTATCCATTATTAATTCAACGACAACGATGCGATTCGCATTTAATCTTTATTTTTTTTTGTGAACATTAATAATGACATTATATGTTTTTGAATAATATTTTGCAAGTTTAACATTTTTATAATTTTTTCGTGCATATTTGCATTCATATTTTGCCTTTTTTTAGTTCCTCGAACTTCCAAGCCCTAATTATGAGTATAAAAAACCGTAACTTTTTTCTCATTTTAATTATTTAAGATGTAATACCCAAAGCTGTTCGTGTGCAACGCACGAGAGATGGAGTTGCGCACTCCGTATCTCCGCCGTTGCGAAATAATTATTTGTCAACATTTTTACACGGAAAACAGTTTTACTTGAAACAAAACCATCCTTTTAATAATTATGATAGATCAACTATTTCTTTTATTATTTTAATAAGGAGAACATTTTCTGTGACGAAGCGTTTTCTATTTTTCAATAACTTATCTCAATAATTTTATATTCATAAACAAAAAACTTGAATTGTTTACAAACTTTAAAAATTAATATTTTTCAATCTTTTTGTACCAGCTAAAAAATAAAAACCCTAAGTCACAGCTAAACTTCTCTTTATTAAAACAAAAAAAACACAAAAATGTTCGATCTATAATAATTATTAACAAATTGGATATGTTCCTCAACAACTGTGTTTTTAAGCTCAAATTACAGTTGCATCACGTCCTCTTAAGGTTATTAACACCACAAAAACTCGATTATATTACAATATTTGATCGCGGAACTTCGACATGCTATTAAGATATACGCAACATATTTATACTTTCTACTAACGAATGAGGCAGTGTGTATTATATATTATATATACTATTTAATAAGCGTGAATCATTTCATTGATAAAAAAATAAATATAGAATACATACAAGAAGATACAATAAGCGTAGGTGTAATATATATTGTAACGCGCGGAGTTACGAAAGAAAACATATCATCAATAGGTACATAAAATAATAGTATGTTAGCCGTGCGGTCGAATTATGCGTTTTACACTATATATTATTATAGGCGGGACTCGTTTCCATCAAAATGAAACTTGCCGTTTTCCACCAAAACATACATTTTTCTTTTCCAGCAAAATACAATTTAAAGTTTATGATTGTTCTAAACATGATTTAAAAGCCTATAGTTTAGCTAAACATATTAAATAGGTACATACTACATTGGTTTCCTCTGAGTTAAATTAATTTAAGTTTTAAAAATTAAAACTAATAAATCAACAATTTGATTGTCCGTGTTATACAATTTCACTTTTGTGTGGGTGGGCCAACATGGTTCTACACGTATCACTAGTAAATTATTTACTAAACATTGATTTTAAAGATATCATCAACCATTAACAAAGGTATATTATATTATGTATAGGTGTCATGATATATACATACATAATGCAATGTAAATAAATATTTCGAACAGTTGAAGGCAAGACAAAAATTAATAATTTTATGGCGATTGTCAGTTGTAAATTCCCCTTTAGAGTAATACTGATGCAACACATAATACATTATTGTTACAGAAATAGCTTACGATTATCTAATATTATAATACTTGAGAATAAAAAAATATTTTATGCAACATAATATTTTATTCATAAAATAATAATATTTAAATTGTATGTATAAATTCAACAGAAATTTATCAATGACTGATTTAATGACAACGAGAATATAAATTGCCTAAATTGTTCTCCTAATAAAAAAATAGCCACGGGCAGGTATTAAACAAATATCATATGCTATTTGTATAAAATAATAATTTATCTGTAATAATATAGAATGTAATGGTAATATGTTTAATTTAGGCAAATGTCAGTTTATGCGAACTGTCGATATTATAACACAAATAAATCTCATCTCGGTTTTAATTTATTTACTAAAAAATTTAATGTTATACCAGGTGATTTTTTTATCGTTATACACTCATTATTTCAAAAAGTGTTGAATATTTTTGAAAACTAAAGAAATAAATAGTTCTAAAATTTAACATTACCAATTATTTATCACCCTTATTTTTGGGGATGAAACAACTACCTACTTTTGATTGAAAATGACTTAAATAGATAAAGTATTAGTTAAAATAAATTTATTTTGGTGTTGAAATATTTGATTTCCGTCTAATTTATTCTACTTTAAAGTTTAGATCGAGGGAGAGTAGTGGAGTATCAGTTGTGTGGTGGCATGGCACGCGGCATTTTAATAATGCACGGCTACTCTACCGCAGCCAAAACTTAAAAGTGGAATATCTCGTCAATGGGATGGCGAAAATCAATAATTTCAACATTGAAATATATTTTAAATAATATTCCATCTATTTAGGGCATATTTAATAAAGGTTGCCATTTGAAAATCAAAAGTAGTTTCACCTCCAAAAATTAGGGTTACAAAAAATAATGAAAATGTAAAAATGTAGAGCTGTATGTTTCTTAAATTTTCAAAACAGATTCCGAAAAAAGTTAAAACATTCCGAGATAATGATTATTCAACGATAAAAGAATCACTCAATATATTTTTTTAAATAAACAGTGATTCCAATATTGGGACCAGATTACGAATTATTCAATTATTCAATTATTATGAATTATTTGTTTTGTTTTATTATAGATTCTAAGCGGAGCAAGGAATGTATTGATTTTACAATGACGTTTATTGATTTATTTTTAGATTCAGATCATAGCAAGGGATCTATTGATTTTATTGTATGTGTTTTTTTTATGTTAGATTCTGAGTTTAGTGAAGATAGGTTTTACAAAGACATTATTTTTTTTTTTTATGTGAACACTTTTTCTACCAGAAAGCTTAGTCCGATTATCAAGTATAACACCATTTCTGAAAGAAAATGTTCTGTGAGTGGTACTTTAAAGAGATAATTTTTTTTAAAATTCTCAATAATATTCAAGATAATGAAGAAAATAAAATTCAATTTATTTCAATGAATAAATTATTTTTATTATTATTATTATTATTAAAACATGGTTCTTTAGGTTTAAAAAGATTGAAATATTCTAAAAAAAAGTTGTTATTGGCATCCATTTTTATTTATTTTTCATTATTAATATGTTTTTATTATTTTCATCTTCTTTAAACAATCATATTATTATCATGAAAACGCACATTGTTTTACAATAATATGACATACAATATATTGCTGACAAAGCAACACTATTAACTAAACTCTGCTGAGAATCGTTTTTCGCAATGATTTATCCTTACTTACAGATATAAATTCCCGTCTGTATCCTACCTTCCCAACTTCCGACCTATAACAGTGGCTGCATCCACGTGCGAAGTATGACCGTCCTTTTTTATTTTATCTGTGAACAACTGTTCTCTGAAAACTTACTCCGAAGTGTAGACTATAGCATCTTTTCTGAAAGATAATTTTCTTTTATTCGTGCATTGGGGAGATTATTTTTTTATTTTTCAAGGTATTTTCGAAATAATCGGAAAAACCAAATAGAAATTATAGGTAAAACGGCAAATATTTACGGCACGCAACGGCGTTACTCTTTTCGTTGTTTGTATTATGTTAATACAATGTTTTCTACAAGAAATATTGATCAAAATTTAAAAAAGGTTGGAAATCATTATTGTTCCTTATAATATTTCGTCTCTGAAACAAGTAAATCGTTTTTAGATATCTAAAGTATTTTTCATAATAATTGGGAAAAACCAAAAAAGAAGAAATATACGATTTTTCCAAATTACAGCACAACGATAAATATTGCTTGAATAAAAAAAAATCATAAGGTCTTTTTTGTTTAATTTTTAATCTAATTGGTGAACAAGACGGTCATTTTTTGATTTTCTTTGTAGTTTTTTTAATAACTAAACAATACCAAAAAAAAATTCAGAAAATACGGGAAAATATATAAAAATAATTCTTTCATCATTTTCAATTTTGTTTTTTTAATGTAATTTAGTTTCATATATTTATAAAGACTTGACAACTTATATTTGTTCTTTCTAGACGAGGTCAAATTTTCAAAACATTTGATCCATTTTTGAGATAATTAAGGACTTTTTAATTTTGCGAGTTTTGTACGTAATTTATATTCGGAAGGTACCCATGTGGATAAAATTGTTAAGACTAAACAGAAATGATAGAAAATTTAACAGGTGGTTCCTTAAATGTCGTCCTTTGTGGTCAAAAAAAAAAAAATGAACATTGTGTAATATTTTTTTTTATAGAGGAATTTCAAATTTTGACGTAAAGCATTTGATTAGAAAATTATGTGGGACAAATCTAGTTACTAGTCCATGCAAATTTTAGATTACGAGCGTAGCGAGAGGAGCGATTAGTTTTACTAAGATGTTTATTTTTTTTTCTAGTCTGTGGACACGTTTATTCCTAGTAAACTTGCTCTAATTATTACATGTAGCAACTTTTCTGAACGCTCAAGTTGTCTAGTTGGTACTTTAAAAAGTTCTTTTTTTAATTTTCGACGCCATTTTTTAAATAAAAGTACTTAAATGGAAAAAAAAAAGTAGGAAAACGTACAATTTCACGTTTTCATTATTTTATAAAACATGGACGACATTTTTTATCAGAAAAAATTATTTAATCAAAAAATTACAAGATACCTTTTTTGTTGCCTTTTTAATTTTTTTTTACGGTATCATCTAAAAATTTTGAGCCACTTTGGGGCTTTTAAGGAATTTTAATTTTTGGAAATATCTTTGCTGTAATTTGATTATAAACACACGTAGAGACTTGACACTTGATAATAATACTTATATTGGACTTGCCTAGACGTAAAATTTTCAAAATTACCGACGACTTTTTTTTAATAAGTGTTTTGAAATAAAATTTAGACAAAAATCACAAAAAAAAATTACGGCACTTCAAATTATGTAATACCGAATTTTCATTATAGCGGTTTTCATAACAATTGGGAAATACCGGGAAAAAACGGTCAAATATACGAAATGTATTATTTTCAATTTTGTTTTTTGTTGTAATTTATTTTTTACATTAAACTTATATTTGTCTTTTGTATACGTGGTCAAATTTTCAAAACAATTTAGTCATTTTTGAACTATTTATAGACATTTTAATTTTGAAAGGTTTTTACGTATATTTTATTCGGTATAGGTAGGTACTTTAAGAATAAAATTCTTAGACAAACAGAAATCCTTGAAAATTTAACAGAAAGTTCATTCGTAATTTTTACTACTATAGTAAAAAAAAAAAAAAAAAAATGCAATGTAGAATTGTTTTTATATTAAATTTTAACGAAAATCGTAAATATTACGGTCTTTCAAAACATGTAGCCTAACCGAGCTCCACTCAGAATCGTTTTTCATTAGAAATAATTAATCATTGCATACAGGTAAATTTTAAATTCCTTTCTATATCTTATATTTTCAAATTCTGAGGCAGTTATATCCGTATTTTTAAAATTAACTATAATTAATATTTACTTTAAAATTATATTAAATTTGATGCTTTCCTGTATTACGTGTATAAAATAATATATTAGTAACTATAATATATAAAATGATTAGTAATTTATTCACACAATTTCTATGTATAAATAGGTAGTAACATTAAAAATATAACTTTCTTTGACCTTAACCTTCCTTTCAATAAGTTATATTTTAATACATCTATAAACATAACTTTCACAGTTTGCTGTTTAACATAACAAACGAATAATATCTGACTTCACTACATACCAAAATAATTCTTAACAATAATAGAGAATAAAGTAATTAGACTAATTCATATTTTCAGCTAGGGGATGACCATTTAATATTATTTTTTTGTTCACAAAAATTAAAATCTAGAACGTGAGAAAATAATTCAAATTAAATTAATTAATATTAAAAACTGTTATTTTTTAATAATATAATAAAAGTAACACAATTTAAATTATCTATATTTGAAAACTAATGAAAAGAGAGGTTCAAAAATACATAATTAAAAAATATAATTTACATAATTATTATGGTATTTCTCTTATAGGTACTTAGTTTTTAAATTTAAATATCAACAAATATTTTAATAAAAAATAAAGGGCATTAGAACGTTAAACTAACAACTTCCTCGTTTAGCTCGGAATCGTATGTAATTAAATTAAAATAAATGAAAACAACTAAAAATTCGAATTATACGTATTAAATATTTGTAGTTATATTTCAAATTAAATCTGCAGTTTATATAAAAAATATGTATTTATTTAAGAGAATTATTAAATGTATTGAATATGTTATAAATATAAATTAAATAGGTAGGTAATACAATAAAAATTAATCTTATATCTTTATTTGAACCTAAAATATTATTACCAACAAAAAAAAATATTATTTTATTAAACAATTGTATTTATTATTTGAAAAGACAGATCTTTTTAAATATGAAGACAAACATATTTTATTTTATACTACTAAATCAATGTTAATGTTACCGAATTCAGATAATATTTATCAATCAATGTATGAACACCAAACAACGGTGATCCAGAATTTTTTTTAAGGGAGTAATTACCATTACAATATAGTAATTAAATAATGTATACTACACTCCTCTTTCGATTAGACAATTTGTGTATCTTACTATCCTTTTCCGTTATGATAATAATTTAATTATTAATAGGATAGGAATGGATAAGTGTTCAACGGTCAATAAGTATTATAACTTATAAAGCCTACATTATTGTATTAGAAATACTATTCTAGCTAGTTATTTTTTCAATTATGATTTTTCTGTTTACATATTTTAAATACAAATATGCATACATTTTTTAAATTTTAATACTACAAATATTTCAGCCTTTTTTTGGATCTGCATTAGGTACCTAATGCAAAGATGGAAAATGAAACCATACGATGATTTAAGGTTAACGATCTAATTAATTATTTTTTAAAAACCTGGTTATTAGTAACATTTTCATTTAATAACAGGCGTTTATAAGGACATATTACATTACTTATACAGTAATAATATTATAGAAACACACCATCAAGTCCCTTGTCACCTACAGGTATAATGTAATAATATTATATTATACATAGTATAAGTAAACAATAGTATACAAATTACATTTGAATAAACATTTGTGGCGCGGACAGCTTTTTTCATCATTATTTACGACGAGCATTATGGAGATTAGTGGTTCATGCAAAATATTTGGGCAATACATTCAGTACTGTAATAATACATTATTAACTATTGACCAAAAGAGAATACTCGCATTGATATTGTGTACACACATTTATTTACGAATTGTAGATACTCAATTAGACAGGAACAATAAAATATTATAATATTATCACACATGTAACACATAACTAACCTAAAACACTTCTACATATCATACGCATTTAAATAATACAAAACTAACACATGTGTAACAAAATGATTCAAGCACTTTATTTGTATGGTTAAATTATGCATACATTAAAATTCTCATTATTGAATTTTTTAAGTGTATCTAGTTAAAGCCAATATTTTCGAATAAGTACTTAGATTTTTCACAGAATTTAAGGAATATCCTGTGGCGATACCAACTTAAATTTTTCAAATAAGAATCTAAATTGAAAATTCCATAAATATATCAAGTATTGGTTTAAATAAACTTTGGTTTCAAAATTTTTAATTTCCGTCAATCCGTCGGCGAGATATTCTTTTAAGTTAGGTTAGGTTAGGTTAGACACTTTTAAGTTTAGATAAGGGGAGAGTTGTAGTGAAATATCATTTGTGTGGCATCACGGCACATAGCGTTTTTATACAGAATATCCTACAAAGAAGATATACCCATTTTATTATCTCCAAAGATAATAAAGATATCAAATTCTGATTTTTTTTTTTTATATTACTCACTGGGATATGGACTACAAATATTTATATTGCAATTAATTGTTTATGTTTTAGTAACAAATTAAAAAAAAATAACTTTTTGTTTTATTATTTTTGAAAAGCTTGAAGATAGCCATTTTATTTATCTATTTATTTAAAGTATGAGTTGGTAGCTCAATGGTTACAATTACAAATAAAACTAAAACTAACAAAAAATAATAGGGTAACACAAAATAATTAATTAAAATAGAGAAAATGAGGGTTCAGCATTAGCAATCATCAACATTCTTGTAAGAGGCTAATTAGCAACGTAGATAGTCGTAAAAATTGGGACATGAAAAAGGTAGCAACAATGCGAAGAAAAAGAGGGCACTTTAAAGTCAATGCATAGAATAAGATACGGGGAATCTATAAGACCTGAGACCAATTTGCTTAGAAAACCTAAATTTGCAACACAAACCCCGCAAAGGACAAGAATTTACGCTACAGAGTATAACTATAAGTAGTGGTATACGGATCCCTTAACACAGACTCATATTCCAAAACGAAGCGTACAGTATAAAGATTTGATCGGTGCAACTAATTTAAACTGAAAACAAACACGTTTTACAAAATCAAGAACTTTTATTGCCTCGCAATAAGATGCTTTAAACTGTGTATAAAACGTTAACTTCGTATCAAAAACTATGTTTAAGTCTTTGATCGTACTATCCACACAAGTGAGCTTAGAACCACTGATATTATAGTCAAATACAAATGGATGACGAGACTTGCAGAAAAACGACATAATAATGCACTTTGAAACAATGAGAAACAAATCCAAGGTCAAAATCCAAAGAACATTTGAGTTAAAGGTTATTCAACTTATTACAGTCATCAATAGAATTTATTCTAAAGAAAAGCTTCAGATCATCTGCAAACAACAGAAATTTGCTGTGTCTTACTATATCTTCAATGCTGTTTATAAATAGTGAGAAAAGCAAGGGAGAGAGATGGCCCATTTGTGGCACTCCAAAAGGGACGTCAGTGACATAGGATCAAACACCATAAACTTTTACAAACTGCTTTCTATTTGACAAATACGAGCCGAACTAAGACAATAATGGCTTTCCGAATCCAAAATATTTCAAGATGTCCAACAGGATTTTATGGTTCACCATATCGAAGGCTATAGAGAAATCCAAATAGAGTTCGTCAACCTGAACATGGTCTAAAAAAACATCCATACGTATTTAGTGAAAATTAAACCACACGTTACCGTTGAGCGCCCAGGACGGAATCCATGCTGCTCATCACACAGAACGTTATTGACTGATGGTTGGATGGAGCGCAGGACGATAGACTCGAAGAGCTTTGAAATGTGACTTAGAATAGAATTTGGACGGTAATTAGGTACATTAGTTACAAAGCCAGATTTATGAATAGGTATAATATCCCTGTGAGTAATATAATAAAACATAATTTGAATATCTTTATTATCTCCGGAGATATTACAATGAGTATATCTTCATGGGACACCCTGTACACTGAGTATAATTTACTATACGTTTTAATTTTATATTTAAATATATTGTATTATATACTTTAAAGAAAATTAAATTGAAATTTTGTTTAATAACTAAAAATTATGTAGAATAACTAGTTTTAAAGTTTATACTATAATTATTAATATATAGTTTTTTCGATATACACCACATTTGCAACGAAATTTGTAGAACAATTTTGAAAACATAAATAACAATAATATTATTATTGTTTACCTGCATTAGACGAGTGCGATTGGAGGTGACGTACGACGGTTAAGACTATAAGATACTATGACGCACACATAATATACACAGCTGATTAAATTACAACATTAAAAAACACGACTATGGGCGAGTAAAAAGAACGACGACCACGGTTTTCGTAATAATACCGAAAATGGATTTTAATATTTACAATAAAAAGAAAATAATAATAAAAATTTTAAAAAATATGAACCAAAAGAAATTCCAAATATTATACAGATAATTTCGGAGACAGCACCGGACGAACCGACGTGTTAAAAAAAATATACGATTCGTAGTACGGAACCAACTGACGTTTACTACTGAAAAAAACTAGGCGGTAAAAACTCTGGTCAGGTCGACTGATCATCGGAATGTTCTACTTTCTTTCGGCAGCGGAAGAACTCTACATAATATTCCCATCGTAAAGACAACAACAGCACAACGTAGGTACTTACATTATACGTTGGCGGGGCGGAGTTTTATATACCACTTTATATCGGGGTAATGGTAATGATAGGAATATTATAGCAGTTGGGGCCAGACAAACGTGTCGCAATAAAATATTATAATAATATTATAAACACGGTCAAAATACGTGTTTCTTCACATTGTTAGCACGGAACGTCAACAATCATCGTACAACCGAAATATTAAGGAGTATTACAGATATTTACCCAATATTATTGTGTTTGTTCTATGTTATATACTTTAGGAGGGGAAGGGCCTCAACGATTTGTACGACCCTCGTCATACTGCAAGTACACTCCTTTCGTCGTCGACTTATAAAATCTTCCTCGTTGGGACCGCAATGATGGTTATTAAAAGATCTCATTTTTTTCTTCTTTTGTTCATCCGATCTCCAATAATACGTTGATTATACTGCTATCGTTACTAATAAAGTAATAATTCAAAGTAGTGTCACGCGCGCGTGTACATTTATACGTAAAATGTAAATCATTTCACTATACCTAGCTGTAGATTACATTGTTATATGGAATACTTTAGTACCTACGACGCACGATGGACCCGTTGTTTTTTGAAAACAACTTGAAAAAATACAAACCGGTTTCTTAATAAAAGAGATCCGCTACGAGTATACGGTTCCGTTAAGACAAAACGAAATAATAATATATTTACTATACATTTTTATACTATTCTAAATATTGTCGATAAACATTTTTTTTATTCGAATACATCGGTGCTGGTATACAAATTGAGAATATATACTGGACATTATAATATATTAAATAATAATAATATTATGTCTATTGTTTTTACTAGAATCGGGAAAACAAAAATAAAAAACCATGAGAAGACAAAATGTCTTTTGTAAATATAATTCCTTTGTATTATAGTAATAGTAGTATTATAATAAATTTATAGTATAATAATATATCAGTATACATTATAGTTATTATTATTGTAATATATAAACTACAACATTGATTCTCAACCTGTAGGTTATTTTGTTTTATGAACATAATTAATAACACAATTACAGTGGATTCCACTTAATTTAGCCACCGGTTAATGTAGGCAGCCAGCCAACTAATATTGGCATAATGATCTGGTCTAATGGCGTATTTGAGGAGGGGCTATTGCCCCTCCATAAATTAATTTGTGTGTCTTGGTGTTTGCTATATATACACAAATTTAATATTTTTTTTCATCACTCGAATAATTATTTTTTTAGATTCGTAGCATAGCGAGGGATTTACTATGATGTGTTTGTTTTTTTTATTCTGTCTCTGAATAACTTGTCTACTAGTAAACTTGCTCTGAAGTATAAACTGTAGTACCTTTTTTGAAAAGTAATTTACACTAGTTAATGCATTGGGGTAGTCATTTTTACATGTTTTCTACCAGAAATATTGCTCCTATTCAAAAATCACAAGAGATCGATTTTTTTCCTTATAATATTTCACCACTGACAGTGTGTAAGTCGTTTTTTTATGTCAAAAATAGTTTTCGTAATATTTGAGAAATACCAAAAATTAAAATTGATTAATATTTACGGCGGCGACGTAGTGTCCTGGTTTCATTATTTGAATATATTCAATTTATGTTTTCTACCAGAAATATTATTCCAATATATAAACGACAAGAGACATTTTTTGTTGGATTTTTAATCTTGTTTATACGTCAGTTATTCGTTTTGTTTTACTCTGTAGCTTTATAATAATTAAGAAAAACCGGAAAAAAATGTAAAATTAAAACTGACAAATTTACGGCGTTATGATTTCATTATTTTAAATTTGTACGGCTTATGTTTTCTACCATAAATATTGCTCCAACAGAAAAACATCAAGAGATCTTTTTTTTTGAGTTTTTAATCTTATTGATAACCAAAGATTTTTTTTTTTTTATTTTATTTGTAGTTAATTTAATAATTGAATAAAACTAAAAAAAAATTCAGAAATTACGGAAAAAAATAAGAACATAATTCTTTAATCTTCAATTTTGTTTTATTAATGTAATTTAGTTTAATATATTCATAAAGATTTGACATTTTGACAGAAAATGTATAATTATATTTTCTAGACGCAGTAAAATTTTCAAATTATTTATCCATATTTGACCTTATTTAAGTCATTTTAATTTTGCGAGTTTTGTGCGTAATTTGTATTCGGTAAGTACTCTGTGGATAAAATTATTAGGCTAAACAGAAATGCATGACAATTTAACAGAAGGTTTCTTAAATTTCGTTACTTATGGTAAAAAAAAAACAAAATTAGATCTTTATGAAGTATTTTTTTTTATACAGAAATTTCAATATCAAATTTTGAAGAAAAACGTTCGAGTATAAAATTATGTGGAACAAATCTAGTACTGGTGCATGCAAATTTTAAATTTTTTTTTTTTGTTTTGATCATATTAAGTCAACTGTCTTAGTTTCGAAATTATAGCTTTTTGAAATTCTAATATTATGCGTATAATATATGTGTGATGTTAAATAACTCAATAATACCAATTTCATAGTATTTATGCCGTAATGTAGTGATGGTATTTATCTGATGTCATCCCTTCATCCCAAGGGTCGCAAGTTCAAACCCGAGTTCCATAAAGCATCTTTGCGAAATCAAATCAAGTAGGTAACAAAGAAAAAACAAATGCATTTTGTTTTAAAAATAAAATTGAGTGCAATGTATAGTATTTTTTTTTTTTTATATTGATTTTTAAAATCAAATTTTACGGACTCTCAATACTTCACTCAGAAACGTTTTTTCGCACCCATCCCCTGTATTAGCTTTTTTATTTTTTAATTGTTTCATTATCTCTTCCATGTTTCATATTATACAAATTTTAAATATTTTTCACCATAAAAATGCACGTCACACATAGATAATATGATATATAATAGATCAGGGGTATCCAACCTACTGCTCACGGGATGCATGTGACCCACGGTAGATTTTAATACAGCCCTCACTTCAATTTCAAATCATCAATTAATTATATATATATGATGTTATAAAAAAAAAATTTATTTTAAGAACATAAAACTACAAAATATTAAAAATTAAAAAAACTTTAAATATTACTTAATAGTATATAGTATATACTATTAAGTAATATTTAACTATATACTATTATGTATAAGTTTTATCTTTATTGGAATCCGAAAGCGATAAAAAAAGTAATGCAACTAAAATAACAATACAATTTTTTTTTTAATTGTTTTCTTTTAATCATAAATAAATATATTCTTTCTTATAATTATAAATAAAATGTAACAGTTTGTCAAAATATTTCTATTATTCACTATGGTAAAAATTATAAACAATATGTATTATAATTAAAATGTATGTGGCCCACAACAACTTCTACTTAAATGATGTGGCCCAGTTTTCACCAAAGGTTGGATACCCCTGTAATAGATAATATTATCTATGATGCCAAGGAAGGAAATAAGAAGGAGTAGGGAAGGGTAATAAATTACTTATCTTTAACCCTTCCCTACTCCTCCGGTCTAAACTTAAACTGTTATAACTCATAAACGGTAAATCTGATATTAATGTTATGCATATCAAAATTTCTAGAAAAATATTCTCTATTTAAATCCATGTTCAAAAGGAGGGTGTTCCTATTTAAAAATCAAAAGTATGTACTTATTTAAGGTACATGGAGTAGGGATAAAAAATAAAAAATGGCTTTAAAATAAGCTTAAACAATTCCATAATAATTAGAAAAAACAGAAATCAAATTCACATAAAATCTTCTGAGATAATTGCTGGTTCATGATAAAAACAATCACCCTGTATATAAGTTTCTCAGTCCGTGCAATCAAAAGTATATATTATCTATCTCAGCGACGCCACACAACAACTTTGACATGTTATCCAAGTGTTGGGTGTCACTTATCAAGACTATGAACCACCGTAATTTCAGCCGTAACCCTTGTTTTACCAAAGTTTTTTTTTTCAATTAAACCCACAGATCTGATTAGACCTACAGGGTTGTAGATAACAAAAATAATGATTTATTATCAGGTCTTATTTGTCATATTAGTGAATATATTTTAAATAAATATTGTTTTGTAGTATCTAATGTATGTTGCATAATTATTTAATGAAATTATAAAACACAAAGTTGGTTTGTGTCTAAGACTTTAACATTTTTAGGGAGTTTATTTTATTTTATAATGCAAATATTTAATTTTCTAACGATACAATTGTACAAGTAAAAAAGAACTGATACTACAGTGCACCACTGTTGTAGGTGGGGAAGGTTGGGGAATTGGGAAGTTTAAGACTGTAGGATATAAGATGGAACCTCGATTAACCGTGCTCACTATTCAGAAAATGTAAAAATAAGCATGGACTGTACATATTATAAACAGTTATAATCGAACATTTTATATCACATAGTATATGATATCAACGAATGTATTAATGACATTTTTGACGATAGCAATATAACCATGTATATCTAATATTTATTTTATCGCAGGTATGTAGTTATTGAAGTTAAACAGTGTTGCAGATTATTTAATAAATTTTAAGAGTATATATATATTTTATTATATTATTATTTATTATAATAAAAATACTCGATTGACCAAACTGCGGTTTTCATTTATCCGTATGATTCCCTCCCCATCATTACACCGTATAATCGAGGTTCCATTGCATATAAAGTTATCTAATTTATATCTAGAAGCAACGCTAAACCATTACTAACGAAAAAAGATTCGGAGTGAAGTTCGGTTATACATGTTTTGAAAGAATTTAATATTACTAATTTAATTATAATATTAATTATTTAATTTGATATTAAGACTCTTATAAAAAAAAAAATACTACATTATACTTAACTTTTATTTTTACCACCGAGTTCGTCTTACTCATAATAATAAATGTTCAAACATTTCTGTTTAGTCTAACAATTTTATCAACAAAGTATCTATCAAAAAAAATTACGAGAAAAATTCGCAAAATTAAAATGATTATAAATAACTCAAATATGGGGTAAATATTTAAAACAATGAAATCGTACGTATATTTGTTCGTTTTTTATATTTCGCCTTTTCCGAGTTTCCCAATCATTATGAAAACTACTTCGAAAAAACTACTTCCTTCGTAAGCAACAAGATCTAATAAAAAAGGTCACTTGTCATTTTTCTATTGGAACAATATTTCTGGTATTAAACAAAGTTTTGCAAAAATTAAAAAGAATTAAATCGGTAACGTCGCGACGCGCTGTAAATATTTGCCGTTTTTCCGATAATTCTTTTTCAATTTTTTCTCCAATTATTATTAGAAAATACTACCTTAAAAACTCAAAAAAAAAAATGTCATCTTTAATGTACCAGTTAAATAAAATTTCCTTTCAGAAAAGGTACTGATGCCTTTTCTATACATTGGAGCCATATTTCTGGTAGAAAATTTGTTTAGACATAAAAAAAAATACAAAAATATAGATCATATATGTAAACCAATAGATCTCTCTCACTATACGCTCCGGATCATAATATAATATTAAGTTTTTTTTTCATTTTTGAATATTTTTGTTTTAGGAAGGTTAAAATAAATTTTAAGAATATTGTCATCACTTTTTGGTCTTAAAAATTTTAATTTGACAAAAAAAAAAGTACACCAGTGATTAATTAATAATATTACTATAGTCTATAATATGTAATACAAACTTGTAATTATAATTATTATATATTCTATAGCCAATTAAATATAAGTATTTTCAAATTCAAAATATAAAAAAATTAGTTTGGACTAGATATTAAAAAAAGAAAAAAAAAGAACAAGAAACGGAAACGAAAAAACAGTAGAATATTATATAATGTCTTGATTTCAGCACCTAACAGTTCCTTTAAAACTTATGTTTACATAATTACATACCCTTTTTCCCTCATTCCTTTTCAAGAAATACTAACCTAGTATCTATACACTATAAATAGTTAGGAATCCAGTTATATTTTGTCCCCCGACTGTAAATTACCCTATGGGCGTCCTAACTTCAGTGTATGTAGATATAGGCCCACCGGCCACCGTGGAAAATTATCTTAAGATGACGCCACATCAACATCTACTATCTTTATTACAGGGGCACTGTGTACAGGACGGCTCTGGGGCTGTAGTCCCTTATAATCTTCATAAGATGGAGCTCAGCTCATATTACATTAATTTTATTTACAATAAATTAATCGAGAAAGCTTAACGTTTTTTTGATTTAGAAATATTGATAACAGAGAAAAATTGTAAATTTTGATAAACAGCCAGGTTCTTAGACAACTGGAGGTGTAGGGCATTTTTTAATTTTTTCTTATGATTTTTCATGATGTTAACATACTATTAAAATGTTATAACATACAAAACAACAAATAACTATAATTTAGTAATAGTTTAACGAACAATTTAAGAAAAATAAAAATAGGAAATATGTAGTAAGATTTAAGTAAAACTATACATGTGTTCATAAAATAGTGAGCCCTCCGAGAGATTTTTACAACCTAGCGTCTCTGCTCTATTCTATAGTATAAGATCAGGCTATAGCAAATTACGACACTTAGAACGTAAATCGTGTCGTTTAGGTTGAGGAAATTAGTATTTGAACACAAATAACAAAATTTAAAGAAGGAATATTTTCAAGCTATACGTAGTTTTTTCTAAAAAAATGCTCGTAAAAAGAAGTTAGAACGAGACAGTAGATGCGTATATGACATTCTTTTACTCTCCTCCTCCTCAATGACAAATTTCTAAATATGCCACTGTATAGTGTATACCACTAGACTCTGAGGAAAATATTTTCCCAGTCTAGGGATTAATACAACTATAATATTACTATAATAACAATAAGTATACGGCGGAGATAAAAACACATTTTTTTGCTTTCCACGGGGTTCCTATAATGTTATCCTTGACCAATGCTAACCCGTTATAGATTGATGGCTAAATGT
Organism: Cinara cedri; assembly: GCA_902439185.1. Taxonomy (NCBI): domain Eukaryota; kingdom Metazoa; phylum Arthropoda; class Insecta; order Hemiptera; family Aphididae; genus Cinara; species Cinara cedri. Next base: position 181,132 of record CABPRJ010000057.1, read on the forward strand.
ATGCGTGTGTGTCTATACCCATGATAGGTGTGGAAGTTATGTGGGCTAGTCATAAGGACATATTATTATTATTTTGAACAACCGCCTACATACCACACATCTTCTTGTATGGAATAGGCCTTGAGCAAACCTTGATAACGAAAATCTTGATGTGGATATACCATGTACATTGTACACATATATATAATATATTATATATGTTCGAAAATAATCGAAAATAATTATAATATTATCTTAAAAGGTAAGTAATATCATGTCAAGTATTGCAATTATTATAAAATACAATTAGGTAGAAAAAATTGTTTATATATATACCGGATGATTCATTTAAGTGGGTACACTTATAATCTCGAGAAAGTATTAACTTTTTTCAGAATTTGTTTTCTAAAACATTTAAGAAACAACCAACTCTACAATTTTATATATATGTTATTTTTTGTAACCCTTATTTTTAGGGATAAAACCACTACCTACTTTTGATTTTCAAATTGCAATCTATATTAAAAATTCCATAAATAGATGGAGTATTAGGTAAAATAAGTTTGAAATGTTTTATTTCTATAAAACATTATGTTTTTGCTGTTGACGAGATATTCCATTTTTAATTTTAGGTAGGATGAAAGTAGTGGAGTGTCATTTGTATGTTGGTACCGCACGCGAAGTGTTATTAATACACCACTAATCTCCTCCAACATAAAATTAAAAGTGGAATATCTCGTCAAAATTGTAGAACAGCTTATTGTTTCTTAAATGTTCTAGAAAACAAATTCAGTTAAAATATAATACTTTCCGTGATGATGAAAATAAACTCAAACGAAACAGTAAAACTGCATAATATGCAAACTAGATACGAAAAAAGCATCATCAAAAAAACATCAGAAAAACTATATATGTATAACACGAAAATGTCTTACATGGGGAAAAAATAATGATCCACTACTTATTAATTTTAAAATACTTTAAAACAAGAGCTGGTGCTAGGGACAGTTGTACTACTGTTGTAGGTGGAAGGTTAAGAAGATAAGATACATAAAGTTTTTTAATATATATCTGAAAGCAACGATAAACATAACTAACGAAAAAACAATTCAGAGCGAAGTTTTACCTATAATAATAAAATAATACGTTTCACCTATAATTTTTTTTCGAGATTTTCCCAATTATTACGAAAACCCCTTGAAAAATCAAAAAGTGACCTCTCTAAAGCTCAAACTAGACAAAATTTCCTTTCAGATAAGGTACAGATAACTGTAGTCTATTGACGGAGGGACACGTGCCCCTGGATCCACCACTATATTTTACATAAGCATAAGGATAACACTGGAGAACACCCTGTATATACCGGAGCAAGATTTGTTTTTTCAAAGTTGTTTACAGACAGAAAAGAAAAATAAAAAAAAATCACACATCGTGGTAAAACCAATAGATTCTTCACCACTCTCTCAATCCATAAATGTAAAAGGTATAACAGATAAAACAGTTCGTTTTCAATTGTTCGTGAATTTAACCACAAAAAATAAACATAAAATATTTTTACGCAACAATTAATTTATATTTAACCATATCAAAATATTAACACCATATATCTTGCTAATATTGTAGTACGTTAATAGTACAACTAATTATAATAATAATATGTTTGCTAACTCTATCCATTGACTTAAATAGTCCTTAATACTATTATTATGAATATCTATATTCAGCAAAGTGATTATGGAATAATTCGTAAGGTAATGAATACATAATCCGAATATAATACATTTTTTTTACTAACTTATAACAATAAATTCGAACAAATGTTTACCACATTATATATTTTACAATCAATCAAATAAATAAGGACACTTATTTTAGTTTTTAATCCTGAACACTAATTTAACATTTAAACAGTTCGTGGTGTTCGGTTGTAGTCATCATCATTTCATTATACCTACTATGTAGCAGTAATTTGTAAGTCTGAAAAATCGAATACATTTTACACGGTTTTGTGTACGCTTCATTCTTTATCCTGTATAAAATACCTACTAGATATTTACTGATTAAAAATAAAATAATAAAGTAAAAACGAAACCTATTTATTATCCCTAATTACCTTATTTTTACTTGGTACTTCTCAATATTGAGAAATACATTATTTTAGTAATATAGTCGCATTCATACGATAATTTTGTGCCCAATTATAATTCGCAGTAATCAAAAACTATAATGTGATTAAATTTGTGACTGAGAATACCTTATTATATATTATATATTATTACCTAAATTTACATATTATCAGTGCTTGATTTGAAAGGACGCGAGAGAACTGAGTACCTCAAATTATTTTTTAGATATTTTAGCGTACGTACCCTTACTTCTTTTTTAAAGGGTAACACATGAGACGGATTGTTATTTAAGATGAGCTATTTTTATAAAATCGCTCAAATAAAATTTGTATATTAAATATGTGAAGCTTACAAAATGTTCTAATATTTACAAAATGTATTAATTTCTTATATCTGAAACGTGATAATTGATTGACTACTTAGCCATTAATGATAACCATTCATTATCTATAAATCTAGGTAACCAGTAACTTGTAAACATAACATCGTATTATCTAGTTTATCCCAGCGATCAATTTTTCTCATTTATGGAATTGTTTAAATGAAGATATTTAAAAAGACGGACATACTTCACACGTGGATGCAGCCACTGTTCTAGGTAGGAAATTGGGAAGGTAGGCTACAGGAGGGAATTTAGTATATATCTGTAAGCAACGATAAACCATTGCTAACGAAAAAACGATTCTGAGGGGAGTTCAGTTAATAGTGACGCTTAATAGAATAAAGAAATATAATAATATAAAGATTTATTAATCTTTATTAATAGTTAAAAAAATGTATTGAAATCGAAATTTATTTTATTTTACAATAGCTTGGTCTATAATTTTTAACAATGTGCGTTTCCGTGACAACAATGATTGTTTTAAAAATATTAAAATAATAAAAACTTAATTATAACAAAAAAAATAAATAAAAACGATTGCCAACGACAACCTTATTTTTAATCTTTTTTACCTAAAGAACCAAATTTTCCTCATTATCTCCAATATTAATGAGAATTTTAAAACAGGACCTCTTTAAAGTACCACCCAGAGAACATTTCCTTCAGAAAACGTGCTATACTTGATAATCGAAGCAAGTTTTCTGGTAAAAAAAAATGTTCACATAACAAAAATAAACATTGTAAAACCAATACATTTCTCTTTTCGTTTAAAAAAAATCTAAAATGTAAAATAATTAATATATATAAAAATAAGTTTGTAATTGTTTTATAAATTTTAACATTGGTTTAAAAAAAACAAATTATAGCTAAACAATTATTATATTATTCCTTTTTTGTTATATGTGTTTAATGGTTTTATATTGATGATTTTTAGGGGTGTTGGGGTGACCCTCCCCCCTTAGTAATGTAAGGAATATTAAAATGCTAGGAATGCTACTTTTTTAAAAGTAGCTAGAATACTTCAACTACTTTTTTCTCAAGTCAAGCACTGCATGTTATAAGCATTTAACTAGTAGCTTTCCAAATTCTTAATCACTATAATACAAAACAAAACAATAAATGCAAAATAGAATTCGATAATTAGTAATTACTATACCTACCTATATATAGGATATATGTAAATAATTTATTATTAAGATTATATAAGAAATAATAATATATACCATATAAATAAAAACCTCATTAAAATATCACAAGCACATTAAATTACATTTTTCGTGTATTGAACACATACCTACATCTCATTCTATTATAGCTGTACATCGATATCGAACATAATAACAATAACATTGGACCGAGACTCTAAAAAGAAAAAAAATCCACACGAACGTTATATTATACAGAGCCAATGACCCAAAACTTATTTGTCGACCACAGTCCAGAGGCGTAAACACACGTAAATAATTGGCGTTGTCAACACCATCTCTCGGGCGATTATAAGGCGTCACAATAAACGGACAACAAAGGAATGATATAATAATGAAATACCTATATTATAATCTGGATAATATAACGCCATAGTCACTATAGCGGGCTATACTGACAACCAGTGTAGCATTGTCACCAGGGCGCTCAAGGATCTTTAGGGCTCAAACCTATGCTACAAGCCACCTGAGAAAATTGTAGTTTTTCAATCGTTTACGGCCCGCGTCGTGTTTACGAAACAGCTTTTTTTGTTTAGTAACTATCTACTCGCTTATTGGACTAATGACGCAATAAATACTGGAGACTGACAGTGGCGAATCCAGAGTTCAATTTTGGTGAGGGGCCTCCTAATAAAATTACTACTAACAAACAACAAACTAACAACTAACTAAAAAACAAACAAAAGTGATCCTGGTGATGAGTACAGCTACTGTTGTAGATGGGAAGTTGAGAAGGTAGGATATATAAGGTTCTTTAATTTATATCTGTAAGCACCGATAAACCGTTAATAACTTATTTATTGATTGGTGTAAGATTTAAATTAGAAAATGTTTTCATACAAAAAAAAAATACATCATACTACAATCAGTACATTCATCGCTTCTCTATTTTCTTCCTAAAAAATCGTGTATTATAATATATGAGTTAAATAATTAATTATTTGTGGAAGAAAACATGTTTTTATAGTATATAACTATAGTCTGGGGGCGAAACACCTGCCCCCTGATTCCGCCACTAGGAACCGACCGTAGTCACGTATAAAATTATAAGTTACAAGTTAAAACTTATAGTTTACAACTTATTAGTACTAAAACTTATAAAATTAACTATAACAGGGAGCCACCCGAAACGTTACATCGGCCAAACCATCTATCTAGAGTACTTATATACCTACCTAATAATAAGACTACAGATACATATACACCAATATTATGGCAAGTAGGTTTATTTCTCGAGCGATCGTCGCATAGCAAAACAAAAACGTGAACCTAATAAGCGCAGACTGGGTGGTTTTATTTAAAAATGTAACTCTCAAATTTTATTATAATATCGTTATTAAGTTATGCAGACGGAATGTTCAAATAGAAGAACGGTACGAAACTTACCCTGGTCTCCTCCCAGATAGGATCGTCGCAGCCGGCCGATGAACCGGACGAACCCCTCCGGGTGATCGGATCCCACGAGTTCCTGCGTACAGAATCCAACGAATCGGTGGAGAACCGTCGCCATGCCGGTATGGCCGAAGAGTCTTTGCGGCCGGCACCCGTAGACTCGCGGCGCAACACCACGCCAGACAACAGCAACGGTGGTGGTGGTGGCGACGACAGAGAATCCCGGCGCGCCGAATTTATAGAATCGCGACGCAAAGAAGACGAGGACGATGTCAACGAGTCACGGCGCAACGACGATGGGAACGCAGACGGATGGTGGCACAGGGTTTCGCGGCCGGGCGAGCCAAGCACAATAGAATCGCGGCGGCGCATGCTGGCTGACGGTATAGAAGCAGGCACGGAGTCTCGTCGGGGTACAGCCACAGCGGCTGTCGCAGCTCCGGAGATCACGCTACCGCGGTGGTGATGATGATGATGCAAATGTTCCGACTTACGACGGCCACCTCCGTGCACGTCACAATCGGCCGTTACGGAAAAATGCACTTTTTCTATAGATGCCCTTTTGGTTTTACCGTGTTCGCCGCCACAGTCGTCTGCGAGTTTTACGTCTTCGAACAAGGCCTCGAGCCTCTTTAAGGCAGCCGCAGTGGCCGTCATATTATTTGGGTAACTGAAACGGACACCTGTAGAACAGTTAATACGAATTGGAACTACAGCAGGCTGCGCACACTTTTCATGTGCCGCAAACGAGACTCGTGCACGACGCGGGTATGCAGTCTAAACTGCGCGTGTACCGGTTACGCGAACACTGTTGAAGGTCCTAAGCCGCCCGAACCGGCATTGTAATTGCTGCGGCAGCGGCAGTGGCCCCACCAAACGACCATATTGGGCTCGTTAATCGTTATACACATCCGCACGCTGCTGCTGTTCTAGGTGGTTCCACGCGCGTTTACATTGAAACGCGCTGCGAATACGCGTCGTGATCGAGTATGAGTAGTATGACGCATTAAATACAGCGAGATTGGTTTTATATATTCGCACCTACGGCAGATCGGCGGCTTCAACGGTGCCTCTACATTTGCGAAACTCATTGTCGCACCGCCACCGTGCCCGGACAGATCGTCACCGACCGCGAGCACGTCGTCACCGTGTTAGCTGCTGCAGTGCAACATCTGAACAAAACCATCTAGCCAGGCGTACACATATAGGTAATATGGGTAACAACACGGGGTAGATATTATATGGAACGACCATTAGACATAGATCCTAACCCACAATATACCCGCCTTATAACAGGTTTTTGAAAAATTGTGCCTTATTGCAAAAAATCCGCATTATACATATAAAACACACACATGGGCAATGGTGTTTTTAAAGGTATATACGTGTATACCCATTTACTATTTGGTGAATTAGCGTATAGCCTCTAGTGAAAATGGCATTAAATTTACAAATTCATCAATCAATATTCTGTATAATTATTTATTATATAGCATTTATTAATTATCTATTTATTAAGTTAAAACTGTGTAATAAATAATTAAGATTCGTTATTACCGCGGATTGATATTACAAAAGTATCATATTCATTGTGACTGTAATTGTTACAGTATTTTTGATAAAATATTATAGTTGCCGCTACCTCCCAGAGTGCTACACACAGAGGGCAATTAGATCACCAACTTTGGGGCTGCTAAAATAATGGACATATAAAAGACCCATGGGAGCTCTACTCCCACAATCCCCTTTACATGGCTCTTACAATAGTCAACTACACCTTTCATAAACAATTTTAGATTATGAGTGTATTAGTTTTACAAAGATTTTAATTTTTTTTTTTTTATGTGAACACTTTTTCTACCAGAAAGCTTACTCCGATGTTGACAATGTAAACTCTTTTTTGAAAGGAAATTTTCTTAGGGTGGTACTTTAAGTCATTTTTTTATTTTTTCGGCCGTTTTCCCAAAAAAAGGAAAAAAGTGAGAAAAAAACCGCCCTAAAATATTGGGGACTGGAGCAACCACTATTATAGGTAATTTAATATATACCTGTAAGCAAATATGAACGATTACTGACGAAAAAACGATTCTGAGCAGAGTTCAGTTGGTAGTGATGCTTTATCAACAATATATACTATATATGTTATATTATAGTAAAATAATTAAATAGGCTCTATATATTTTCTTTAATAATATTTGTTTAATGTTGTACCGATTTCTCCGGTTTTCTTACTTTTTTCCTGGTTTTTCCAAGTTTCTCCCCAGTTTTTACATTTGCTGAGAAAACTCTAGAGAAAATCGAAAAATGACCTCTCTAAAGTACTTCCACAGTAAAATTCCCTTTTAGAAAAATTGCTATCATTAAATGTTGAAGCAAAACTGCTGGTAGAAAAGTTGTTCACAGAAAAAAAAATAAACATCTTTGTAAAATCATAAACTTCTTCGTTCCACTAAGAATCTAAAACGGGAAAATATACGAAATAAATTTGTAAAATATTGTGATTTTTTTTTTTACTGTGAACAACTTTTCAACCAACAATTTTACTCAGATTTACAATGATAGCACTTTTTCTAAAATGAAATCTGACTGGGAAGGTACTTTAAAGAATTCATTTTTTCGTTTTCCCATAAAATGTGAAAAACAGGGAAAAAAACATGGAAAAACGTGGAAAAAACGGAAAAATCAATACAATATTAAACAAATAGGTATTATTACAGAAAATATATAATGCCTATTAAATTATTTTATCATATAAATATGTATATATTATATATATAACACGTACATATTGTTGAAAAAACATTACTAACTACTGAACTCCGCGCAGAATCGTTTTTAGTAAGCAATGGTTTATCATTGCTTACAGAAACAAATTAATTTCTATATCCTACCTTCCTAATTTCTCACCAACAACAGTGGCTGCACCGTGCGAAGTATGTCCGTGTTTTTATATACAAATTTATCATAACTATTTGAACATTATTTTACATACATACACATGCATTGTCTTTAGGAAACCTGTATTTTATTCTGTTTATTAATTATAAAATATTTAAATAAATAGCTGATTGAATTTTTTTTTTTTGGAGTGCTAATTTTAAATTTGAGGGGTGTGAAAGACCCTCTAGTTGAACCTATGGCAATACAATTACTATACTCTAAAACCTGGTGAAAGTTCTTATCTATAATTCCCCCAAGATTTCTTTTATGTTATATCTACGTACAAATATTTTTTAAAAAATTAAATACTGTTTGAACACATTTTATAATTCAATTTTTTATATTTGGTAATGGATTTCATATTAAATTATGTTAGTTTTTCTTTTTGGACGTTAGGTATGAGTTTATCATTTCACAAGCTCCAATCTAATAGTAAAAAAAAAAATTAAGAGTTATTAAATTAAATCTGACCTGTAAAATAATTTTACATTCTTAATGGAGCGAAGAGTCTTATGGTTTTACAAAGATGTTATTTTTTTTTTTTTCTGTGGACAAATTTTTTTTCTACCAGTAATTTTGCTCAGATTTACAATGATAGCATTTTTTATGAAAACAAATCTGACTAGAGAGGTACTTTAGAGAGGTCATGTTGACTTTCCTAGGAGTTTTCTCAATAAATGGAGAAAAACGGAAAAATAGGTACAATATTAAACAAATATTATTAAAGAAAATATATAATGCCTATTTAATTATTTTACCATAATATGTCATATGTAATATAATATATTATTGACAGAGCATCACTATCAACTGAAATCCGCTCAGAATTGATTTTTCGTTAGCAATGGTTCATCGTTGCTTACAAGTATACATTAAATTATCTATAACATTGGCTACACCACACAATGGTCTTCATTATCCTAAAGGTGTGTCCACACCTAACAAAAGTTTGGGGAAACATTGTTTGTCAAACGTTTGCCGAACATTTGTCGAACGTTTGCCGAACATTTATCGAACTTTGTCAAACATTTTATCATGACAGTAAACGTTTGTTTATAATTTATTTGTTTGCTATATGTTTGCCAACAGTTGTGAAAATGTCAGATCTAGAACAAGTCGCATTGTGCATTGACGCTGCTGCATTTGTTATAATGCGTAGTAAAACATTAAAAATAAAAATGAAACGTTTTATTTTATTTTTATAATCGGAAGATTTTGTGTCCCATAAGCAACTGGCATTCTCATATAATTCAATTAAATTAATTATTTTTTCTTTGCACCACTTTTTACTCTTTTTGTGGCTCGGTAGTCGGTATATTATTTAAAACTATATAAATAAAAAATACCACTCTCCGTGTGTGATGCCACGCGCAGACTGATTTGAATTTATAGAAATTATATATAAGTTATAACAAAATATGTATTTATAAACGCGATATTATGGCATTATCTCTCTATATAGTCTGGAAAACTACACATAATTTAAAAATAAAATTTGTTTTATTATATAATTATGTTTATAGTCTGTCACGTATTGATACGTATTGTATATCATATTATTATTTATCATATTCAAATATATTTTTTACAAATATTATCATTTAAAACTATTTTAATTATTTATAATATTAAATATAACTGAAATAAATAATAATGTAAAATATTATATATATATATATATATAACTGAGTTTATAATTACTTCAATAAAGGTATATCGGATTACAAGTACACTCAAAATGTTCGCTTGCTAAGCGAACATTTTTGTTTGGATTATTGACAAATTGGATTAAAAACACGTCTACATCAAGCAAACGTTAGGCAAACGTTTTTGAATTGTTTGTTAGGTGTGGACGCAACTTAAGACGTCTTTTATATACCTATCAATAATATAATATCAATAAATGCGTCTTATCACCACTCACACTATTGCAATCATAAGGCAAATTATATTCATTCAAATCATTTGATGATTCTCAAATCAATTATCAATCAGATGAACAATCCGATGGATTTTTATGTTCCTCATCAAATTCGATTATTCTGATTACTAATCAGATAACTTCTTGATGCACCGGATCATCAATCAACAAAATAGGCGGTTTGCTAGACAATGGAAATATGTTATCAATATTTAGTAATAACGTTTTTATTCAGTTTTACATTTTAGTATGTTCATTAAATTGAATAGTCATGTCATGGACCTAAACTATTTATCTAAACATAGGAAGTCAGTGCTGTAATTAAAATTTTAGCGCCCGATTTTCATAAAATTCCTGGACTTTTTTCTCAAATCTAACCAACGAGTGAAAAATAAAAAACTATTTTCTAAAAACAATTAAATCTCTAAATCTAGATATCATATATTCTTTGAAACACATATATTCTATCGAGGACAATTTGATCTTAAAAAAACGTTTTATAGTAATTATTTATTAGTTTTACCATTTATATTATATTAATAATAATCCCCTATACTTTACAAGTATAACCGACATCCCTACTAACCGGAGCGCATTCTAGCTATTTGTGATATTTTGGACCACATTTTTTCGCATCAGCCACCTGTGTTCAGTATTCTTTCTCTAATGCCATTTGTATATTACCATGTCATAATTTTGATAACACTATTTATCACAGATACAGATAAAATTCAAATATTTAAACTTTAAACAATGTCTTTTTCCATGAAGGTAACAAATTTATTTTATTATTTAACTTTTTTTGTCTAATTAATTTATTGCAATTGACAAAATATTTAAAAAATTTGATTTAAAATGGAAAAAACTAATTAATGTTACTATAGGCGGTGACAGAAATATGAATGGAATTAATAAAGAATTAATTTAGAAAATAAATGCAAAAATAGTGGAAGAAAGACGTGAAGGGCCTATGATATTGCATTGGATCATAAATCAAGATGCATTATGTTACAAAGTTTTAGCTTAGAAAAATGTAATAAATGTTATAGTATCGACGGTATATTACTCAAATATATTAATGAACAACGCTCGGATCATTTAGTATGTTGTAAAATTGTATAAGAATCATCCAAATCAACTTTATATTGGGAAACTATAAAAATTACTTTTTTATATATAATTGAAAACCTGCAAAATAAATTTTCAATATGATTTTATGATTTTTACATACAAAAGAAAAAATTAAGTTCAAAACCCCTTTGCTGCTTACATTGACGATGTTTAATCTAATTTACAGATAGAAGTTATAGAAGTGCAAAACAAGGATGTTCTTAAAATTGCTTTTAAAGAACGTAATAACCCTAAAAATATTTTATTCAAGTCTTTCTGAAATAGATTTTAAACGCATTAAAAGTTTTGCTAAAAAAATTATTACTGCTTTCAGTAGTACTTATATTTGAAACCAGATCTTTTCTATACTTAAATTTCAAAAAAATTAATATTGTTCACGATTAAACAACGAAACGTGAATGTAATTCTAAGAATATCAACATCCAACATGAAAGCGGATATATAAACAAATTAGCGGGAAAAATTCAACCTTAAAAATCATACTAGAAACTAAATATTTATATCCTTTGAATGTATAAATTAATTTTCTCTTTCTCTATAACTTCGTAGCAAATCATTTATGAATTTCGAACGATATATTTTCTTCTGGGGAGTCAAACCTGGGATCCCCCCAAAAATACACCACTACTTGTTCCATAAGTTGTCCAAACAAAAGTTTCAAAAACAATTAATACTTTCCCAGATAATAAATGTCTTACCAAGAATTAAACAGATTGCATTAATAATTTAATACATTTATTTGTACACTTTTAGGATTTATATTTATTTATTACTTTATATTGTAATTCTAATTTTTTTTCACCATAAAAAAATGACAATTTATAGCCTGATAATACTTTATTTGAAAAACAGACACAATAGCTGCTAGTTATGGATCTATTCGTACAATTTAAATATATTAATTATTTATAAAGAAGTTAGAATATTTGTCAATAAAATGTATAAATTTTTGTTTATAACATTGTTAAAATGTAAATTTATTTCAATTGTATGGGTAGATATTAATCAACCGTGTTTTCAAACAATACCAATTTTGCACTAGTAAACAGGACTCGCCTAAACCGGTGGGTGGACCTCACCCAACAAAAACTATCAGTTGCAAAAAAAAAAAAAATTATATATAATTACATAAATATTAGCCTTGATTTTATACTGTTTACTGCCTTATGTTAATAGTAGGTATATACACCTATTTACCACGTATTGAGCTTTTAACATTTAGAATGGATTATTCAAATTAATATTTTTTTTTCTTCTGATTCTGCTATATTTATAATTTGTAAATTACTATACTGCTATATTTTTTATAAATAAATCACTATTGTTGTATAAAATAAATTAAACTATTATTTATTCTATTGATATAAACTATCATATAATATTTTTTTTATCTTCAACCTGACAAGTCCAATTATAAATGCAAAGTACATATATTACATAATTTTAACAGTAAAAAATAGAGTGGGTATTAGTAGAAGAGATGAGGTGAACTATTGGGGCACTTCAAATAAAATTAGAAAATATAAGTGGAAAGGAAAAGGGAATGGAAGAATGAGTGTAAAGCGGAGGAACATAGAAGCTTATTTCATTAAGTAAGGTAGAGGAATCTATTTGGTTGGATAAAAGTTTGAATAGAAATTGGATATTTGTCTTATAACTATGATTTGAAAGAAAGGGCCAGGGCAAACAAGACAGGTGAGTAGTCGTGTGGGAGGGAAGGATTGTAAAGTCTGTAAATGACTATCCGAAGGAACCTCTTCTGGATCTAACCCGCTTGATCATATCAAGAAATTTGGATCCCAAAAGACAGAACCGGAATCCAGAATAGAACGAAGGCCACAATATAAATTTAAATGAAACTATTAAGTAGAAAAAGCAAAAGATAGGGCGAACAAAGCCAAGGAACTTATAAGGGATTAACAACAAGCAATCTCTATGTGAAGTAAAGGAGAGAAGTTTTTGATGAAAGTGAAATCAGTTTTTTTGTAAATGGTTCATGATTATGATTTTTAGAATAGTTAAATAAAATAAAATAGTTGATATTATAATTTAATTATATACAATTCATACTTATATTAATAAATAATTAGTGACCCAAAAATAGGTACATATTATAAATATTAATTTCTTACCTGCATTTCCTTTGAATGATTATTCTCAGAAGTCCATTCTCCCTTACTGCCATTTGTTAAATTTAACTTTGTAGGTATTGGAGGTTTAGCTGTATTATTTTTTGGGGACATTTCTGATTCAGTTGGAATAGCTTTGTTTGATAATTCTCTAAAATCACACGAATAACAATATTTATGATTTACATACCTACTTTTAGTCTATAAATACTTATATTTTTATAATATAACAAACCCATTTTCATTTTGAAACTTAGATTCTGTACAATGCAATTGCTGAATAAGCTCAAGTCTTTCTCTCTCTTGATCTTGTAACGCATCGTGATATCTTTGTTTTTGACGTTGATATTCTTTGAGTAAATCACACTGACTATTCTGCATATCAAAACTAGTACTAGATTGATTGATAGAAAAATACTGGTATCGATCAGTTAGCGAATCTCTTCTAGACGACCTGGTTGTATTTGACGCTGTCGTGGAATTTGACGATCTTCCCGGTTCTGGAGATGACTGTTCTGAAAATAATTTTCTATTTTCTTTTACAGGTGTCACAACTTCAGTAATAGATGGTAGCTCTCCATTAATGCTATTTACAAAAACTTCACTTTCAAATAATTTATCCACTGAACTAGTCATTGGCGTATTACTTTTCAGTCCTGTTAAGTGAAAACTAGCAAAAGACGACTTTACCAAATTTGACGGTGTATTAAGTACTCCAATTGATGATATAAGAGATGAAGATGAATTAGTTTGGTCGAGATTTGGAAGCAAGGAACGTGACATAATATCAGCAGCAGATCGTGGTCTTGTAAATGGCATTGCAGAATGTGGAAATTGTTTCGGTTTAATGGGCGTAACAAGCATGTGTTCTGTCCATGATGTTTCTAAAGATGGTCTCTCCAACTGTTCAAGTTCAACATTTAAAGTTTTTTGTTCAAAAGGCACAACAAAAGTTTCAGCTGGAATACTCTGAAGCCACGACATCAAACTAAGATCTGTATCACTATAACCTTCCGAACCATTAAATATATGTGAAAAATTTAAAACATTTGGTCCAAAAGGCCGTTTATTTCCAACAGCTTTTGATTTGCAAAAATTACAACACGTTTCGTACAGCATCCCTTTAATAATTAATTGGATAAGTCTGTCATTAGTTGCATCCGGCATAATAGGTTTTTTATCACATGGTAAAAATTTCATTACAAGAGGATAAACTTGTTTAAAACACTGTACTCTTGCTGTACTAGGATTCCAATCTTTATATCCTAAATTATCAGATAGTCTTGGTAATGTCAACATTAAACACAAATTAGAATAATCTTCCTTAGTCGGACATACTTTTTCTAATTCATTAAGAACCTTAACTACCTCTTCTACTGCAGTATCTACACTTCCAACCACAGTTGCCTCCGATTTCATGCATATTAATTCTGCATATTTATGTCTCAAGATACAGTACCTGAATTTATTTGTGGGGAAAGTAGGTATCACTTCCAGTGGTTGAATGAACTCAAGAACATCGTCCCATTGACCATCCAAAATGAGTTGACGAAGAAACAAAGCATCATCTGAATAACTTCCATTTATAACACCAGTTTCACGTTCTACACTTAACTGAGAAATATGAAGTTCACGATTATGCAAAAATTCTAAAGTTAATCGAATAATATCTTCTTCTCGTACGGAAATCTTTGATGTTGGCATCACGTATCATATACGCTATCTAGAAATAATAAAGAAAATTGTGTTAAAAATTCAAATATTAATAGAATCTATCAAGAGTGAACAGGTTAAGGTAAAGAAACAAACAACACTGCCAGACATTTGTACAAAAATAGTAAAGGAGTGCCCGCACGACACTCCTATCCTGTTAGTTTATTTTAGTACACCAACAAATGTACCCTTGCTATAATTGACATGCTTTATGAAGATAGGTATTAATGTACTTCGTACCTACAGTAAAAATAACAATTGTATTAAAACAATTAACAAAACCAAAGTAACTTTAAAAATGAACTAAGTTTTTTTACTAAAACAAATATATTATAATAATTTTTTTGTAACTTCAATTTATATTCAAAAACAGCTACCTAAATAACCTGTACATGCAAAAAAATTATGATATACTGAATAGAATCCTTTTGGAATACTCTAGAGTCTAAAATGAAACAAAAAAGCATTTCGAAAGACTATGTTAGTGGAACTTTGTTTATCTTGAAACTTTTAGACTTTTAAAATTATTAAATGGAGCTGTAGTATCATGAGACTTGAATAGCAATGTAACCCAAAAAAGACACATGACTATTTCCACAGCAACAGTACCATAACAAATTATTATGATATCCATACAATATAAATTATAGATAAAGTAGGTAGATACTTTATACTAACGAAAAAGATAAAACTGTAGGAAAATAGAATAAAAAGCTTTTAAGTTAATTAAAATACCCAATAGCTCTTATAATACATTTATATAATATGTATAAATAATTATTTAAGTCTTAGAAACAAACCACGTAAAACACAATAAAAGTGAATTATAATACATTTCTAGTGTACCTACATTGTATACAATTTGTATATATTGTCAATTTAAATAATATGGAACAACTGTCACAATCAATAATAAATATAAAAGATTAGAAACTGGTTATAAAAAAACAAAAATTAACACAATAATTTAATTCAGTTTTCTGAATATGAAACTGTATTTTTACTATTTTATTTCTTATTAATAATTATTATTACTTATTAAAAAACTATGTCCTAGATATTACTATGTAGTATTATTAGTATGTATACAAAGTGATCAACATAATGTAACATTCATTATCTCAGTAACTATTACATTTTTTCAGAATTTGTTTTTTAGAATATTTAAAAAATTAGTAGCTCTAAAATTTTACATAACTCTTTTGTTCGTCAGTCTTATTTTAAAATCAATTTCAACACCAAAATTAGTTTTAACTAATACTCCAACTATTTATGAAATTTTTAATACAGGTTGTTATTTGAAAATCAAAAGTAGGTAGTGGAATTACTTCCTAAAATAAGGCAGACAAATAAATAATGTAACATTTTAGAACTACTTATTTTTAAAATGTTCTAAAAAACAAATTCTGAAAAAATTAATACTTTCTGAGATAATGAATGTCTTACATTATGTTAATCACCTTGTGAAGAGATATTTGGACATATAGTTATTTTAATATGAAATATAAAAAAAAAATTAAATATAGTAAAATACTAGGTACATACATATTATGTATATTTAATTAAATCAAATTTTTACAATCCTTCTAGGAAATCCACCATCAACCAAATAGGTATTGTCAGTTCATCACCCATAAATTATGTTAAAATTGTTTTTAGTTAGGTAATAAGCAACACAGTGTGTAAATGAATAAATAAAAATGTTAGGTAACCTAATCTAATCAATAAATTGTACCTAATTTAAAAGAGAAACAGTATAATTATGGCCAAAGTAACTAGTAAACAATAAATCTTTAATTTTACATCACATATTATAATTGATTTTTATAAATAGGTATTTATAGAAGCTTGGAAGTAGGTATTTACTTTAAATTAAAGACAAACCAGATTTATTATAATTTTATTACCATATTAAATATTCACATTATAGTCTATATTTTTTGTATTCAATCTTTACATTTTGGTTCAATTAACTTATCACATGACAATATTTCATAGGTTAATGTTAAACAATGCATAAGTGCAATCATTTTAATAAAACCCATATGTTTCATAAAGTTAATAATTTAATTTCTTTTAATATCTAAAGATATCAATTTTCTACGTCATTAAAAATGTGACAAAAGTTTGACATATAATAAAATAAAACTTTAGTCACCAATTATAATTTCACTATATTATATGCTTTAATTATGATATCTTTAGAACTTGGTTATGAAAATATTTTAAAAATATTAAAATTGTAATCTTTGAAAACTCTCAGAATTAATGTAAACACTTTCTTTCTTTTCAAATTATTAAATAACAAGATTATTATTTAATTTTACATATGACATGATCAGATTATTTATGAAGTACAGTTAAAATAAAACATAATCAAATAAATAACAATAACAAAATTGAAGACTCGTTTAAATTAAGTTAGATCAAATTTTAAGTAAACAAACAAAATATACAAAATTATAAACTATTTTATGTTCCAAATTACTCTCAATGTTACATGTCAAATCACTCAATAAATATATATTAATGTCTTCTGACAACAATAATAAAGTCATTAATAATCTATTTATGTAATTTATTCAAATGATTAGTTTTGTTATTGGTTTTTTTTATTTTCATTGAACTTATTATAATAGCAATTTTAGGACTGCGATTGCTAATTGAAAAACAGATCGATAGAAATAAAGTTACTTATTTGACCTTCATGGACCTGGAAAAGGCCTTTGACAAAGTTAATTGGAATAAAATGCTGCCCATATTACGATAAATAGGTGTTGAACAACAAGACCTAAGAATCATCCATAGTCTTTACAAGAACCAGACAGCTTGCATTAAAAAGAAGAATTCACTACTAACACTCAAATAAAAAAAGGAGTCCAACAAGGGTATACGTTATCACCATCACTTTGTAACTGTTACATCGAAAAAGTTATAAATATAGTGAAAGTAAAGCTAACAAGACTAAACATAGGAATCAAAATTGGTGGAGAAATAGTTTCAATGATATGATTTGCCAATAACATTGGGGTAATAGCAAAGAGTGAAGGTGACATACAGCCGGCAGTTGAAGAAATGGATGAAATGCTGAAAACATCTAAAATGAAAATAAATAGCGCAAAAACGAAGACCTTAGTCTGCGCCAGAGACCCGAGAGTAAAATCTGATGTGTACATAGGTAGTCAAAACCTGGAGCAAGTAGAGGGAATAGTATACCTAGGGAGCAAAATCACATCTGATGGTAAGAGTGTCCCAGAGCTAAAACAACGCATAGCATTAGCAAAAACTACCTTTATTAAAAAACAGAAGTTGCTCACTTCAAAAAAGTTACATCTCAATATTAAGAAGAGACTTATAAAAACAAATGTATGAAATGTTGCAACATATGGATGTGAAACTTGAGTAATAAATGATGCCGAAAAGAAAAAACTAGAAGCCTTCGAGATGTGATGTTGGAGGCATATGGAAAGGATAAGTTGGATAGAGTGGAAAACAAATGAAGAAGTACTTAGAACTGTGGGAGAAAAACATACACTCACAGATGCGATTAGAGCAAAACAATGGGAAATGGTTGGGCATGCCTTGAGACACCCAGAAGAGTTGCATAATATAATATTAGAGGATATGATAGAAGGAAAGAAAACTACAGGAGGCCCCGAAACCACCTATATAGGACAAATTAAATGTGATGCACGAGTCAAAACCTTTAAGGAACTTAAAAAAAGGCGAGTAATCGGTTAGAATGGAGAATTGGAGTCGTAAACTAACCTTCGGGTTGAAAAAAAAAAATGAAAAATATTACTTTAGTAGAACCTGTATTATTATTACTATTAATATATTATAAATTAAACACTTTCTGTACAAATTTAAAATAAATTAATTTAGTCTGTAATATCCACTTACTGGATCAGTCTAACTAACAGGTAACATACCAGAATTACATATTTAATTTAGAATAATAATTGTGGTATTTAGATTGAAATTATAATTTAAACACAAATAAAAAAAATTAAAGAAGATAATATTTTTGAAGCACTACATTGTTTTTGTTTAAAATAGGTATTACCAAACAAAAAAGAAATTTATTTTTAAAAAAGGAAATACTACTATGACTAACCCTTTCATTTATTAATATTTAAAAATACAGCAACATGGTACCCTAAAAATAATCTCTTCTTTAAATTTTGTTACCTATGTTTATACTTTAATATTTCAATCTAATTGCCATAATAAAATTATGGCTAAGTTATAGCCTTTATGTACTAAGTTATTCAATTTTGATATGTTGTATGTAAGTAGAACATTATAATATAATATTGGTGTATTATAATTTTAAATTTAATTACTTGTTATTAAACAATACATTATAATTCAGAATTAAGTTACTATTTAATTACTTGACTAAAAATTATTCACGTCTTTAAATTTTCAATATATATAACAGAAAATATTATTTATATATATATATTTTAAAAAAAATGACTTCTCAGATATAATTTAAAACAATTTTTTCTTTTAATAAAATAATAATTTGTAATTTATGTATTAGATATTAAAATTAAATAATTGTTTAAAATAGTGTGTATGTGTTAATATTTAAATTTTAAATATTTATAAAATAATTACAAATTAACACAATAGGTATACATGTTTTTACAACTAATTTTGAGTAAGTACATCACATTAATAAATCGTTTTATAAATAATTATATTCCTGCATTGGGTACCTAATTTATGGATTTCTTGTAATTTAAAGTTTAATGTTTAAGTATAATTAAATAACATAGTACATAGGTATGTTTTAAAAAAAGTTAAAATTAAAACAATATTAGAATATGAAAATCAATATTTTTTAACACAACAATGTAAAATAATAAAATGCAGATAGAAGAATTTAAATAAAACTAGGTGTAAAAAATATTTACTCAGTTTTTATTTCATAAATCAAATATTAACATTGTTCTTGTACACTATGTGAATACAATGCTAATTTTTGTTGAAATAATAATTAATGGATGGATAGGCACCAAGCTATATCGTAAATATTTGACAGATATAGATGGATAACACAATAATTAATTATACACATGCACATTCTCACAAAAATTTTAGTACAAATGATCAATACGTCAACATACCGTTAGTAAAATAATTTTCCGCCAAGTATAGGTGTAATACCAGAGGTCAACAAACTACCATAATTATGTATTGTTTGTACGACAAATCGATTGAAAACAGACTCAAGATTATTTACACACTCTGAATTACTCTGGATTCCATTACAATGTCTTCGAGTTTGAAATCCAATCAATTCAAAATCATTATGAAAAATAATTTTTTCTAAAACGCCTACTAATTTGAATCGGTAAAAAAAACTAAACATCAACAAAATACAATAATTTGTTATCACAATTAAGAAGATTGTGATAAGAACTTCTACCATAGATATAGAATTCTAATAGTATTTTATATTTGACTACTCGCTAACTACAATGAAAAAGTAGTTATTCAACATCAAGATACCTTTTCTATGCTCACCGATAGGAAGTCTGCACTCGTCAATCACCAACACCATATAACATCAACTAGTTTTTACAGCTATGCTAAAGAGTAACTAACTAAATTTCAAATCTTATATTATTTCTATTTTTTTAGCTAGAGGCTAGGTTTTTTAGCTAGCTTTTTCGAGGCAAGTATTCCATTATACTTAAATTATCCAGAATTTAATTCATATTAATACAATAAATAATACAATTCATATTATTTATATTACCTCTGTATCAATTAGTTTTAGTGAATTTATCTAGTTACTACCTATAATTTAATAAATAGATAGAAAATACAATAGATAATGAATATAGAAGAAATGAGATTGCTTAGATGAGTTGAGAAATGAGTACATAAGAAATATCTTAGATGTGGCTTTGATAGTAGACAAAATGAGACAAATAGACTGAGATAGATTGTGCATGTCATAAGAGAAGAAACGAATCAGAAGCAGTAAAAATTTTAATAAAATTAGACGTAGGTGGAAAGAAGTTTCTTTCATGAAAGAAGAACTGAAAAAGAGGTAGTTGGATACAATTGAGAATGACTGGTGTATGCAAGGATGATGTAGGGGATTGGGTCAAGTGAAAGTTAGGACAAAGAAGAAGACTATTTAATAAATGGTACTCTTTTACTCTTTTAAAAAGATTGAGCCTAGTTAATATTAATTTAGCTTTTATAATCATTTTTACCTAATAACTATTTAATAGGTTTTGATGATGACTGATTGTATTAATAATTATAACAAATCCATAAGAGTTGGCCGTAAAGTGTGTGCTGGTACATTCACTGGAGTTGTACGATATGTTGGTCCATTACCAGAAACAGAATCCATATGGGTTGGTGTTGAGTGGGATGATTTATCCAGAGGTAAACATGATGGTACTCATAATGGAATAAGATATTTTAAAACTTTGTAAGTACAAACTAATATAATAATTAAAAACTCATTACTAACCAAAATATATTTTATACATTTTAGACATCCCAATGGAGCATCATTTGTACGGTTAGAAAAAATTGTACCGTGCAATGTTAGTTTCATGTCTGCATTTAAAAATAAATATGGTCAAGATTGTGATCCAGGAGTTGACCAGGAAATATCAATAATAATGAAACAGTCGAAAATGCCATTTTTTGAACTAGTGGGCATGCAAAAGATTCAGGAAAAACAAGCGTTAGTCATAAACATTAAGTTCTATCATATTTTGTATACATTTAATGTATATTATTCACTCATTTAATTTTAAATTTTGTTATTATTTAGATGTTTTGATAAGTTAACTCATGTAAGTTTAAGTCATCTATGTATTACGGACGCTGGGGTTCCAGGAGAAATACAAAATTGTTGTCCAAACATAGAAGATTTAGAACTTTGCAATAATTGTTTTACTGATTGGACAACAGTATCACAAATAGCTCAACAACTAAAACACTTAACAAGTTTAAATTTAAGGTAGGTATTTCTTAAATTTAAAATAGCTTTGACATTATTAAACAATTTCACATGTATTTATTTTTATATTTTACTTCTAGTTTTAATACTATAAATTTACCTCAAGAACCAATCCAAGTATTGAAAGACTCATTTAAATGTTTGAAAAAAATTATTTTAGGTAAACTCAATTATAGCTGGTATGATATCATGTCTCTATGTGATGCATTTCCATTGCTTGAAGTATTAGAGGTATTGATATAATGAAATAATTTAAAAATAAAATAACTAAATTTATAATTTGAAAATTATTAGGTCCCAGATAACAATTTAGATAGACTTGAAACGCCTAAAATAGTTTTAGAAAATATTTTGTATTTAAACTTGGAAAATAATAATCTGTCGTGGTCAGAAATCAATAAACTTCGTTTTCTGCAAAAGTAACAACTGATACAAATTATTAAAACTATAGTCTATTCATCATTAGAGTATACTGGTTTTGCACATACAAGATGAATGGATGATTGGTGGTTGAGTAGATGAAGCGGTACCATTGCCGGGAGTAGAAACGCAAGCACAAAAATGGACGTGTTTTCATCAGCCATCCAGTATACTCTTAAGTTGAATAGAGTACACCTATGTATAATACATTTTCTTATATACTAAATATATTTAGATTGCAATGTTTGAATGTCAATCATAATGGAATAAAAGATATTCAAGTTGTAATATCATCGTTTCCTTCTCTTAAATATTTGATGATCAGTGATAATGACTTACTACACGTAAGTTACAATTTAAATTTAATATTTATGAACAATGTAATATTATATATATATTTTTTTATCAAACCATTATTTTTTATTTTAAGTGGGAATCGGTGTGTGAACTAAATAAGTTACCAGCATTAAATTCATTAAGGATTCAAAACAATCCTTTACTCAAGAGCATGAGTGTAAGCAATTACACCTTAGAAATAATTGCAAGAATTTCAAATTTGACAGTAAACTAAAATAATTTTTTTTTATTTAAATACATTTTGCATCTAAGAGAATTATTTTATTTAGTTATTAAATGGAACTATAATAACTCATAAAGAACGTCAAAATAATGAAAGGGATTACTTAAAGGATTTGGATATGATATGGCATAGAAAATTAAAGAATGTTGAAGAAAGGGCCGAATTCTTAGCTAAACATCCACGATATATGGAGCTTACTTCTAGTAAATAATCAGTTAATTTTTTCATTGGTTTCTTAATAAATATTACTAATTTTATTTGTAATTTAGAATATGGTTCTGATTACTCAGAAGACCTGAATACATCAAAAAAGATAAAGACCATTAAAATAAAAATTGTGAACTTTTGCATAGAATCAAATTCAGAAAAAGATGTAATAATAAAGACACTACCAATTACTATGACACTAAATCGTCTAAAAGATCTAGGAAAACGTTTATTTGGTCTTGGAAACAAACAAATTGAATTTTCATATTTAACAAAAGAAGTCAGTAAATTTTAATTAAATTAAAATACTATTTTTGATAACAAAAATCACTTACCTTACCTTCAATAATTCAGCACTTTCTTGCTGTAATTGTATCAAAATCACAGATAGATATGATAAAAACATATGATGCATATGATATTGTGATGAATTCAAAATCACAAATTTCAGCAATATGGCCATAGATAAGAATACTAAACTGAATTTATCATATCACCTATGAAGAATATTTAATTGCTCTGTGAATTATATTATTATTTTAATATACTCAAATACTATAATTTAATTTATTTAATTAGAATTTACTTTAATTAATTATTTGTTTGATTTTGGTATTTATTAATTAAATTTCGAAAATGGACTTCCAATTATAACCAAATTAGTATTAACTATTCTCTAGAATACACCGGGTTAGCACATCACAACTGATGGCTGTGAAAACTCTTAGCCCAATTTTCCTCCTACTATGCAACCACTAGCAGACCAATTACTATAGGACTGTTTCCCGAAGTGGGCGATATTATCCCCTTGGGGACCCTAGAGCTATCTAGGGGGCAATGGAAGTTAAAAAATTAATTGGGGGTATTAAATTGCAAAACGGGGTGATAACTGTTTCAATTTTTTTCAACAACATTATGTAGCATAAATTATTGTACTTGTGTATTTTTTGTCCAATGCAGTCGTTATTGCGATTACACTTATTTTATTATTTTTTGGAGTGATCTATATAATTTGAATTCTGTTGGTATTCAGTATACTTGGGGATGTTTTTTTTTTTATCAGTTTTATAATAATTTTCATATTTTTTGTATTTAATTGTATACATCATGACTAAAATGAAAGAAAATGTAGGCAGTATAATATTGAATTTTTGAAGTACAGTTTTATTCAATATCAAATGCCTACAAATGCAGCTATAAAACCATCAAGACTGCAAAGTTCATATTAATAAAAAAAATAAAGATATTTTGTTTTCTCCCAGCAAAACATCAGATATATCCATCTCATTAGAATACCTTTTTTTTATTTATATTTGTAAAATATACATTTTACAATATTAAAATAAAACGTGCTTATATTTTATAAAAAATAAATACATTTTTCATTGCATACTTTTATACCAATATATTTTTCTTAAGGGAGGATGTCTGTCACATTTTTTTTTCCAAGTGGGTGGTCAAGTTTAAAAGTTTGGGAACTATTGCTATAGGAGATGCACAGGAATGAACAAATTATAGAATTATTGAAGAACACCCTAAGTCTGATGTTAATGATATCATGTTCTATGGTTAGTGCTAAGAAAATATATATCCAATAATACTATTAGCAATTTTTGAACCCATTCAAAAATTATGAATTACATTTCATCCTTGTTTTTATACATAGGTACTTCATCAGAATTTATTTATCATTTTTGTGTAACCTGTGATAGTTTTATAGTAGGTAGACTAGACTTAACATTTTGAGTATTTAAACTATAAAACACTCCTAGAACCTCCATTCTCTAAAGTCTTTTCAAAGTTAAGCCAGTAAATTATTATTATAATAATATGAATACTTAGCTACACATTCTAAAAAAAAATGGTTATAATATTTCTACTTACCATGAAATTGAACTTCACAAAATACTTCCATCATTTCTCTACCCAACACCTAACCCATATGCACCTAACCCTGTGCACAAGTTCCTCTGGAGTCTCCGACGAAAATAAAGAACAAACAGATTACAATTTATAGCAAAACGGAAACCTATGTGTATAATAATTATATATTTGACCATATGTATTTTATAAATTATATTCTACTGTATCTTTAGATAAAACTCATTTATCTTGGTATTTATATAATCTATTATTATTAATTATTTGAAATGGTTTAGTGATAGTATAATCCAAACTATTAATAAAGTTTTATCAGTCATTATTATGCATTATAATCAGTGTGTTTCTTAACAAATATCTTTCAAATTCTGAGCGACGCAAGAAATGTATTGGTTTTACAAAAATTCTTTATTTTTTAATTTTATTTTTTTTTGTGGATAATTTTGCTCTGATTTACAATTATAGCATTTTTTCTGAAAGGAAATCTGATTGGAGTGGTACTTTAATTAGGCAATTTTCTCGGCTGTTTTCAAAATAAATGGAAAGACGTGGAAATTTGCGAAATTCATTATATTTTCTATTTTAGATTCTGAGTGAAGCGAAGAAGATGGTTTTCTAAAGATTTTTATTTTTTTTTTTACTAAAAGAAAATCTGATGACCGAGTTATTTTACCATATGGCATATATATGATTGACAATGTAACACTATAAACTGAACTTCATTCAGAATTGTTTTTTCGTTAGCAATAATTTATCGTTGCTTACAAATATACATTAAATTTCCCTTCTACTACTTCCCCAACTTCTCACCTATAACAGTGGCTGCACCCACACACAAAGTTGCCCCGCTTTTTTTGTTTTGTTTTGATTCAGTTAAAAATTTGTAGACTTAGAAATTTGGACAGAAAACCTATATTTGCCTTTTCTATATGTGGTCAATTATTTTAATTTTCCATGGTTTTTTTTATGTAATTTTTGTTCATTAGATACTGTGTGGATAAAATTGTTATAAAATAAAATACCTATAGGAAATAATTACCTATTATATATTTAGGTGATTAGTTTGTGTAAATCAAAGTTATATAGATTAGATATTACATTTTATTTTTGTTTAAAATTTTAAGTACAAATTTTTTCAAATACCTTACATTATAATTTTAGATATCACCCTAATAAATATTAGTTTTAAAAATAAAAGATTAGATAATGTTCAAATAGTGTAACAATTTCAGACAGAAAATAAATTTCAATTAATGCACTAAAATCATCTTCTAATTTATTAGTATACTTAATTATTAGCCAACTGTTAATACGAACTCAAAAATAGAGACCCTGGAGATGATTGTGGTAGTTTACTTGCAGCCCTTCCTGCATTCGTTAGCCCATTTAAATTTTGTATAATCGAAGCAATTCACAAAACAATACCACCAATAGCCGCAAATACCCAGCAACCCAAATCAACTGCGCTGTCATTATTGACAGCGCAGTTGATTTGGTAGTATGTATTGGGTAATTTTAATATTAAGAAATTAAAATAATTAACCTATAATATTAATTAATAAATAATGGCCTTATAAAAAACAATTGTATTTAAGTGATAAAATTGTCTTGCATGATGCTTAATAAATTTATTTATTATTAATTCTGATGTTTAAACTATAATTTATGAAGAAACTTATTCTGTGAATAATAAAAGTAGGTTATACAGGAAAATAACAATAGATATTTTATTTTTATTTCAATATGGTCCACAGCCCAAAGTACATTTAATGTAAATTAAAATTTACTAGTATTATATTAATTCAAGAATTCACAATAATATCATAAATAAATAAATCTTTTTTCACAATATCTAACCCTTATCACAAATTGCCACTAGTATGCTCATTGCATATCTTATGTATTCATGGTTCGTGGTTATTATTTATTACGCATGTATATTATATTATGGAATTAATTAATTAGTTATGAAAAAACAAACGTGTTATTTGTATCCTTTGTTGGGTTTTTTTTTAAATTTTTAAGAAATTTAGCATTTTTAAATGATATATAACTTATTAATTGAAATATATATAAAAATACTAATCAACCAATCAATTCACTTTAATATTGAAACTAATGGCATCAAATTTGTCCTATTGAGCTTATGAATTATCAGATCTATTAATACATCAGTAATAAATCCCCTTACATACTAATTATGCCCAATATACTTACCTTTAAATTAAGTAGTAATAAGTCAATTGCATATAATATTAAAAATATTGAAATTTACGAAGTTAAGCATTCATAAGATGAGAAGTGTTTTTATACTTAATATTTTGTCTATGATCATATTTTAGAAACCAGATATTGAATATTCAATGGAAAACATGAACCAAACATTGGACTATTATTCTGTGGAAGATGGAAACACAATTTTACTTAAATGGTAAAAATAGTAACTGAGCTTTTATTTTTGTACAGAAAATATATTTTTTATATTTATATTAGTTTTATTTTATATCTATTTTATAGTTCATAAGGTTAAAGAATGAAATACATAAAATTGTTGTAAAAAGTCAAATTGTATTATTTGTGATATTTAAATATGTAATGGTGTGACAGTATTATGCAATCTAGATACAGCAGCTTGTACCATTCTTTGTAATACCTCATCTTCACATGTTACTTCCTGTATAAAACAATTATTAAAACAAATGTTAATACAATGTATTTCATATAAACATAAAAAAAATACCAAATTGTTCAAATTTATATTTGCTTTTTTCCCATCAACAGCTACAAACAGTTTTTCACCCCTGAATATTTTTGGTACAGATTCTTCACCAAACATTTCCTGTAAAATTTCTATCAAACATTCCTAAAAAAAAATATTTATAAATTAAATAATATAAGTACTCATTATACAAATTAACTAGTAAATTGTACTTTGAAATGCATATGGTCATATTCAGTAAATGGGACTGACGATACATTTTTCATGTCATTATTACTCATTATTTGAATTTTCATTAACACTTGTACAACAATATCTGCATACATATCATTTTCAGGTGATGTAATCCATTCTAATGTGGCAAAATTTTTATCCACAGAAACATCCACAGAGTTTAATACTCTTAGTCGTTTGTTTGGAATAATTATTTCTGGTACACTACCAGTCAAGTGTGATAACATATTTTGTAATACTGAAAATGAACCTGTAAATCTGTGAATCTGTTTTTGTTGAATTTCACTTAATAACATGTCTGAGTATCCTTGAAAAAAAAAAATTAACATGATAAAATGAAGTAATTTAATTTAATATATATTTTTAAACAAACTTACTTGGTATGTCTTCAGCAGCGAAAATGTGGTAGTTGAAATTTTTTTTTAATAAAACGCCATGTAAAATGTTATCTTCTGCTGGTTTTTCAACGGCTATTTCACCCATTACCTACATACATTACAAAAAACAAAATATCGTAATTTGAAATTATAGAATATTAACATGTAATTAAATACATACTTTGGCAGTTTTTTCACCGGTAAAATAAAAATCTACTCCTACTGTATTACGAGGATTGTAAACTTTAATATCTTCAGCGTTTTCCTCATATTCTCTAACCAAAGCCGATTTCAATCTTTGCATTTCATTCTGTTCTCCATGCACCAATACCTAAAAATTACAAATATAAATCTTAAATTTGTTTTTCTAACATCTAGATCATCAATATTTGAGACATACAATATGTGGGGGTTTTAATATGTTTATAAATTCACGGGTTTGTTGATAATCTGTATGTGCTGAAAATGATATATAATCTACAGACATTTTTAATGGTAATTTTTGACCAGACATTGTAGTGATATCTTCTGGTTCAGATAAAATAGCCTTGGCTAGTGTCCCTTGTACCACATAGCCTAACAATTTAATAATAATAATGATTAACTTTTATAAATTAAAAATTAGTCATGTTTTAATTTACCAGCAATAATAACTCCATTTTTACTATCAGTACACCACATTTCAAAAAGCTCTCTAGATAAACCGCTTTCCATTACACCAGGTGACGCCATGATTACACAAGGACCAATATCTTCAAAATGATCTATACTCTAAAAATGTTAAAACAATATAAATTAATATTATTAACAGTTTTAATTAAACATCATTGTCAAATCTTTCATTTTTAAATTCAAACAAATTAGCAAATGCTACAAATTAAATTTCAAAAATTGTATAATTTAACTTGCTTTTAATCTTTAGTCTTAAGAGGATGCCTGTGCACTATTTGTTTTCTTTCTCAAACCTATACCTAACATACCAAAATCTTGTAAAACAGCAGAACCAAACATATGCTTTTATTAGCTCAAGTATTAAAGTGAATTAACCTATTATCAAACTTAAAATTAAGAACATTATCCATATTTGAACTTTGGATTTTTTAAAAGAGATATGAGCATTTCAAAATTATATTTTACATACTCAAACTTGACATTAATTGAAATAAGTATTGTAAAAATGACAATGTACAATTTATTATGGATAATGTCCATAACTTTAAGTTTGGTTTTGATGAATGCAAATTTACTATGTTTTGTACATAGGCCTAACATCCTCTTAAGCTAATTCTTCTTCTTTCTTGGTTTCTTGGCTTAAGCTGATTAGTTTTCCCTTTTTATATTTCTACTATTATAACTAAAATGTGTAGTTTACATATACATAAATAATGAATATATAGAATATGTGTATATTAATACAATACTTTGTGTATTATTATTATTATACAAATTTTATTTATTCTGAGCTTAACGTCAAAATTATTACACAAATTTGTGAACGGGAGATTTTATAGCTCATGTATAAATATAAGTAAATTTCAGTCTAAACATTAACAAACTAAAAATAACTGTACCACATACTCGCACAAACTTTGATATAATAACCAATATACCAATATAACCTATAACCAATAATTAGAGGAGTTATTTTATTACGTAAATATAATATTATTTTAGCTAACATTGATAATTTTATTAAATATAAGAAATGTGTAAACAAAATTTTTTCCGATATATAAATTTAATATTTACTAGTTGAATTGATTTTGTTTTTTTTTATTTTTTTTGTATTTTAAACTTTCTAATGTATAATATTTTCTTTTAATACAATGGTAATATCAACTCAGCTCATCCGTCTCAAGCATATGTTGCTTATTTGATGAGCTTGTAACTTGTTTATTTGTATCTAGTACTTTCTTTTGTACTTTGTTATTGCAAAAAATATTACTGTTAATATTTATTAATATTAAAATTAGGTTCCCAAATAGAAACATTAATATAAAATATAAATTATAAATATTAATAAAAACAAGTTACAAAAATAATTCCAATTTCATATTTTGTATTGAAGTTTACTAATAATAATTTAATAATTATATTATATTTTTATGAATGTTATGATTGACTTCTTAATTTGTTGAACTATAACATTTAAAATTTAAAAAAAAAAATTATATTAAATAACTAAAAGTATTTTTTGATCCAGAGTGTAGCGAGGTTTTATGTATTCTTCCCTGTCTGTGAACAACTTTTCTACAGAAAAGTCTGGTCAATTAATGTGTAGTTAATTCAAAATTACTTGAAAATATTTAACCATTCAAAATATGAGTTTCCAATTTAAAAAAGTGAAATTATACAGCACATACAAAAAAATCAGTTTAATAACTATTATATCAAAGAAATAGGTGACCAATAATCTAGTTTAATGTTTTTCAAAGAAAATTTTGATGAACAGATTAATGAGCTAAAGAGTGATTTTTTATCTCTGTAGATACCAGTATATACGCTTTCAATTTCAAAGTGTATTATTACCACAATTATTAAGAAATCTACAATCGTGGTTATTACTTGTCAAAAATGTATTAACATACTTTAAGGTTAGTAATGTGTTTAAACACAAAAGGGTTATTAACAGCTATTTGTCGTTTTATACGATCATTCATAGCATTAATATATGTTTGATACACAGCCATGCATTTTTTGGCTAATGATGATGCATAATATATAGGAATATCATGAAGTTCTGGATGAAGACCCCAATATTCATCTAAAATTATAAATTATATAGATATAAATAACATAAAATCTCGGTTAAATAACAATGCATTCAATTATTATACCTAAAATTAACAATAATTCTTGAGCTCGACCCAATGCAAAAACTGGAATTAAACATCTTCCACCTCGATTAACAATGTCATGTACAAGATTAGTAAAACGAAATTCACGTTCTTCGCGTTTTTCATGAATATGAGTTCCATAGGTTGATTCCTTTAATAACAAACAAATAATATGGGTAATTGTAAAATTTAAAATGTCATTAATAGTAATTTACTGTGATAAGGATTTCAGGTCTTGCAGGTGGTATTTCAGCAGCCATTAAATGTCTGTCTTCTTGTCTTGAAAAGTCTCCAGTATACAACACCTTGACACCAGCAATTTCAATCATAAACATTGCTGCACCTAATACATGACCTGCATTATATGCACAAAAACGAATTCCTCCAACATCTTTTTCTTCGTGAAAATTTATTGTTTCTATACGATCCATACTCTTTTCTAAATCAGCTTCAGTGTAAAGCATTTGTTCTGTTCCAATATTACTAAAATTATAAATAAACAAACAAAACTTAATTTTATTGCCAGGCGTACATACAAACCTAACCAAATAACACTCTAGGCTATGTTTTTCTTCATATTATTTATTTAAATGTTATAATTGCAAACAAATTTCAAACTTTCACATAGAAATGTATCATATTAACAAAAAATAGGCATATTTAAGAAGTAAGATTTAAATTCTACCTACTATATATAACCATTTTGATGGGAGAAATTGATTAATAAATATTATAGTAAATGTTATTACTTACTATGTAAGTATATCTATACTCTGTTCCATCTAAGAGGGCGGCAGACAATAATTGGTCAAAACTCGGACATGCGTCCCCATCACAAGAAACGCTGCTGTGTTCCGTCCGTGCCTGACCACTTTGTTTCTACAGAGTGACCTGTATTGTCACATCATTTTAACCGTAGTACACTATTACAGTAAAATAAGCGTTGTAATTCAATTTCTTATATACAAGACGGCAGCAACCGTGGTAGCATCATTGACTGTGATCAATCATAAATTGATAAAGTCTCAGACTGGAATCCGACTGTTGTTCTGTGATTTATTTGGATGCGCTAAAGTGGTTTGCTCTTAGATGGAACAGAGCTTAGTATCATGGGACTCCATTTTCTTACCTATGGTTAGAATAATAGAGGAGCGAAAGTGTATGTAAATCACCACTTTTACATAGCATATTCAAAAAGCATATTTTATACAAACATTTACATAGTTTTCTTACAGTTGCTACTGACCACAATTAGTGAGTATAAGTTTACATTTTATACTTTTATGAACGACTGTCAGAATATTTATTTATTTGAATAATTTATATTGCTATTGCACCAAAAATATTTTATCTTTTTAAATCAGTTTTAGATACTTATGTTAGCAATTTTTTTTAAAAGATATTTAGTTCAATTTCAAATTAATAAACTGTTTTTGGTATGCTAGAATTAGGTATAAATTACAATTGATATTTGTATAATGAGAAACACACTATATGAAGTTAAAGAACTTAAAATAACATTATCAAAATGTTTAAAAAACCTTAATATAACTACTAACACAAATTTCACTATGCATCAACACAATTTAATGAATCAAAAAGTAAGTACACTATATGGATTTAAAACTATTTATACAAAAATAATATTATACTGTATCATAATTCATAAGAAAAACAATTGTTAATTTAATACCTAGCAAACATTTTAAAATTATATACAAAATTAATTACCTGACTTTAATGTAATCTGAAAGTAACCATCTATATATAGCTTTTGTTGCGTGCGTCATGTAACATTTACCCTTGAATTTAGTCTTAAGTAAGAACCATGGTAATGCCCCACTATGGTCTAAATGGAAACTACAAAATATTTACATTGTAATATAAATTAATTGAATATTTAAGTGTTGTCTGAATTATTTAATTTACTGAGTAATTAAAAGTAAATCAATTTCATTTGCTTCAATAAGATCAACAAATGGCAAAGCATCTAATCCTTGAAGACCTGGGTGAATTCCACAATCAAGCTAAAAAACATTATATTATAGTTGATTAGATAAATATGTAAATTTAATTCAAAGAACTTGCCATAATTTTTTTGCCTTTAAACTCCATGACAATACATGATCTACCAACTTCTTGTCCGGCACCACTGAAAAATATAATAAACATAATTCATTAATATTTCATGTTGTTACATAAAATATATATCTATGTTCTTAATATGTACTTATTAAGTGAACAAGCAACACTAATAGTATATTCCTGAAGATTTATTTTACTTTTAGAACTAAAAAGATTCTAAATAAACATATACAAATTGCAGAGACCCAACATCATTATTTATAAATATTTTTATCAATTCAAAAATTTAAGTCAATTGATACTATCAACTGACTATATTTCTGTTAGGAAATTGTATTTTTTAATAAAAATTTAAAAATAAAGTTCAAATTTTATTTTTGTTTTGCTTAATAATAAATTAAACACTACAAACTGTTCCAATATTAAAAAATAAACCTATTTTTTCTTTGTGTGTATAATCAACCGGTGTTATGTATATTTTTTAACACACATTGCATAGTTTATCTTACATAAAACTATAATATAATTGTACATTACTGATATAATTATTAATAACAAAAAAAAATTAAATTAATATCATCAAATAAAAACATAAAAATATAAACACTGTAAATATCTTAGATTATAATCATAAAAAACATAAAATAAACACTATTGAACAAAAATATGTAATAATTGTTTATATATGTTGACAGGGTAATTTAATTGGTTAATTTTAATGTAAGTAGATATGTTTCATAATAAATTAATACGAAATATTATATTAATTATATGAAATATTTTTTTAAGTTATAATATATCTAAACTGTCCATTTTAAAATCTACATCATCTTCTTCATCACTACAAGGATTAGAATTTGATACATCTGTTTTATTACGGTTGTCTGAAAAAATTATTTTAGCAAGATCTTCACGATTTAGAGTAGTAGCCCATTCTTCATATTTATCTGCAACAGTATCATTTTCCACAAAAAATTCATCATTTTCATCCTGATTTTTATTATCATCCTCAATTACTTTTTCTAATTTTTGGGTAATTTTTTGTCTAGTATAATCTAAACGGTCTTCTTCCATATAATCTCTATATAGTTTAATATGCTCATTACCACAAGACGGAAGATCACCAGTTAAATACTTTTGCCAAGCCCTTTCTAAATATTCATACATAACAGCTCTTATATCTTCTATGAATTCCTTTTTAAGCCAACCAGCATGTTTACTACAGGTAGCTGATAAATGAGCATTTTTAATCATTTCTTGAACCTCGGGTAAATGTATATCACATAACTGATAGTTAGCTACAATGGACAAAGGAAAAGAATTTGGAGAAAAATAAAATTGTTTTTCAGCAGTATTAGGATTATAATCTTCAATCTTGAATTTTGCTTTCTTAGGATTAGATGTACTATGATCATCTAACCATTGATTGCGAATTTCAATCAACTGGTAAATGTAGTTAGACGGATCAGTGTGGTAGTTATACCCATGTCTGAAAAGGAAAATGCAAATTTAATATTTTAATTCATAATAAACACAAAAAATGTAAACTAAAATAATCATTAAGCATATTACCTGACCCACATGCGACGAAATGGTCCAGTAGTAGTAAAATATCCTGTAGTTGGTAATAAATATTTCATCTTTTCCTTATTGATAACTTTAGCAAAATGGAACAATGCTGGTTTAACCCAAATAGGCCTTTTTTCAAATAATCTGTCCATCAATCTTTTTTCATCAGGTGAAAACATTTTTACAGTTAAACAATATTTCAATAAATCCAGAGGCATAGGGGGTAAGTCAGTATCCTCAAAATGATTATTCTTAGTAAAATTGCGAACGTATGGTCTTAACCTGTGTTTTTTAGACAATGTATCCAATTTTTTAAGATTTATAAAATCATAGAAATCTGATTGAGGTTCATTGAATTTACTAAGCCTGCTAGGTAATAAAGATAAAGGCACTTCTTTTTCTAAAGCCCAATCTATATCAAACAATTTATTACTATGCCATAATTCAGAACAATTTGGCTTAGGTGGAAAATAAGCAAAATCCACAATGTTGGTAAAAGTAAAAGTCTTGTGTACAAATCCAATGATTTTAGCAGGCAATACATCAATACACATTTTTTCCCCTGTATTTTTATTTACTTTATATTTTGTCTTTACTGATACAAAAAATGAACGTTCATAATTTTTATTCCCAGCAAGTGGTGGTCCAAATTCTGATTTTACTAAATTAACAGTCAGTGAAGCTTCTGGATTCTCAAATGCATAAGCTATTTCATCAATACCACCAAGATTGTTAATCGCTTTTTTAGCATTATTAACAATACCAGGATAAATAACACAATTCAAAAGTTTTAGTTTAGTGGTATTAATAATTTCATTTTCTTCAGATGATTCCATTATTTAAAATATTGAACTAAAAAATTATTATTACAAGATTTTAATATCTTACAGAGGTTTAATAGTTAGCTTGTCATTTTCTTCTTCAGATATTTGAATTTCTTCACCCTTCTTGTCTTGATTGGATAACATATTATTTCCTAAATTAAAGCAAATGTTACAAATTAGCGTATGAATTATAATTGTATAATTTTATATGTTATTATAAACACGAAGAATCTTGAAAACAATTCACTAAATTCAGTTTATCTCTAGATTAAAGGATGGCAAAAACTGAAAAGACCGCATCAGTGCTGCCAAACTTAGTAATCCAAAAAATGGGGGAAAATTCTTAAAAGATCGTATTTTTATAAAAAAAAACTTTATGTAAAATTGAACACTTATCACTTTCAATTTCACTCATAACGATAAATCGGTAAATTAATAAAAAAACAAATATAACAATTAATACAAATTAACAATAGAATAAAATTAATTTAACAAGTAAAAACGAACATTATTTATGATATGAATTTGTTGTTGTAAATATTGCAATACATAACTTCGATACATGTTATCACTTAAATCAATTTTAGAGGGAAATGAACCGTTATGTTTTAAAAATTAATACTTTGCACCAAGCGATTCCGAATAGTTTAATATAAAAACCTCATTTTGTGAAAAATGGCAGATTTTTGCTAATTTCATTATTGTAACTATTGTAAAATACGTTTTTTCTAAAAAGATTCTATTCTTTATAACCCATCAAAAGGTTTAATGGAAGATCATACTTGGTTCTAAATTATCGTATTCCCCCACCAAGATCGTACCATTTGGCAGCACTAGACCACATAATCCCCTATCAATAATCTTAGATTTTATACTATAAATGTAGTCACGATCTTAGAACTTCTTGATATTGTGTATAATTGCTCCAGCACCGAATTGTGTCCAACATCATCCCCACTAACTTCAACATTTTACGGTACACGACACAACTGCAAAAACCCAGAAATCAGTATCAAAAAATTTGGTTTTATTTTCAACATTATCACGTATCATTCGTCATAAGCCGCCAACTGATTTCTGGGCATGCCCATTGTGTCGTGACCGTGAAACTTTAAAAATGGTGGAGATAATGTTGGACACAATTCGGTATATGCATAACTACATTCATAACATGAAAGATTAAATAGGTATAACAACCAAAATTCTATATTCATCGTATCTACGCATATTCCTTCCCCCCGACTTCCCTCCGTCTACATTTGTGACGTAGCTTTTCGGCTCATCCCATTGGTTGTAATATTTATATTCATGTAATACCTATAATATGGAGGTTAACGACATCCCACTTCTAAGAGACAAATTAATGGTGAATTTAAATTTCCGATTTATTAACTATATTGTTTTGTTATTTATTCATTATTATTTAATGATACTACTAAAAATAAAAAAATAAACTAAACAAATGTACATCTTAAAGCTATTTATATTCTTTTTAACAATCTACATATTCATTACGAATCATTAAAAATAAATATAGGTAATTAATTAATTAATAAATAAGGATAATTACCTGCATTTGTTTATTTATACAATATATATATATACATTATATTAACTGAAATGCCTGTGTGTGTATTTTGATTGATATACGAGTAAAAAGTATTGTTATAGTAAGTATTCTTTTAATTAGTAGTTATAGAAGTAAAAAAGAAACGAGTTGAAGGACTTTTTTATATTGAGGAACTATCAAAATACTTCCCAAAGCAGAAACGTAAATTAAAATTATAATAATCATAGGCATTTATTGCAAATCTCAATAATTTTTTGTATTTCGTATTGTGACAACAGTAGCTGAAAAGCTTACGTCACACGCGGTGAATCACAAAGTTGCTGACATACCTATTTAATTTATCATAATCCATAGTATATTATGATGACCTAGCTACCCGTTCATATAAACTAAGGCTCTTATGTAAGCGCCTAGATGTAAACCTTGTCATGATTTTGGTAGTTTGCCTAGTTCAGTATGAGCGTAATTTACTGTTTTGTTTCAAGCATATGTAATTAAATCCTATAATATTTAAACATATTGATTGTACAATTTAATTATATACCAATTGGAATATATTATATAAGTAGTTACTTGAAAGTGTATATTTTACAATCATGGGTATCCAAAGAAGTTTGCCAATAACAAATTTAACTTAAAAAATGCACAGATCAAATTCTTTTACACCAATACATCGTTTACAAATTACAAATACTGGGAGAGCCTTGTCTATTCTTTCACTGATTAGTGATCAACAATGTTTATAATTATCCATTGTCCATTATTATATAATTATTATAATTCATATAATAGAATGTTATGCTACCTACTTTTGATATCTTAAAATAAATTGCCTACTATAAATAATTGTCTAAATAATAAATAATAAAAGAAAATTGTTTAAATCACAACCTAAGCATGCAACACATGCAGCTATTAAAGAATACTAAATATAATTAATTTATAGTAATAATTGAACACACATAGTAGGTATTAAGTATTTATAAGTATAGTGTTTATTTATCAATGAGTTTGTTAATACATAATTAAATAAAAGAAAAAAGAGCTGATACTATGGATGGGAGCGGCCACTGTTGTAGGTTAGAAGTTGGAAAAGTAGGATACATAAGGTTATTTCATTTATACCTGTAAGCAACGAGAAACCATTGCTTGCTGAAAGACGATTCCAAGCGCAGTTCGGTAATACATAATTGAAATTGTCGTAATTTTTTTTGCGATTTTCGTTTAAATTTGATTTCAAAACGCTTATAAAAAAAAAAGTCTTCTGATGATTTTGGGAATTTTATCACTACTATTACCAAGTTTCAAGTCTACGTGTAATTATAACCGAATTACACCAAAAAAAAAACTCAAAAATTAAAATTCCTTAAAACCTCAAAAGTTTTGGTGATGATACCGTAAGAAAGTAAATCAAAAAGGCAAAAAAAAGTGTCGTGATTTTTCGATTAAATCATTTTTCAGTAGAAAACGTCGTCCTTGTTTTTATAAAATAATGAAATCGTGAAATTGTACGTTTTCCAACGTTTTATCCCCTTTAAATGTTTTCATTTAAAAAATGGCCTCACTTAAATACCATCTGAAGGACTTGAGCTTTCAAAAAAGTTGCTACACGTAAAAATGGGAGCAATGTTAATAGGATAAAACGTTTCCACACACTAGAAAAATAAAAAAAATAAACATCTTAACATTGATTATAGAATACATAGATATCCCAGGCAATGTTAATATTTGGCGACTATAAAAAGGATGCCACTGCTATGAAGTGCTAGTATAGTTTAGGATGCTAGGAGGTGGTAACACCATCATAGAATGATAAGTGGTGCGGGGGTAGTTTATTGCGCGTTATTGCGGTACTTATAATAGAATATTTGTTCAAATAAATTGGTATACAATTGTTTATTATCATTGTATTTCGTATTATTTTCGTAATTCATTGAGTTTATTAATAATTTATTTGATTGTCTTAATAGCAGGTCTTTATAGAACTGTAATCCATAACTCTTTGCATTAACCGATTTAGGTACTGTACAAAAATGTTTAATAGAAGCTTGGCTAAATAAAATGGCTTGATGAATCCATGGCAAACTGTGTAGAGCATAAAATATATATAATTGAACATCTTTTAATATGCAAAATATTTAATAAAACAAAAATGTATTCAATGACATAAAAAATAGAAAAACTTTCAAAATTAAAAATATTAAACCACATTTAGAAAGAATAATTATAATATTTTAATTTCTTCATTATTTCTTTGTTGTGACATTGTGTCTATCTAGTTCAATCTGTCATTCTATAGAGTCATACATTTGTTAGTAGCTGAGTACAGAATTTTCAGAACCTGCAGAACTTTATCGCCACTATGAGACTCAACATGTGTTTATTATATCTTATAATTTATGCTATAAAACTGATGATGTTTTTTTTATTATAACTACTATTTACTGATTTTAAAAATTTAATAGATAATACATTTTTCATATAAAGATGTTTTTTCTAATAAAATAAGTCTTAAAGTTTGTAATAATTGTTAATAATTTTAATTTATAACATAATAAATATAATTGTATAAATACATGCTTTCCTTTTTTTGGGGGGGACCTCAACTAGGCACTAGACAAACAATTACTTTTTATGTTCCATTTCAGTCTACAAACTGGCACTAACAAACCTACTATCAAATACAAGACGTATATCGACTATAAAATTGTGAAGAAATGAATAATAGTCAATTCCGAAAAAAAAACCGTGACGTCACGATCGATCACTGACAATAATAACAAAAATATCATTTCAAGTAAAATTATTTGTTCATTGATTCGTACAACGCCATCTTTTAGGAAAAAGCATAAACATAATTTTAGTCACTAGACATTCCTATACCATGGGTTATTTGTGTATTCTATAATCAATGATAATATTAAATCCACGATTGTATTATCTTTAATCATGATGTATAGTGATAATGATAAACTATTTTATCATTTGCATGTATTTATTATTTACTTAACATACACGACAACATTTCACGAAACACATTTAATTTATAGATCAATATTATTCAATCTCTGATAAGGGATAGGTAAAACATGAAAATTGTAATAAATTTTTGTGTAAATATTTATTTAAAAAACTGCAGAAATGTGATCATTTAATAAAATTGTGTATTCTAGTTTAACTAGTTTCTAACATATTTGTTTAATTGTTTTCTTAATTTTGTGTGTAATTATATAATATTAGATGACCTAATGGAATTGTTTTTGCCATAACGGTTTATTGTTGCTTCAAAAATGCACAATCCGTCTCAAAGACTGACACTTGGTTTGTTGTTACTATTATTGGCAGATATAATATGGATCTTGTCATCAAAATTCACAAATGTAAGTTGTGTAACCCATAAGTTAAAACCCATAAACATTAAGAGAGTTTTCTTTAAAACAAACACGAGTGATATATTATGTTAATCTATATTCCATAATTATATTAATTTCATGGAGATTTTGATTAATATTTTAATTATTTTGCAATAATTATAAATCATTACCTATAAAATATTTATTTTTCAGTATGTTCCTTACAAAAATGATGATTATAAAAAACCATTTTTTTTTGCTTATACTAAAGCATCTATATTTACAATTTACTTTCTGATATATATAATATTTAAAGAACTACGGAAGCCGTGTGGAAACCAAACAAACTATATGGTAATTTTGGATATTAATAATTTATTTACAATATTTAAATTCTAATATAATACCGTTCTACAATTCATCTATTTTCATATTTCAGTTTATTAATTTTGATAAAATGGATGATGATGATGATAATGATGAAGAAGATGAAAACATTTTTACTGATGAAGCTGAAAGATTAGTAAGCATTTTTTTTTTTTTGGTTACTATAATATGTATCATGTATCCGACATAATCCGGTATACATATTTTCTTAATTTTTAAACTTATATATAAATTATTTATAATTAAACATAAATTTGCTAATAAGTTAACAAATTTAATTTAAATTGAGGGACGTAAATAACTAACTAATTTGCAATGTTTTATGTATATTTTTTACACTAAAAGATAAAATTGTTCTTTAAATAAGATTTTAATATTTTGTATTGAAATTTTTTATAAGCAATTAATACCTGTTAAATTTGATTTGATTTTTGAATGTTTTAAAAAATATTTTTTTATAGAGTTCAGCTAGCTATGTTCCGATTAAAAATCCTAGTGTGACTTCTGGTACTGAAAGTGATGAATCGGGAAATGCTAAGTCAAGTAGTAAAGTAGTTCGGTTCAACAAAGTTGCAGAGGTAGTAAAAAAAAATTGTTTAGTTATAAATTATATTATTATTTATTGCTGTAATTACTATGTTTACAATTATATATGTATGGTAGATGAATAATTAATTGTTTCATTAAATATTTTTAAAATTATATTTCTCTTATTAGAGTAATATGAGTCAGTACTATACTTTTTCAGAAATTTGCACTCATATTAATCTGAATAAATAATTTAAACCAAATTTTATTTTATCAAAAAAATACTAGTTATTTATATTATTTTAAGTCTGAGCAGCAGATATAGGAAGATTTTTTTCTATATTAGTTTTATACAGTGTTTTAATATTTGATGAAATTACAGAATACTGTGAGAGACGTATGATTTAGACATGAGTCAAAAATGTTTTATAAATGAGTGTCAATGAATGGAAGGTTTAAACTAAAACGGTGATGATCATACAAAATTCAAAGTGATATGAAAATTATGGTGGTGTGAAATTTGATATGTGAGACCGAGTTAATGTATACTTAAAGTTAAAGTGGCCAATCCAAATAGTAAAGAAATAAAATGATGTGCGAAAGAAGAAGAATATTACACATTAATTTATACTATATTCAAGTGTTGTATGTTTTTTCATCCTTTTACTAAGCTAACTGGTAAATAATACATAACAGTGTTTGTATTCTTTTAACACTAGATTCAATCAAAATTAATCTAATAACTATATATGAAGACATGGAGTGGTGTGCCTACATTAACAGTATGTCACACGTGTATCCATATATTTAATTGTAAAATAACTCAAATTCCCTTTATAGTTTATATAAAATTCCAATGAATGTTTTGAGTGCAAAGTTCTGCCAATTTTCAATGTACTATAACAGTATTTTTGGTATAAATCTAGTTTATGACCAAAGTTCATTTTTTAATTTTTTTTTTCAAAATGAGTGTTTGCGTGTAAATTAAGAATCTAAAAAAAAGTCTGACAAACTTTGTTTGGAAGTTATGGGGGAAAACTTCATGAAGTTCGCGTTTTCTGTTTTACGTATTTCTTAGTTATAATTTAACATTTTCAAATTTTTTTTTATTACAGAATGTGTGTTTTTTAGTGCTTATCCATTGGTATAATCAAAACTTACATATCATATTTAATTTTATAGTAATAACTAAAATTTTACATAAACCTATAATGCTTTTTCAATTTACCTTGTTACCTAT
This sequence comes from Cinara cedri, assembly GCA_902439185.1. NCBI lineage: Eukaryota > Metazoa > Arthropoda > Insecta > Hemiptera > Aphididae > Cinara > Cinara cedri. The sequence continues at coordinate 223,864 of CABPRJ010000057.1, forward strand.
TTTGCGTGGTTTCGCACAACAAATTGAGGGTTATTTTTTATTAAAATTGTCCGAGTGAATGCACTAAAACACGGCATGTTTGAACATTTGTAACACTAAATCTAAGCCAGATAGACTTATTCTCACTTAAAAAAAATACTTTGTTATCAAAATATCAAAAACTATAAATAATAAATGTCTATTTTTGACCACATTTGGATTAATTTTCAGAGTGCCAAAAATAATTAGAAGTTTTTGTAGCTTGTGAGGTTCACAAAATTTGGTGTACAGATTATTTTATAAAATACCTTTGAAGGCTGGTAAAAAAAAAAAAATAGTTATACTCAGAATGTACCCATTTAAATTGTTTGAGTCCTTTACCATGATAAAACAAAAGCAAATTAGGGAAAAAAAAAGTTAACTAGCCGCTGTTTCAATGTGCGTAGCTAATATTTGTACAGTCTTTTAATTTTTTTTTCCGAAAATTATCTAATCATTAAAAGATCATTTTGTCAACACCAAGAGTTGCAAAATGTTTTTGATTTTTAAATTCTTATATTACTTAGATTAAGTGCATAATAAATTAATGACTAATTATAATTTATTAAAGAAATCTTAATTCAGTAGTTTACATATTCCTGTGTACCATATCTAAAATAAATAATAATTTTGAAATAGATTAGTCTTATATGTTTTTAAAAAAAAAAGTTTTTCTAAACAATTAATTATTTTAAATAAATAATAGAAAAAGTATAGAGTATTTCTTAAAATTCATTGGTAATTAATACATTTGGTTTACACATTAGATCATATATTGGAATAAATTGAGATATGCCCATTACACTATTTAATTTGATAAAAAAAACTTCACTTTTCCTTAATGTACATGCCACAGTCACTTGTTGAACTTGCATAATTGTAAACAATCTTATATGGGTATATAGGTGTCCTACAGTGTTATCCTTATGTTAATAACTCTGTCAATATTCATTTTTCTTTTAATCAGGTATTGTGTGAAGGGAATACATGTGTAGAAAATAATTACATTTTTATTCTCATCGCTTGACTATATAAAAGAAATAACAATGTTTTTCCTATTTTTAAAATTTTCAATATAGCGATTTTGTAAAATATATTTTAAAAATTTTAATGTAATTTACATTCAGATTAGATTAATAATTTTTTAGTTATAGTGGCTTTAATGTGTAGGAAATATGCGTAAAAACAATTAATATTTAATAGAAGATATAAAGTTAACATGGTGATTGTGATTCCTTATTGTGTAACTTGTTTTCTAGTGAAAATTAATTGTTTTTACATCAATTTTCTAGAAATTAAAACAGCTTATGAGACTATTGATCGGATTTGAATGTATGTTATATTAAAATTTGTAGAGTAATATATTTTACAAAATGACTATTTAGAATAAAAAATGTAATTTTTCTACATTTTCCCCTCGCACAGAACCCGATTGAAAAAAAAAATGAATGTTGACTGAATTATTAGCATAAGGATAACACTATATTTATAATCCATAGCTACCGATGGCTGTCAAGAACTATAAACTATATAAAGACATTTAAAATAATGCAGCTAGCCAGGATATCTTTCATCAAAATATTAATCTGAGATAATCCTATATTGACAATAATATATGCATAATATTAGGAATGAATTTTAAGAAATTCTTTTTAGGTATTCTATTAGGTATTTATTTAACTACAAAAATATTAGACAAATTGTGTATTAATTATTATAGGTTAGACATTTGTCAGAAACAGAAGCTCAGGAAGCATTAATGGCTCGTTTATCATATGCTGCTACATTACGGGCAAGAGAAATATGTCGTTTATCAAGACAGTTACTAAATCTACACCAAACTGCAAAACTTGCTTTTACAGTAGCACCACTTGTAAGAATTAATAAACATGTATATGTGTATGTTTATTCTTTTATAATGGCCCATTAACATTATTATGGTCAATTTGTTACTATTCCCTACTTCTTTTTTCTAATTTCAAAGCTGTTAGAATTTATAAATGGTAAATGTTAGTGTTATGAATATAAACATTTTTAGAAAAAAAATTATTTTTCAAATTTGTTTTTGAAAAGGAGTCTGCTGTTTGAAAGGCAAAAGTTGATACTAACTTAAGGAATAGGGGTAAACATTTGAAAAGAAAATTTAAAATAATACTTGAATAATTACATAATGGTTGAAAAAATAGAAATTTAATTTAATTTATATACTCTAAGAAATCACTGGGTCATAATAAAAGAAATACTCTCTATTTGTATTTACAAAATTATGTTTCAATTTATATATATTGTCTACTCATTTAACCCTTGTTTTTTTTAACAGTGCTTAAATTAAATTAAAATATGATCAAACTAGAATAAAATTATTTTTAAGAATATATCTTAGGCAATAATTAATAATTATGTTCAATTGAATTAATTTATGTTATATGATACAAATAAACTAGGTGCTATTGATTTTCTTATTAAATATCCATTTAATAATAAATATTATAAAAAATTAACTTTTCATCTCCTATACATTTTAAATTTGATTTTTAAAATTTAGATTTAATTAATTAGTTTTTATAATTTAAAAATTATTACATTTATTTAATTAAAAAAAATTATACTCGTAAAATAACCTCAATTTAATAATACAATGAATGAAATTATTACATTAATTCCTACTTTAGCTTTGTTTTATTGTGTAGGGATAACATTTTTAAAATCTAATCAATAATAAATATTATTTTTACTATTAGTTATTAGATTAGTGATAATTTAATCTAGGTTTTTTTTTTTTACGAAACAAAATTATTACATTATTAGTTAATTCAATTTAAACTAATAATTGAATGTTGAATTTTTTTATTTTACAGTGGGGTGTTGCTAATTTATTACATCAAGTATCTATGGTTTATATGGAACATACCCTAGTGTGTGTTGTAATGTCTACGACTAGCTTTTTCACTCTTCTCCTATCTTTGTGTTTTGTTACACCTTCTGCAGATCGTTTTACGGTTGCTAAACTTATAACTGTATTATTCAGTATAACTGGAAATGTGTGTACTAGCTTTTATTCAAAAATACTATAATAGTTTGATTAAAATAAGAAATATTATATTTAAAATGTTAATGTATGTTTTTATTTGTAATTTAAAATAATAATTATACTATTATTATGTTACGAACTTATAATGTTTTAAACAAACTAAGAAATTTATTAAAATATTTAGTTTATTGATTATTAAATATAATGTTATTTGCAGGTTATAATTACATTACCAGATTTTCATTCCAGTTTTAGTGAAATGAATATTGGATTTACCTTATCATTATTTGGTGCTGTTTTTTATGCGTTAAATATTGTAACATTACGATCTTGGGTAGATCATGAAGATAAGTTAGATATCACATTGTATTTTGGTAATATTTGTATTATGTATTACATTTTGTTTTTATATAATTATATTACATATTATTAGTTAAAAGGTTTCTTTTTAAGGTCTTGTTGGTCTTTTTAATGTACTTATGTTCTGGCCGTTATTTATTTTTCTTCATTATTTCGAACTTGAAACCTTCGAGTGGCCTAATAAGCACCAAGTGATATCGATATTAATAAACGGAGTCATAAAAGCAACGTTACCAGAAATAATATGGTTATGGTAAAAAGTATATTAATTGTTACATTATGGAATTATTTTAAATGTTTATTTTATGGTAGGGGATGTTTGTTGACATCATCAATCATAGCGACAATGTCAATAGGACTAACTATTCCAATGTCTATAATGCTGCAAGTTATCTCCAGTCAAAACAAGTCTGATCATGAACGATTTTTGTTACCATCTTTTTATTTAGGTTTAGTTCCTACAACAGTATCTTATTTTTCTCTAATTTGGTTAACACACCAATATAATTTTAATCAAAATGAATACACTTGCCTAAGTCGTTGCCAGAGAAAAAATTTAATTAGGTGAAGAAAATAAACACAATATTTGTTAATATTTGTATTAATAATAATATATATGTTTATTTACAGGCTAAGAGATGGTGATGCAGAACAATCAGAATCTCTTATACAAATTCATGAGACCGACAAGGAAGTGTGATATAGTATACTTAGAAAACTTAATTTACTCACCGTAATTATTAAAAATTTAACATTTTTACCTTATTTTGTGCAATGTATTATAGAATATTAGGCATATTTCCATTATTTACACTACTTTTAATCTAGATTTCAAAATTATTTCATTCTTTTTAACTCTGATTATAGCTAAACAACTATAATTCTTATTATTAAATTAAAATGGGTTCATTGTTATGTTTTTAATGTCTACAATTAGAGTAAACATTGGATAACATAGATTATAAAAATTTTAAAATTCAAGGAAGCCTATGTTTATTTTTTTAGGTTTTATCATTGATTTGATCACTAGTTTAAATGTAATAATAGTTTATCTCACATTTATTAAAAATATAATAATTCAACAAACCAACTTTATTTAAACTGTGTTATATCTTATATTTTATTTCTTTTAAACTTTTATTTGTATTTGTTACTGTTAATTAGATTTAAATAAAATATACAATTAAATTTGTATTTGTATTTTTTGGTATTTTACGTATTAATACTAATACTAATAAATATTTTAATTATTTGAATACAACTGTTTTGACATCATAAGTTGTATTTAATAGTAAAAAAGCGAGGCAATATTACACATTGTAGGTAAGAGGTTGGGAAGATAATAAAGAGGAAAAAGGTCTACATTTGTATACAATCAGTAGTGTCGGTGAGAGAGGGGCAGAGGAGGCAATTGACCCCCTCAGATATAATCCAAAGTATACAATTGTAAATTACGTTTAATTTATAAGTTTACGTATTCAAAATTTGTCTCATTTTCATGAATGTTTGTAATAATATTATTATTATTATTTATTATTATAATATTAACACATATAAACATATTGAGTAATTTTTATAAATATTTTCTGTTGGAGTGCTTTTGTTTTACCAAATTATATTGAGAAATTCCACCAGTCCTGGATGGTGTTTTCACAACATACCGTATTATTTACTATTCCAATATCATTAGGCTATTTATAGGTTTTTACAGTTTACGATTAGTGATTACTGATTATGAATATTAAATGAGTACGTTGTTGTTTAATACAGTTTAAGTGTATAATTATGATTTGTAACATTTTACAGTAACATTGATATTATATAATATATTCAATATTGTAAATTTATATATTGTTACTTTTAAGTAAAACTTTAGGTATAAAGTAAGTATGTTTTATGTTTTGTTTCAATGTTATATTAACTATATCAATACATTAATAGAATAAAATATGAAGAAAGGTTTTCTATTATCAATCACAAACAAATATATAATAGTTGTTAGGTTTTTTGTTTTGCTCCCCCACTTATGAAGAATAGTTTTTGCGCCACTGTATACATTAGTGCGATCTTTGTACCCAGTATGAAATAATAAAAAAATAAACATCACTGTAAAACATATACATTCTTCGCTACATTCAAAATCTAAAAGTATAATAAATTAATTTGTCATAAATTATAAAATCAAATTTAATTAAACTAGCAGGCATTAAAAAAAAATAAATATATGTATTACACAATATGTATATAATTGTGTATCTACTAATTGAAAATAATTTCACTAAGTGAATGCTACATATAGTTTTTGATCATGTATCTTAGATACATGACATATTTTTGTCTTGCAGTTACTACTACTTACTAATCAGGTTAGCATAAAACTGCTTGACAACAAAACATTGTTACCTACTTACTATAATAGGTATTGTTTAACGTGTGATTTAAGACATCCAAAAAATTTCAAAATTATAAAATAAAATAACGTATTAAGTATAAATAATAACAAGTTATTTGTAAATATTAAATAATATTGTTATTAACATCAAACTGTATTTTAATTATTTATTTATTCAATAAACCAAAGGCCGACAAAAATCAACAACAATAAGACACTCGATAATGAGGACGGGTGCATTCATTGCTAATGAAAAAAACAATTCTGAGTGTAGTTCAATTGATATTGATGATTTGTCAACAATATACATGTCACATTATGATAAAATAATTAAATAGGCACTAAATATTTTGTTTAATGTACTGATTTTCCCGTTTTTCACATTTGTTGAAAAAATTCCTAGGAAAATCAAAAAAATATATTATTGCACAAACTAGGTAAAATTTTCTTTCAGAAAAGGTGCTACACTTGATAGATCAAAGATTTTTGATAAAAAGTTCCTGACACAAAAAAAAAAAATGGCAAATTGAAAATATTAAATTATTATAATTATATATTATTAAGATTTATAACTAACCAACAATTTAACAAAATACATCACATTGTATTTTAAATTTAAGATTTGTGTACTTGATTTTAAGTAATGAAGCTCATTTAATTGAAAACATAATTATAACAAAATCCTAATCAAAATATAGGTAAACATTAGGTTTTATAAAATAATTCTAAGTCTATTAGTTCATTGTTTGGGATGCATAATACAGTTTATAAATGTATTAGCATATAGTTTATTTATTCTTGTACGTGATATTTCATCAACTTTTAGTTACCTATACAACAAAATTAAAAATTCATTAAATGTGAATAAGTACTACATAGATTCAAATAATTTTAATAACAAATCAAAAATATTTATCAGAATAAGTATAATGTTTTAGTTCATCTTGTGGCCATTGTTTAGGCATGTACTTTGCATATCGTTTACACAAAAAATCACCACTGTACATCAAACCACCTAATCCAAAAATGGCAATAAAAAGTGCAGACACTCTTTGCCAGTCAGGGAATCTAGCTTTTTCCTTATAATTTGGGTCACCTTTGTCTGACCCCCACAAATCAGATCGAAGATGCATTATTTCACCTGAAAAAGAAAAAATAAACATCATACCCTAGGATTATTTAATCCTAAAATATATTTAAATCATTTTACCAAAATTTCTATTATGTTCGGGACAGTCCCATGGATAATATTCACTTTTGGAATCCTGTCCAATATCTGGTAATTTTGGATAGTCACCAGCACCTAAACCATCATCTGGATAGGGTTCATATTCTTCTGGTAATAAACCATATTTTTTAGCAGCAGCTACACGTTCTTCTTCAGTTTTTGGATATGGACCAGGCTTCCATGGTTCGTGCGATACCACTTTTCTAATAGATATAGAATAAATAGTTTTGCTGCGCAACATACCAATAACTGCACGAGGTAAAGACATTTTGAAAGGTAATTATAACTCAATTACAAAGACCGTTTTCAAGAAATTCAAAACTAGTTTAATAATGGTAATCAATGATTAAAAATTACAAAAATGAAGTGAAAAATAAGTTAATAACTAGATATATAATCTTTGATAACAGCAAAGGACATTAACCCAAGGACAGAATATTGGTTAAATTTAATTTAATTTGTCAAGGTTAATACCATAGATAATAAAGAATCAATAGGCCTTCCCACGGTCTTCTAAAATCACGGGCCTTTCTTATAAACGATAATAATAAAGATAGTAAAGAATTATAAGGATTTATTGTATAGGATGCTTACTATTCCACCCTGAATACATTATGTATTTTGTATATATTACATTCTTATCATTATTGTGATGTTTATCACAGACTAAGATATATGTGTATATCTTAAGCTGTGCTGTTTATCTCTTTGAGCCACTGCTACTATCTACAATAGTAGTTTATTATAATATCTATGACTTTTTTTTATTTTTTATTTTGTAGTTCGTTAATTTTAAATCATATCATTTAATATTTACCTACTTATTACTATATATCTATAGTACTATGATTTTATCATAGATCACAATTATACTCCAGCATGTATGTAAATATCAAAATATAGTATAATATATAAGAAAATAATGTGTTTATTTATCGTTCCCGATCCAATTGATTTTGTACTTGTAGATGATGAAGACAAAATAATTAATGGTAATAATTATTACCATTAATAATAATGTAATACCAATTACATTTTATGTAAAATTTATTAATCTTGTATGCTTAATAAATTTAAATTCCAGTTCCTGTAAATGAGAGACCAACTACAAATGTAACACTATCTGGTGTCAGGTTAAATTCCATCATATATATGGATAATTTAAATTTCAAATATAAGAGTCTTTGTCAAAATAATAAAATGTGAGTATCTAATATGTGTTGATCTTTTGTTCTTAATAACACACTATTTGTTAGAGAGTAGATGTTTACGTATTTGTTTTATAATATCTAAATTAATATAGAGTGAGATATAAATTTGTTCATTAATAAACTAACTAAAATTAGCAATTTAATTTTGCATACTTGTTTGTTCATATTTTTATATTTATCATACTTTTAATGCATATTTAACATATATATGTATTTGTATGTTTCAGATTAACAATTTACAAAGTTTATTCTAATAAAAATTTAACTGATGTTAAATAATTTAAATAATGTTCTTATAAATACATTTTAGTTTTTCTTAATTTTTATTGTTTCACATTTTGAATAAATTTTAAACATATTTTTATACTTTATAGCATATAAATGCATGCATATTTTTGGTTTTTTAAAGCATAAACATCCACTCCCTAGCAATTACTAATCATTTTGAATTGTTTAGATATATTCAGTATCAAAATCGAAAAAACCTAATTTTGGCCAGTGAATACTTGGGAAATAGCAAATGAGAATGAGATACATTCAATTGGGTTTCACAATCATTTACCCCCAGCAATGGATATCCCAATGATGAATCTTTGAAAAATATTGGTCTAGTTGCAACAAAATTGGGTTCAATGTCTGCTTCAACTAGGCAAATATATAACACCAAAAAATTAGAGTAAGTAACTGCTACAGTCTGTCTTACAAAGAAAAATATATAGAATTACCTGTATATCATATGAGTTCACCGCAATGTATAATTATTATTACTTTTTTATAAATTATATATTCTACTGATTTGAGAAGAAGCAGCAAATTATACTTTTCTCCAATCACAATCCTGTGTTCATATGTATGAATCGCAGCCATCAACCAGATAACCTACGAAAATTTAAAGGAATTAATTCTATTATTAAATCTACCAACAAATGTGTCTTAGATTTCAACTCTACAGAGACCTCCTTCAAGGGCAAATTGTCTATATTTTGATTCAACAATTAATAAAAAATCTCAATATTTTATTTAAATTTTTATTGCCAATATTAGCTATTTTTATTTAGTTATTTGATTTCTAATCAAATTATAATTTAATATAACTTTTATTTAGATTTTTTCTAGAGCAACATCTTTTAACAGCCGATGGTACTACTCTATAGGGGTAATTTTTTTAAATTTAGATGCCATATATAAATTCAGACAAGAACTTGAAACTGTCATAGTTTGCAGGAATGAATGGGACATTTAAAACGGTTCCTAGATGTTTCCCTGAATTCATGAAAGGTTATTTACTGACATTTCATTTAATTTTTAAAAATGTAAGTTTATATTAAATTAAATTTTGCATACTTGCAATGTACAGTTTTGTCTTATTAAATATATTTTGTGTCTAGTAATTTCCATTTGTTTATGTGTTGAATTTCAATCAGCTTACTATCATAACGAATTATGATATTGGTTTGACGAACTCGGTTAGAGCAATATATCCTGAGAGCCAACTCCAAGGATGTTGGTTCCATTACTGTCAAGTGAGTATTACTATTTACTATATTAATATTTGCATACCTAAAATGTAGTCTATTATCTGACACTGCAAAAGGAGTCTAAATCATAAACTCCATTTTTCAATCAAACCCCATAGCTGCTAGAGTGTTATGAATAGTAATTAAATTTACGTGTAGTAAATTTTAATTTTAATAAACTTTAAATATTGTTACAATTGAATTTGCAGGTTTTAGATGTTATAACATCTAACCTGCACAGCCTTGTGATGATACTCAATGCTCTATGTATGATGGCTTTTAAGTAATTATACATTTTATTGTACAATATAATAATTTCTCTGATCAACTTCAACAATTTTTATATGGCTAAATAATTATTGGTTTATCCAAATAGGTGCTGCACAAAAAAGTGTCTAGGTTAGAATTTTAATATAAGATTATAGGAATATTAAAAATAAATAAGTTAATAGTATGATTTATATGTTTTTAGATCTGATGTTCACACCAATTATTTAGAATCCTTTCATTTGATATTATTGGATCAAATAGAAAAACATCCTAATATTTGGGATTTTATACGTAAACATTAATTTATCTTGTATATGAAAATGAATGCCTGTCTATGTATCTGTCCATAATTATATTTCTCTGTCTATATGTCTGACTGTAATTTATTGATTCAAAACTATATAATCTATATTTATTGAGGGAGGTTTGTAGTTATTTTAGATTATGAGTGAAGCAAAGAATGAATTGATTTTATACTATGTTGTGTACTTATTTTAGATTCTCACCGTGGGGAATGTATTGGCTTTTCTATGTTGTGTGCTTATATATATGTTTTTTAACCTATTAACAACTTTCTTTTATAAATCTTGCTACAATTAATAAATGACAATATACTTTTTTTTTGATTTCGGCCCTAGTTGGTGCACTGTAGATCTCTTCAATCATATAATTCCCATTTATATTCTAGATAATGATGAAAAACTGTTTCTTTTCGATTAAATATGGTTGTGTCTTATAATATGGTTTAATATGTTATATTTTTTTTAATTATTAAGTTTCTATTATTTAAATTTTTTAAACATACTGTATTTACAAAAATAATACTTAGACTCACAGTTTCCAACTGCGTGTAATAAACGGGATGTCATATTATAATTTTGTTCTTAGTTTCCAAATATTTTTATCATTCAATACTGTGCATGGGCATCATGGGAGGTAGCTAATATTATTATGTTATACTCATATTTGTGAATTGAATTAATAATTAATAATTTACATAATTACAGAATTGTCTCTTATTTATTGATAAACAATTGTATAAGGGTAGCCCTTATTATTTTAAATTTAGTCAATACAGTTCTCTCAAATGATTGATTTTTCTTTACTTATAAATACGGACTACCTTAGTGTATATATGTCTATAATATGTAATTAATATTGTGTGTTTATGTTTTTTATGTACCACACATGAAAAAAAATTGGTCAAGTGCTATAGTAATATCCTACATTAATTTTACAAATTATTATTTTAGAGAAACTATTTTTAATTGAAAATCTATTTTGTTTGGAAGTGGATCAAACAAAGATATTTTTTAATAAAAACTGTTGATTTGTTAATTTTAAAAATAAACGATTACATTTAATTTTAGGTTATATGCTTTAGATCAAGTAAAAATCAACATGAGGTATTATAAATTTAAATCAGGACAAATCATTACTTAATTTACATTGACAATAATACACTATATACAAGTCTGAATAATTCAGGATTCAAGTCACAAAAAATACTTGTAAACTAAACACCTAATATGTTTGAAGGAACCTTTAGAAATGCCTAGGGTAATAATTTTTTTGGTGTGCTCAGGCACACTTCATAGTTTAGCTAATGTCCTCATATTTTTTAGGTTGCAACACCCTAACATGAAATTATTGAATTTTTACTTCAATCTATCAATTTAAATAATTATTTCTATCAAATATTAGATACATAGATAAACATACTATAGATCTTTAGTTTTTCTTCCATCTATTCATTCAATAATAAAATGAAAATTGAATAATACAAATATACGATAATAAGATTGATAACACATTAGGTAAAATATTGTATTTTTAAGTCTGATATGAATGTATTGATGAATACATAAATTATTGTATTAGTTTATGGGATTTTAAGGTTTCAAGGTTGATGAATCTGATTTAAATTTATTTCGTTTTTATCAGTTATTAGAAAATACACCCTCACCTATTATTTATTTATTAATATATAATATATAATATGTAAAAAAAAAGAATAATTAATACCTTGCATTGTTAATACATTTATAATAAAATAAATTATTAATCATCAATTGACAATTATACAAAAACTAAATATCTAGGTATAAGTCTTGTTTTTTAAAAAATTTAACATAACTTTATACAAAAATCAATTTGGCCAAAGATAATTGGGACTGGTGTATTTCACTGAGATTTTACTGGGGAGGTACTTTAGAGAGGTTGTTAATCGATTTTTTTCAGATTTTTATAATACATCTTACTAAATCTGTAATTAAGTAGGCACTAAAAAAAATACAATGTTTTTTAGTGATGTATGTATATTTTACCTATTTACATACATTACAGCATGATGAAATAACCGTGATAATCGAATTCACTTCATGCCTGGGCACGATTTAAATGTCTTGTCTTAAATTGTGTGCCAAGGTAAATTATCAAAAGCGAATTCCAGAACACCAAAATATGATTATTTTGATATTTGTGTGATAACTGATATTCATGAATATCACACATTATCGATATATTTTACTGTTTTATTAATTAAAATTGTAAATGTAGAAAATAAATAAATTGTGATAAAATACAACAAATATGAAAAACAATTTGGAAATTACAATTATATTTCAATACAATATACTATTAAATATTTTATAATCAAATTGTTTTTACAAACAGTTTTAAAATTTAAAATGGCAAGAAACAACAAAATAATAAAATATTTGACCATTTAAATTTTTGATAGATACTTTTAAATACAATGATAAAAAAATAAAAATATATATATATATATTAAATTAAAAATGAATACATTATAAAATTATATTATTAATTATATTTTATAATATTCCAAACAAATTAAAATTAATAGGAGAATAAAACATTTTAAAATTATAATACATCATCTTTAAGCAAAGTGGTGCCCTCAAAAATATTTCATTTTTTTTTTAATAAATTTTGTTTCCTGTATTTTAACACTTACATTTCAACTTATATAGGTTTTAGCAACACCACAATTTAGATTTTAAGTTACATGGTTTTGCCTTGTTGCTTATAAGTTATAAATACGATAATTATTGAGAATCTAAATTAATTATGCTTGTTTGAGTAAGCCTAATGCAAGATTAAAAAAAGGTTTTAAATATTGTTTTTATTAATAATATTTTTTTTAAATTACCCAAATTTAATAAGTAATTTGCATACTCGATGTTTGTTCAATATATATATTGCCTATAGTACATTATATATGTCATTAAATTTGAATTGAAAAAAAATATATGTTTTACAATACATACAAGCGTCCCACAGAGATCTGACAAATTGTTAACCTTTTTTTCTTTAAATAACTTCTAGAGACTTATACTATGGTTCTTAGTTGTTTTTTTTTTTTTGTATTCAAACTAAAATCAATTTATTCTTTTTATAAAATTAAACCATTTGATACATTTATCTTGAAATAACATTGATGTTACAAATATTTAACAGTGATGAGTTTTTAATTTTCTATAATTTTTTTTAATTGTTTTCATGGCCACTACTAAATAATATTAATTATTTATTAATTTAATTATTATTTAGTAGTAGCAACAAACATAATTTGTATATTTTTTATGAACTTCAAAAAATTATATTAAATTAAGGACTTATTAATTAACATTTCCAACACTAAAATGTTGTTTAAAAATAATTTTCTAAAATGGGACTTTGATTTATTAAAAAAATTTAAATAATTTTTAATTTTAAAAACTATAATAATCATAATGCTATAAACTATTGATTATTACAAGAAAAAAAAAATATTGAAGAATATTGAACAGAACAATCTCTGTGGGACACCTGTGTATGTATAAAGTGATTCACTAAGTGTGTTTATCCCGTTTTTGGTTAAATTTTGCTTATATTCAAATTCTAATTTTCGGAATTTTAAGTGTAGTTAAAGCCAATATTTTTGAATACTTAGATTTTACACAACATTTAAAGAGTATCCAGCTATACTACTTTTGGTTTTTCAAATGAGAACCAACGTTAAAAATATGTAAATAGGCGGTGTATTAAATATATAAAATTAATTAATTAAATTAAATTTAGGTGTATATTTTTGATTTCCATTAACGGGTTGATGAGATTTAGGTTCTCATTTAAAAAACCAAAGTTGATATCGCCACAAGATACCTATTGAATGTTTTGAAAAATCTAAGAATTCAAAAATATCTGCTTTCACTACACCACTTAAAAATTCTAAAAATCAGAATTTGAATACATGTAATATTAACTAAAAAAAATGAGGTGAGCACACTTAGTTAATTATCCTGTTTACATAAAAAAGTGGATTTAAACTAAATTTAAATTGACCATAGTCAAATTTTGATGCTATCTGAGGTGCAAATTATGTACTGTGTGGAATATACAAGTATCACCAAGATAAATACTTATTGTATAAATAAATAGTCAATTTACTAGGTGGAAGAAATGTTAATTTTTCTGACAAAATATTATGATTGATGTAATTTATTTTTATATATTAATAAACACTTATAAAATATATTTAAATGTATTTACACAAATAGAGAGGTCCCCTCCTAAAAAAAGCCTAAGCAAATTATATATAATATTTTACTAAATATTGAATTCATTTTTTATCATTAATATTATCATTGCTCTTTAAATATTAATGCAATTAGATCGAATGTTTTGCAAATTATTGAGCATCTTCAAGTTTTCGCCATACCACCTAAAATTTTAATTTCATTACATTATTATATTATTTTTTAGAAGTATACATGATATTATTCATTACATTGCACATTTCTCTAAGTAATGCTTTTTCCTCATCTTCCATGTCCACAACATTATTGCTCTCATCTCTTTTGCCTTCCAATTGTTCACGTAGCTCTAATACTTGAAGAGCAGTTAAAACAGATTCTTGATGTCTCATTTTCTATAATAATAATATACATTTATATATATTATTTATAATGAATAAATTATAGTTCAATTATAATATATTATTATTAATACAATCTATATATTTATAAGTGAAAATTATTTTATGTAATCATTTTAAGATGACTACAATGTTGATGATTTTAAAAATATAGTATGGTTAGTCTAAATTTAAAACTTAAAATGTTCATAGCTGTTCCTAGAGTTCACATTTGTTACGTATAAATTATTACTAAAAAAAAAATAAAATAATTTAATATTTTAATTTTCTAAAACATACATCCCACTTTAATCTGTAAAGTAATCTGATTTGTCAAATTTGTACAGTAGCCATTAGGTTCCAAGTATTATAACATCTATACAGAAAACAGAAAATGAGAATAAAATTCTAAAGTCAATTTAATAACTATATACATTATTATAGAAATTGTATAAAATAAAATAATTTACATTACATTAGATTTCAAAATTATCTGTACTGCACACTATATTATATTTTGGCATTGTATAAAATATCTAGTTTAGATGCCAATTAATATATATTATAATTAAAATCATTTATTATATATTAAATTACATACATTAAGAGCTGCTGTAAAACTACAGCTCGAAATTAAAGAAAAAAATCGGAGAATATGTGGGTAGCAGTACATGGAAGTGTTTGAGCCAAGTGTTTAAAAAAATGAATAATTACTTTAATGCTCAGAAAAATAAAAAACGAAAACTATACTACCATCTTCTTCAGTAAACAAATATACTGAAAGAAATTTTAAAAAGACAGCATACTTTGTTTGTGAGTTGGTAATATAAAGGGGAAATTTAATGTTTATCTGTAGGCAACGATTAATCATTGCTAACGAAAAAACAATTCTGAGCAAAGTTCAGTTAATAGTGTTGCTTTGTCAACAATATACAAGTAATACTATGGTAAAATAATTACAAATGCATTATATATTTTCTCATTTTTCTAGTTCATTAAGAAAACTCTTGGGAAAATCAAAAAATGACCTCCTTAAAGTACCGCCCCAGTCAGATTTCCTTTTAGAAAAATTACTATCATTGTAAATTTGAGAAAAATTGATTGTAAAAGAGTTGCCACAGAAAAAAAAATTAATAAACATTGTAAAATACATTCGTGGTTTGGGCAGGACATGCCTAGAGAGGTAGTACGATTCACTGATAATAAAAGTAGGGAAGAGAAATCTTGAGAGACCATGGTTAAGATGAGATTACATAAAAAGAGAGGA
Source organism: Cinara cedri (assembly GCA_902439185.1). NCBI lineage: Eukaryota > Metazoa > Arthropoda > Insecta > Hemiptera > Aphididae > Cinara > Cinara cedri. Next base: position 240,079 of record CABPRJ010000057.1, read on the forward strand.
GAGACAGTGGAACAAAGATAGTCATTGGCAAAAAATAGTATAAGATAGAATTAGATGGCTGTTTGTTTAGTGATGAGGTAAACCTAACCAATTAAAAAAAAGAAGTTGCTAATTATAGACACTATTATTAACTTCATTTATAATTATGTATTGTTAAATCATTTATTTTAAAAACAAACTCACAATAATAAAAGATTATTTATTAATGGGGATAATAGTCATAGAAAGGATTTGTATAGAAAATAAGTAATAAATCCATCATAACATTTGTAACGGGCCCAACGTAGAAATAGGATTAGGAGAAAAAATATTGAAATAAATTAAACTCCAACTTGAGTTCACGTATAATTGATATTTCCAGACAAAAATATTACAAGCCCAATTATATTAAATTCACAAAAATAATCATAAGAGTGACGTGAAGTTGCTCGCATTTGATTGTGGTGGACTTGTCTGATTAGACAATGTTTTGGGCAGTGTTATATATGTTCGGAGACCCTCGTAACCCGTCATTCATAGTAATGGCTATATACATTATTTCATTATTACACATGTTTTATATTTTCTGGGAATAAATTATCTAAGTAATTCTTAGATTCTTTAATTAATTAAAGGTTTAATGAGTTTTATGCATTTTGTTTTAAAAATTATGTGTTTAATTTACGACCGTTGTTTAAGGCCTAACCGTGCTCTTGGTATATTTATTGTATTCTAAATGTATATTTATTATTCTGATTGATTCCTTAGCCCCCGGTTTTGGTTGTTCTCTTTTTGAATAATTTGGCACGTACACAATTTAACCATTTACTATGGGTTCACACGCGTATACCTATAGTAGCATGTGGGCACATAACATATTTATAACTAAGAAATATAATACAAATTTGAAGACAAAGCTACAACATTGATCCTTGCTACAACACAACAAACTACAATGGAAAAACAACTTACTGGAAAAGAATTATCAGCGTTCCAGTTATTAATCTTTTGGTCAATCTGCTCTTCTTGAATGATTGTTTTAGATAATTTATTTTTTTCTTCTTCTAACTCTTTAACCTTGGCTTCGAGTTGTCTAATATAATTGAAAGATCTCTGATCTGGTAATATATGTTGATCTGTACAAATACATAAAAATTATGGATTAAAATTATAAATCAATCTATTTTTAATTTCAACCCAATCCAGGAGTGTTGTAGATTCCACATTAGAAGTCCATGTAGTTTTTTTTCTAATAAAATATAATTTAAGTTTAATTTGGTTTAGATTCAAAAGAAGCTTTTTACCAGACTTCAATAATCTATTCCTTTCATCTACTGCATCATTTCTCAACCTTTCTAGTCATGACTCCCAAAATAGGTATAAAAAAATCCTCATGATCCTCTTATAATAAAAGCTAATTTAAGCTTTTATCTATTTTACCACTTACAAAATATATATTAGCGGTATCAACCGATGGTATGAGAAAACATTTTTTGATAAGTAAAAAAAAGTTATTATTTAATTTTACTTTTGTGTAAAATTTTTGTGACAAATTTCAAAATGTGTAAATGGTACGCAAATATTAATAGATTTAAATCGCTGTATAAAATCATTAACTATTAATGAAACAAATTAATAGTATATGAGAATATTTTGAGTGTATATTTATAAATCGGTCAGAAAAGCCATTAATTTAGTGGATAATCAACATCTATCAGCAAGATTTTTTTTTTTTAACATTTTATTAGAGAATATACAATCTATACCCAAAGGCATAATAAGAATATGTGCTACATTATATTAAAAATAAACATGAATAGGATGAGAGAAGAAACCATCCAGTGATCACACTTCTTTTTGCTTAAATATATATGCAACTATATATATTTTTTTAATTATTATTAACATTTTTTTTTTTTTTCCGTTATTCATTTAGCAGCAATTCTTAAACTGTGGTTCACGACACTCTTGCCGGGGGTCCGCGACACTATAAATGATTTCAGCTGTGGACAGCATGTGTGTGTAATAATGATATTGTTAGAAATGTAAAATTTTATATTTTATATTTTATATTATTATACAAGTATTGAACGCGTATTATCGCAACTTTAGAAAAGTTAATCCTCGAATATTCTAATCTTAATTACCCATATCGGCGTAACATGGAATTTTAAATTATATTTAGAATTATCATTTATCTATTAGTTTATATTACAAACGAAATTTACAGCACTCAAACGTCCAGTCGTTTACTCACCATCACCGTATACTTATCGATTGTATTTAATTAGTTGTATACCTACATATTTTACGAATTTTACGTGATATATTTTTAAAATTCAAATTTTTTTAAGAAAAAATGGATAGCTGGTTAAATTTAAAGAGGAATAATTCTACGGTTGATAATAAGAAGACACCATGTACGAAAAAAATATCATAAAAGTAGAACAATAATTAATTTTCTATGTAAGACAAAATGTTAATGTAATAATATTAAATATAACAAAAATAATTAACAAAATATTTTTTATACTTATTATATTTTTATTGTAACATGAAATATTTTTTAATAAAAAAATGGTAATTCCTAAGAAAATTAATAAGGTGGTCCGCGATTTAAAAATGTCCTTCATCAGAGGTCCGCGTAATAAAAAGTTTAAGAACCGCTGCTCTACACCATCACCTATCAGCAAGATAAAAAAAATAATTTACTCGTATAATTCAAGGATTATTATTTATTTTTCTAATTATGTATTAATTTTTTATTTTTAATGTAAATAAATGGTTGTTTTACTAAATAAGTATTTAATTATTTCTGACCTATGTGATTCTTCATCTAAGAGTTCACGGCCCCCATGTTGACAAATGCTGACATAATGTATTAATAATAATGTTCCCATCAACCCACTAGTAACTGTATGTGACCTTGGATTAACAATCACTAAAGACCTTTGTCCTTTGTTACACAACAAAGTCTTACTGTAAATTTCTCATGCTACTTAGTTTCATAAATCACATCTTCAAAGATTTTTGCTTCCTTGTCTCACTCAAATTCCTTTACTATACCCTTAATCATAATATTATCCTGGGGTACAGTTTATATCTCTGAAACTCTTCCCCAGTTACATAATCAAGACATTCAGGCACAACATTCCCTGCCCAGATTGCGTTAAGACTTCTTGAGCTGATTAGAATTATTTGGTGAACCTTTGATCCTCTACAAATTTATGTCCTATCAAATTGATTATTAATCTTTATTGAAGTAAATATCAAAATTCTTCCATGCAATACCTGTTCCTTTGTTCCTTTTCATATCCCTCATCATCTTTCCAACTTCCTTATTAATGCCTCAGTGTTCTGTCACTCGTTCTCTTTTTATTAAATTAAATTGTATTGTATATTATTATTATTTTTTTTTATTATCATACCTTTAACCTGTATTTTTAATTGAACCTCATAAATAAAATAAAATAAAACATTAATACCTATTTAATTAAGTACCAATTATTAGTTTAATTTGAATTTTTAAAAATTATAAAATATTTATTTGACCCAAAAGTAATATAACCTAAGTTAACTTTGCTAACCATTTGTTTGATGCAACTGTCTATGATATAAATCTTGACTCTGATTACCGGTTATCATATTTTCATCAGCATTTGTTGAAGAGCTACTTCCATCCCCTTCATCTCTTCTATGTAGTTCTTCAGGTAAATTTCCAGAACCAGTAGAATTTCCACAAATTCTACATACAGAATTATCTCTTAATCTATTCGGACCACATCGTTCTTCATCTAGGTACAAACATAATTCCTAAAGAAAAAAAATATATTTTAATTTTGTTTGTATTTATCAAATTAAATTATTGAAAGTATTTTTATTGATAATTTTTGAATTAAGTAAAAACCTTAAGTTCCATGTTGTCTTCAATAAGATGTTGTTGTTTGGCTTCAAGATGCCTCAATTTCACCTGATATGCAGCAACTTCTTGTCTCATTACAGAAGCAGTATATCTCCCAAATCTTTGCCATTCTCTTGCAAGTTTTCGTCCTTTCTGTCTATCATCATCCAAAAAACAACATAAATCTCGTAATTCTTGATTTTCATCATTCAGTCTTTGATTCATTTCTTTTAAATTATTGATTTCTCCCATTAACTGCCCTACCTTCAAAAACCAATAAATTTACACTTTGAATTTCTTAATTATTTAAATACCACCAATTAACCTGATCTGAAGATATTTTATTGGTATTGTCCGAATCTATTTTCCGTACAAACTTCAACATATCCGATGTTTGCTCTCCTGGCAAAGTCCTATATCTATTATTATCAGTAGTATTAGCATATGGCTTTTCACCCTGTTGTTTTCTAATAATATTTAAAATTATCATTTAAATTATAATATTTCTTAAAAATGTGCAATAAAAAATAAAATGTTTTACCTATCAATATTAGATGGATGATAATTGCTCAATTGCACATTATATGGATGATTAGGACTTGGTGGTGGTTGATACTTGGGGGGTATCACAACATTTGGTTTTTGGCTGATTGCAGAATTTTGGCCATTGTAATTTTTTTGTAATCCACTAACACAAGACATGATAAAACATCTATGTACGATTAAACATGTTAGACATAAATATTGTGAACCATGTTATTATCTACACTGCATATGTCTAAAACACAAACAAAGAAACAATTCATCATAATAATATTATATTCAAAATATATAAATATAAATATAAATTATGTAGGTAAATTTGAAAAGAGAAATTATTAGAAAGTAGGTTATTTTTTTACTAATGTAAACTAACAAACCTGACATAAATTTGATAATTTAATAGTTATGTTTTGGATAGATGTATTCAATGCACAAAGGTATAAATGGGAAAATGTATTAAACAAATTATATTTATTAACACAGTAATAATTTGAATTAATTATTAATTAAAATAATACTAAACAAGGGTAAAGTGATAGTAAGTAGCTTGTTAGTTGTTGGTAAGCAACCAGTTTCATATTTACTATTTACTAAAAATTCTTGTAACAACCTGTTGTGTAATCGATAACAGGTTATTTTCTCTAGTAAAACTGTATCTGGCGCCACTGTACTACCAATTGCCATGTAGATCTATTAACCATTAGCGTTCATAGCCTACTATTATTTTTTTATGGCTGCAGCTATAGACGAATTCCCCCCCCCCATTCACGTTTTCCATTTTTCTGAGTTTACCACAGATAAATAAAATAAATAATTCTTTATAATTATTCTATATATCTGTGAAGTTCACTAGTCAAGAAAGATAGATAGTATAAAGAATAAAGATAAGCTGGATTGCATAAACGTTCATTAGAGATTTACAGAGTCTTTAACCCACTACTGGCCCGTTAAAAGAAATTGGGTGTGGCTTGAACGCTCATTAGCGTTAACGGGTCTGTGTTCTCTTGGTTACTGGACCTGTAAGTACCAATTTTGTATCTGTAACTTTTACAGATTCGTTAATATATTAACTTTTTTTTATATTCCAGCCTTTAATTTTAAATTGAAGCTCTAATTTTTCATTTTTAATCAAATATAGTACATAATAATTATGTTTTTCCTGTGCCACCTGTGCCATCCAAAAAATATAAACTACCGTTTGGGAATTCATATTCTCCAAAATTGTATGATACATATACTTTTGATTAAATGTAAACTGATTTTCAATTATTGACACATTTTCATTTTGTTAATTTTTATAATAATAAATAAAACTATTTAAATTTGCTATGTCAATTATTAGACTTCGGTGAGGTCTTGGTATTTGATAGGTAATGTTTGAGATCTTTTCAAATTAGAGTTATCAATTTGTCTTTTATTAAAATTAAAGTTTTGTTGTAAATTAAATTACTAAACTTAGCATATGGATCCACCAATTTTTCTTTGTATTTCCATTGTATGAGTCATAATTTTAATGGATTAGTTAGTTGGCCATGTATTTCCATAATCTTATTTTATATGGCATGTTTGATAATGATGCTTCTTGTAAATTGTAATGGGTTCCTGACAATAGAATAAAAGCAAAAAAGTGAACTTAAATACACAAAAGAAAAAGATAGAAAACAAATTGAGTGAATACAAATATGAGCGAAAAATCCATCATTTTAAGTTTTGTACAAACATTTCATGATTTTTTTTCAGCTTTCGTCTATTAAATATTTTACACGCCCCGAAGGTATAATGTACTCGTATTATAATATTATGTAAGGAAACATTTTAAGAATTTTTTCTTTGTGAAATATTTTATGATCCAATTCTTGATTACGAATGGAATTACGAGCAGTATAATATAAATAACATAAATGTATTGAATGCTAAGACAACAGAATTTAGAGGAAATTAAATATGAGTAGTCTCGATCTGGAATGAATAATTTAAAATAAAAAAAAGAAGTACAGGGATTCGACTGAACGGATTCAAAAATTAGTAAATACGTACGACAAAAATAATAATTTGTGTAGTATTTTTTAATCTTAATTTTTATATATTTGTCTATAATTTTTTATTCATTATTTATTTTTTTAATTAAATGATTTTCGCAGTTTTGTATTCAATAATTTGTGTTCCATTTTTTATTTTTACTATTTGGAGGTGAATCCTTATAATGTATTATCATAATGCTCATTATCTACTTTGCAAGCAGATTAAAAATTATAAAAAATTATGCCATTAATAGAATGTAAACTTAAAAGCTGTCCTAGGATGGGGATGGGTTCAGCTACTGTTATAAGTAAAACGTTGAAAGGTATTAGAGGGGATATTCAATGTATATCTGTAAGCAACGATAAGCCATTACTAACGAAAAAATGATTCTAAACAGAGTTCGGTGGATAGTGTTGCTTTGCTAACAATATTTGTCATATTGTCATATATAATTATCATATTGTGTTAAAATAATTACATAGGTATGGCAAAATCAGCTTTTGTTCAGGCAAATTCTGCTCAAGCAATGACCAGAAAGACATTCCCTACAGCAGAGAAGCTGAGTAGAAACCGAGTAAGGTAGATCAAGTGACGATAAGAAGAACAATAAACAAATACAGGAAGCGTATAAAATCGGTAGCGTTGTCGGAACCACGCATACTGAGGAAACCTTGGAGTGGCAGGTGGTAAAAAGGCGCGGACCAAGTGGAGCAGCGACAACAAAGGCCAGGGCTATGGTGAAGAGAGAAATAAAACGGCCCCCAGCAATTCTAGTGAAGGTGGACAACAGCTCAAACATTGAGGTCCTGCCGAAGCTAAAAACGGGATCAGACGTGAAATCAGCATTAGGGAATGTCCAGAACATAAGGAAAACCCAAACAGGAGATCTGCTGGTTGAACTACAGTGTGAGTCACAGGACTCAAAATGGTTAGTTGATGCAATATCCAAGGCTATTGAGGATCCAGGAGCAGTAAAAGCTTTATAACATATGGAAAAGATCGCCGTTCTCGACATGGACGAGCAAGCAGAAGAATACGAAATCGTGGAAGCACTGGTTTCCGAATAAAATTATTTGACCCAGGGATCAATTCGACAATTGGAAATCAACTCATAGTCGTCCATGTGAGCTTATCAAAGCAAAATAGCATATAAAACTATATGGGTGTACACACACACACACACAAACACGGGTGTGCGCGCCGCCACACCATCTACTGCCGCCGTAATACCTACATGACCGTACAGTGAAATAATATTTTCGTTAATAATGATAATCTCCATATACTTGTATCACTGACTATAAAAAAATAGTTTATTTTTTATGTGTATAATACAATATATTCTTGGTGAGCATCGATAATAATATTTTATCTTACCGTTTTTAATTTTACGCGTCGATACATTTCTACGACACATCGGTAACATAATTATTAGATGATAGATCCTTTATATATAATCGTTTCTGGCGACTTTAATTTTATTGTCACGATTTAAGATATGACAAAATACAGATCAAATAATATATTTTACAATAAGTTATAGTATATTTTACAAAAAAAAAGAAACGCGTGCGAACCGTATATGGTAATATTCACTATACATGAAACCGAATACCCTTCCAACACAGTAAGCTTGTAAAGTATACAGCGCCGAAATAAAATTTCAGCACATGGGCCTGCCTCACCAGTATTCTAAACAAATAAAAATATCGTTATGGGCCTTAGTCGTAACATAATATAAAAATGTTAAAATATTAATATAATATCATTTCATATGTAATTTTGGTTATATACGTTTTGGCCTTCGTCAGAATCCGACAATATTCAGCAATAAAATATAGATAGCGGCTATGAATAACGGATTTCGGGGGCACGGCATTAGCATATATAACGCCGTCTGAATTATCTAATCAGACGAGTTCACCACGATCAAATGAGGAACTTCGCGTCACTTTGTTTTATAAAATATTTTTGGAATTTTATATTTTTGTTTGTGAAATTAAATTGCACTTAGAATATTTTTCGATGTTTGTGAATTACGAGAAAAATACTTTGCTGGGGTATTTATAGGTATTAATATTTTTGAGAATAAAAAAAAAAAATGGGTTTTTGAAATTAGATTGGACCAGTATTAACTGGGCATTGCCACAAGTCTATTTTTTGGTCCCTTGTTACTGAAATTGAAATAATTCATTTTCTTAAGAATATTAAAAAAAATACCAACTATAATAAAAATTGAATTACTAATAAAGTTCTTAGAAATATATGTAATGTTACAGCATTCCCTTTATTGGTTTTTCATCTGAAATGTTCCCTAATATATTTAAAAAAAATCTCTAATTATCTCTAATATTTAAAAATGGTGATATAAAGTTATGCAACAATTACAGACCAATTGCTTTGACTTATTTTGTTTTCATCATGAATAGCAACATAGGTACACACGATTTTAGTTCTGTTAGGGTTTTCATTATAAATTTATCTTAAGCCCGTGGGTGGCTTCGCATCCCACAAACTCCCCCTCTATGACTAAACTAGTAAATAATACCAACATTAGAATACAAAATAGTTTTTCCAAATTTCTATTTTTATGATTGTCTTAACTCTTAACATCTTGTTGGTACTTAATTTGATAATTATAAAATAATTTTAATAATAAAAAAAAAAGTTTTAGTAATAAAATATATACCATAAATCCAAATTTTAAAATAACTTAACAGTATGCATAGTTTTAAAAGTTAAACAAAAACAATTTTATATTTATTTAAACTTACAATAAACATACCTTCAATCATCGCATTACTACAATATGATTACGTATGGTAATACGATAACCATGGAATACGATATGGTATACTTAAAAATAATATATCCATGTTCCATAAAGGCATAGATTATAGATATAGGTATTTCACAAATAAAACATAACTTTCTATTATATCTTTACGTACTTCGGTTATCTACACATTTAGATAACTGTGATACGTACTTATACCTAGGCTAGGTAACCTAGCCCAAAATTATCACAGATATTTTTTAACTGTACCAATATTAAACATACAAATTATTAATACTAAAACATAAAAAAAAATATGAGGAGGAAGAAATTTCAAGGTGGGAGGTTTAAAACCCTAGAACCCTATCCCTGCATACGCCACTGATCATGAACATATTATGTTTAAATTAAATTATTTTGGTTATGTTGAAATTCAAAAAGCCATACAAATCACGGCTAACTTCTTTTTCAGAAATAACTCAAGAAGGGATAACTTACAAATTATAGATTTGTGATTAAAAATACTTAAAAATAATGTAAAACATTTCAGTGTGGTCAAAAATTTAGAAATTATAAAACGACCGAGTTTCGCGGAAGTTAGAATAAATTTTAGTGGATAATTAAAAACGGCTAGACTTACAAATTTTAAATTTATGCTTATAAATACTTACAAATAACTTACAAAATGTTGGCAAAATTTGATATGAAAATATTGAAGTGCGGCTAACTTACTTACCTCCACATATCTGCATATAATATTAAGATTACCAAAATTTAAAAACGAATTTTAATATTTCATGTTAAATTTCTACTTAGAAAAAGGGTCTATAAATGACGTAAATATTATTCTGCAAAAACTTTGTAAGATGAGAAAAAAAATATTTTTCAAAGGATATACGTATACCTATTATTAAAATAAAGGCTGTATTCTATTGTGGACTTTATTTTGTGTGGAGAGAATACATAATTATAATATCTGCGGCTAAACTAGGGGATATGTAAAAACAGTAGCTACCTATAATGTACAAGGTACGACATACATGCTATACGCTTAGGTACATACTTATAATTAGGAATGAAATACCGCCAAATTTTTAAAACACCAGTGTCATTGTGAAAAAGGGATGTAACGTAAATTGTACGCATGATTTATGATAATAAAATTTAAAATTTTAATCGTAATTCGTGATTTTACGTAAGACTAAAAGAAAAATAATTTGCTGTAATTATAAATTAAATGAATATTTTGATTTCTATTTACTATTGTTGTCTTTAATAATGCTCATAAGGGTTATTGCACATTGGAAGCATTTAATTACTTACAGGCAATATCAGATATTATATTAATCATATAATATATTAGCATTTATAATATTATTTAATATAATTATTTGTATACCTTCTAATCAACTGTCCGAGTCCCACATTCCTAGAAAAGGTAGTAATGTCTAAATGTCCATATATTACAAAGGATAGTCATTTTTTAAATGCATAGTTACTAACACTGTTTATATAGCATGCCGCATAATGCCCCTCCTTCATAGCCGGTAATCGGTATTGATATGAATTATTAAAATACGAGTTTCAACCATGATGCTTGTTTAATTGTTTAGTTTCTGTTGCAATTTTGAATAACTCTCGTTCCGTTTACTAATTTGTCACGTGTTTATTTTTCTTAAAATTAATAAAAATGAATCAAGACGAAAACTGGGATACCTGGGATTCGCCAGCGGTTGTCTCATATCAACCTCCACCTCAACAATTTCAGCAAACTTATTCTAAAACCCCATCAATAAATGTAGATGATTTAATCATAGAAATCGATTCCCGTTTGGCAGGTACCATCATTGGAAAAGGTGGTATAAAAATTAAAGGCTTGAAGAAAGAAAGTGGTGCTTTTATTTCAATTATTGATGGTAATACTTATGGATTAAAAACTGTAAAAATATCAGGTGATGCAAAAGCTAAAAAAATTGCTCATAAACTCATTAACGAAATAATTGACTCTAATGATCCAGAAAAAATGAGACAAAAATTACTAGCTGATCAACAAGTATTAAAGCAGGAAAACATTCAATCAATATCTAATTTTGATTGGGAACAGTTAATGAAAGAACAAGCTGAAAACATTAAGAAGAAATTGGCTGCTTTGCCATCCATTATTAAGAATTTTTATAAAGAACATCCAGAAGTCACTATGATGAGTGACCAAGAAGTAGAAGATTTCAGGTTATCTAAGAATAATATAATGGTTAAATACATTGATGAAGATAATGTTAAACCAATTCCTAAACCAATATTGTCATTTAACCATGCATTTAAAGACTATCCAGATATACTAAAAGAAATAAAAAAACAAAAATTTGAAACACCATCACCAGTGCAATGTCAGGCTTGGCCAGTTATCATGAGTGGCCATGATTTGATAGCTATAGCTCAAACTGGAACGGGTAAAACTTTGGCATTTTTGCTACCTGCCTTCATTCATATAGATTTTCAACCAACTCCTCGTAATGAACGTAAAGGACCATCTATATTAGTGTTGGCACCAACTAGAGAACTAGTATTACAAATTGAAAGCGAGGTAATCACTTATAATTTTATAATAAAATAAGTTTGAATATGATATTTAATATGTTTAATATGTTATTTAGGTTAAAAAGTATAGTTATAAAGGAATTAAAGCCATGAGTATTTATGGTGGTGCTAGTTCTGGAAAGCAGAAAGAATATTTACGTGGAGGAGTAGAAATCGTTATTGCTACACCAGGTCGCCTTAATGATTTTGTTGGTAGTGGTGCTATTGACTTGTCTGATGTTACATTTTTGATACTTGATGAAGCTGATCGTATGTTGGACTTGGGTTTTGAACCTCAAATACGTGTTTCCTTACTTAAGGTGAGACCAGATAGACAAACTATTATGACAAGTGCAACTTGGCCACCTGGAGTTAAACGTCTTGCGAAAAGTTATACTACCAACCCTGTTCAAGTAATGGTTGGATCATTAGACCTGACAACTGTTAATACTGTTAGACAAGATATTCTTATAATGGAAGAAGAAGAAAAGGAAAATTGGCTTGATGATTTTTTGAAAAATTGTTCTACAGATGATAAAGTATGTTTAAAATTGATTATCTTATATTTTTAACTACTCGCCATTAAATGTTAATATCCTTAATTAGGTAATAATATTTGTTAACCGTAAAGTAACTGTTGATCAGCTTTCATCAGATTTATGCATGAAAGGTTATAATGTTGAATCCATTCATGGTGGTCGTGAACAATGTGATCGTGAACAGGCTTTGGATAGTTTACGTAATGGGGATGTTTCTATTTTAATAGCTACTGATGTAGCTTCTCGTGGTATTGATATTAATGATATTACAGTTGTAATAAATTATGATTTTACCAAAGATATTGAAGAATATGTGCACAGAGTAGGCCGGACAGGACGTGCTGGTAAAACTGGTCTTGCAATTACTCTTATGACAAGACGGGACTGGAGTAAAGCCAAAGAACTTATAGAAGTTATGGAAAAATCTGGACAAAATGTACCTCAGGAATTACAAGATATGGCTAGAAGACATGAAGCAAAACAAGAGAAGGACAAGGCTGAAGGAGGAGATAGACCATTTAGAGGTGGTAGAAGGGGTGGTGGTGGAAGAGGATTTTCTAGTGGCAGCGGAGGTGGATTTTCAGGAAATCGGAGAAATAATTGGTAAATTTATTATTAATCGATTATTAGTACTTGTTATTATTTAAGTTCTCCTATTTATCATATAATTATAAATAATTTAATTAAATTAGTATATAATGAATATGAAATATTAGTCATAATAAATTTATATATCTGATTAAAAATAAGACTGTGTTATTATATTTATATTAAATTGCACAGGTGATGCATAATATATTATATTAAATATCCTATTTTAAACACATCAGTATATTTTTAGATTTTCATTTTAAAGTTATAATTTATATTTAAATTCAAAATAGATGCATCAAAATTAATTAAAATCAATTGTTATTTATATACTTTATATTAAACTAATAAACTAATTAATTATAGAAAGAACTTATTGTTACTAATTTTTAAATATATTACATTTTTGATAAAAATTGATACATATTCACTTCATAATAAATATAAATAATTATAAGCAGTCTTTATATGTGAACAAAATTCCTGATTTTAAAATACATTATACAATATCATCTTGATAATTTCAAAAAAAAAATGTTGATAGTATGAGTAATAGCATTAACATATTATATAACACATATTTCTGAAGCTTTTTTTTTCAATATGCTCTTCCATATCGTATACTATACCAGTCTTTTCCTATGTACAATACGATTTCTTTCTTCTTCGTCATCACTTCCATAGGCTGAAGACATGCCTGATACAGCACCACGCCATGAAGTAGCTTGCATAAGTTCATGATCTGGCTCAGTACGATTCTCATAAAGCATTAAATTAAGACATTCCTCATATATCCGTGCTTCTGGAAAGTCCACCTAAGTCAAATTAATTGTTTTATATAAACTGAATTATACAATATATAATAATATTAGTACTATAATTAGTATATTATTCTATGGTTATGAGTGATAATAAAATATATTTGTTAATCATAAATTAAGATATACGGGATGTGGAGCTTGTTAGTTAAAGACAAAAGTTTCTCTTTATGGTCAAATTATACAGTGCTTAATAGTGACGGTGGTATATTTTGTACTAGAAAGCACCATTATAGATATGGTAATCGGGAAAAAAACAACACTGTAAAAATCATTAAATGCATAATTTACAATTTTAAATTGTAGTTTTAAAAAAAATTGTTTGTTTTAAAGAAATATGATATTATATTATTAAATTATATTAAATTGTTTGCTACAAAAATTAATTAATTAATTTTGTCATATACTAGTTTTGAATTTAAACAATCTGATAGACTACCCTATTTTATAAAACCATAATTATACCAGATTTTATATTTTCTTATTATAATATTCAAGTTTTATTTTTGACAATATTTAAAATTAAGATTATTATTTGTAAACTATTAATAATTTTAAAAACCAATATATTTGTAAATTGTGATTTGCTATGATTTTAGTGTTTTATATTACTATACTATGGAATCCACTTAATGAGAACATATCGGTAGGTAACCGATTTATCCCCAATATCCAACTGTCCCGATTAGCCTAATTAACAAAAAACATGTGAATACACAGACCCGAAAGAACGTAAACTAAAGCTTATTAATGAAATAATTTTGTATGTATACTGTTTCAAAAGAGAACATACCACTTTCGCACCAGTTTTTGTTTGGCGTCGCACATCCCCATTAGGTAGCACCGGTCAAGGCCATAGACAAGTTTCTGATAGCGAAAGCGGTGGTATGTTCTCTTTTGAAACAGTATACATACAAAATTATTTCATTAATAAGCTTTAGTTTATAAGGCTAGTTGACTCTTATCTTCGAGGAATATCTACATGTTAATAAAAGAAAAAGAAATAATGGATAAAAATAAATTATAAAATGTATAGAGACATACAAATTAGATAATTACATATACGATAAGAAAATAGGTAATTATACATATGTCCCTTATAACTGATGGTTTGTTCCCAATAAATAAATTTAAATTGCTTTAAACAAATACATTCTTTCGGGACTATGCTAACTTGTCCCCTTTATGTTGTTTCTTCAAGCGGATTCTACTGTAATGTGTTTAACAACTATAACTCGACGCTGCCGCACTTTGTGGCAGTTTTTTCTTAAATTAGGGGTCTTCAATTTAGGATAGAAAATAAAATGCACGCGTTTTTCAAACAAATAATTAGATCAGCTGGGTATGTTTATTTTATATACCACTGTTTTATGTAAGCAGATGTATTTTTTATTATGCATATAAAAAACATCCCTATAGGAATTTTACAGCGCATTAATTAAGCACTAGTTTTGGAAACCATACTGAAAACATACCACGGAGCATGTTAGTGTCGAGTCGCAGTTATTGTGAAACGCACTATAGGTATACAGTAAATAGCTATTCATATTTAAAAAAAAAAAATATGCATATATATATATATATATATACAGTTTGATCAACATAAGACATTAATTATTTCAGAAAGCATTAACCCTTTTACTGCTCTAAATGTGGTATTACATTATTTTACATTTATAAGCAAAGGTGAACAAGGTAAAGAAGGCAAAATTTTTTTTTTTTTATAACAGACCTATGTTCAAAATACTTTATACTTTTACTATATTTATAATTATATGTATAATATTATTGTTTTGTTTGTACTGTTGTATTAACTAACTAGTTTCGTTTTCCACCTCTTTGTAACTGCTGTTTGGTATATAAATTGAAAAAATTAATTACTTAAAATGCATTAGAATAATTGTCAGACTATGGCTAGCAAGATTATAGAATATAGATATAATGAACATGTAAATCTATGAATTTAGGAAAAAAACGACAAGGGTAAAATATGTCAAATGCATTTTACATGATTTAACGTTTGAAATAATTTTAAACAAAAGTATTTAAAATTTGTTTTAATACCTTAGTATGTTTTTTATCTGTGGCATATACAATAGATGTACAACAAATTTCAGCAATTTTAACTGCCAATCCAAAATAACTCCAGCAACATATTTCACTTGAACCACTAACATCTTTGATAAACAAAAATCTTGAACCAAAACGCAATGAAAGTTTTTCAAATAATTCAACATTTTTAAGTAAATTATCATCAGAAGCACTAAAATTTAAAACAATAATACATTTTAATAAGTATATATAATTTAATACCAGAACAATTCTAGTTTACCAGACACACTGTTTTCCTACAAAAATGTACCATATCGGTCAAGTGTAAAAAAATTAATATAAAATAACTAGGTATTTAAGCAAAAACCTCCTTAAGAATGAAAAACTTCAAACTTTCATAACTTTTTTAGTAATGATTTCCGCAAAAAAATCAATCAGTCCTAAAATCGGTGTTGAAAAGCATGTATTTAAAAAAAAATTGGAAAACAAAGGGTGTCAAGTAAACTAGACTCATACCTTAACATCTTTTTAAGTACCTCGTATATGAATATTTATTGTTATGCCGATTTATTAGTAGTTTTACCGTGGGCTAAAATACAAAATAATTAAGAAAATGTGTTTTTTAAAACTTTAAATTTGTTTACTTTTGAACTCAATGTTATTAATTGAATTAAGCTTGGACTAGACGATATAAGAGGTATACGGCATTGCGGTTCAATTTTACACTGTCTTAATCGTAAAGATTGTTGACAGGCGTCAACCAATGGAGATATTAAATAAAATTTAGCTTCTGCTAATAATTCAGCAATTTCGTGTGTCTTGTCTGGAAGAGCAATATGTTCATCTCGTAAAAAGTTTAACACAGAACTGAAGTGTTTACCACAACGATCAATCAGGACCCAACCTTAAAATTTTTAACACAACTAAAATATCTGTTTAATACATGGTTTATATTATACATATTTGTCTAAAATACCTTCAGAATCAGTTAGTACATTCATCCGGCCACTGAACATAGCTTTCAGCATTGTATCATGTTTAGTTAATGTTCCAATTGTTGTATAAAACAATGAGCCACCTACATTCAATTTGGCATATTTGGGTTGACATTCTTGTACTTGCATTCTTATAACGGTTAACTAATTCTATAATATGCAGAATCTAAAATAACTAATGAATAATAACGTGAAATTAAATTCAATAAACTAAAAATAAGTATTTACAATTAACATAGAAGGAACATAAAGTCAATTGATTAAGTAAATTTAAGAAAAATTTGTACCTACCGACTTGATAATAATGAGATTATTTATTTCTTTTTAGTTAAATTAAATTAATTTTGGGAAAAATGACCCTATCCCCATATCAAAATTAGCGTTATCTACCAAGATTTATAGATACAATCATGTCTACAGATAGTTTGTACAATCATATCTGTGATCATGTCACGGAATAAAGAAGGGATAAAGTTATAATGGATAGAGTATAAAACCACAAATTATATGAAACCAGATGGTGCACTCTTTAATAGGTCCATATATTTTTTAAAAATGTAAACAAATAAAACTAGACATAAAATGTAAATATATGGACTGCCTATTCCGTAAAGGAGGTAAATATACCTGTATATTTAAAAAAAAAATATGTAATGAGAGAGATAGTATATATGTTAATAAGACGCTAAACCATAGATAATATTATCTATGCACTAGACAGACTAGATCTCAGGATCATCACATGGAAAAAACTACTAAATACTAAATAGCAGGAGATCACAATTGCATTGAAAAGCAACTGCTTCTGTTGACAACTACCTCGAAATCAAATATTTGAATATTATCTAAGTATATAGTTATCTAAATTTATAGTTGTCTCAAACGTTCACTGTATCGAATATCCACTTTTATGATAAACACCTAACCTTTCTTATCAACACTTGGTAGTTTATAATCATAAATGAAAATAAAAAAACAATTTAAATTTAAAATTTCGATAAAAGTTAAAATACTAGTAAATCCTACGCTGCTAAGTGTTTGCCATTTTTACCCCTTTTAATTACCGTAGGGCTTAAGTTTTAAAAATCCTTTCTACCTACGTCATAATAGCTGCGTATCTATATGCCAAATTTCAGCCGAACTTTCCAGAGGTTTGAGCTGTACGTATAAATGATAAATCAGTTAGCTTTCCCTTTTATATACACCTATAGATTAATTTGAAATTATGCAAAATTATAGTTAAAATCAATTGATATTAAATTAATCAATCGATATTAAACTGACAAATAACAATTTCCTTGACCAAAAATATTCGAGGAAAAATGACATTTTACTATCAGCGCAGTATAGTATCTAAATAATTGTTTTCTAGGTTATATAGTTTATGTCGCAAATATTATTATTTTTTATAATAAGAAAATAGTTGCTGATAATAGCAGTATATGGTTTAGAAGTAATCATATTGCTTTCTAAGTTGAAAATTAAGATAAACTATGCTATTGATAAAATGTAAACTTAAAAAGCTATTTTGGGATGAGAATGGATACAACCACTATTATTAGTGTATAGTTAGGAGGGTGGTAGAGGGAACATTTAATGTATATTTGTCAGCAACGATAAACTATTGCTAACGAAAAAATGATTTTAAGCGGAGTTCGATGGATAGTGTTGCTTTGTCAACAATATGTATGTCATATTATGTTGAATTCATATGCATTATATTTTTATTTTTTTTTTTCGTAGTATTTGTTGAAAATTATACATGTTTTCTCGTTTTTCCTTCGTTTTGGCCGGTTTTTCAAATTAATTGGGAAATCAAAATATTACTTCCTTAGAGAACCACCCAATTTAGATTTCTTTTCAGAAAAAGTGCTATCAATGTAAATCGAAGCAAATTGCTGCTGGTAGAAAATTAATTCATAAAAAAAAAAATGAACATCGTTGTAAGACCAATACATTTCTCACTCAACTTAGAATCTAAAATAATGTAGGTCCTTTAATATGATGAAGTAGTAAACGGAGATGAAAACATTCAGTATATTAGGGTGCACTATGTAAATTTGATCAATAGCATCAGAAGCCTTACATGAATATCTTGGAACAGATAATCCACGAATTCGCCTTTTAAAACTCTTGTAATTACCATTCCGTTTATAATATTTTGTGATCAAATCACAAAATATTGATGTTAAATTTAAAACTTTTAAACACTTTCCGAGTACGATTACTGTTATATTAAGTAATAGTTATTTTAAAAACGCTCAAAAACACCCGTATTCGCCGTGAAGTTGCTATTAATTATTGTTTGATCAGGCCCGTACTCAGACCAAATCATCAGGCGGGGTTACTTAACCTAACCATAATTTACTTCTACATGTACACATGTAATATAATTTCTGCTCGGAAAATAAAAATCAACAAATTTAGATAAACAATTTAAATTGTAATAGGTACCTACAACATATTTAAAATATTGTAATAACACTTAATATTTTGTTAATTAAAACTATTTTATTATATACCTACCTAGTTGACTAATGAACTTGTAGAACAATAGAACTTAGTAACAAGTAACTAGTACCAAAAATGTACATAAATTATTATTATTTTATATTAAATCCATGTATTCATAACATTAAAACCGATCTTCGGGCGAATCGTGACGCTATCAGGTGGTGCCGACACAAATATCTACTAGTGGAGTCACATTATCTTCTCTACATCATGGGTAATACCAAATACTATAGATTAGAATACGGGAAGTTCGTAGATTTTCTAGAGCAGCGTTTTCCAAAGTGTGTTCCGCGGAACCCTAGGGTTCCGCCGGACTATCTCAAGGGTTCCGTCAGATGTATGTGATGTTGAGAAAATTATTTTATATTATATTTGGATTATTTATATAAAAAATATTATTTTATATTATTTAAAAAAAGTTCACCTAAAATCTAAATAANAGTTAATATAATATAATATCATTATATTATATATTATATCGTTATAATACTCATGTACCTATAGACGTTGTCATTACGTTAACGATGTAGATTTGTAGAATTTAGATAAGCGTGTCAACGCGATTGCCAGTAAATTGTGCGATAACTTATAAAAATAACTTATGTGCACGCATTCGCGTTCGATACGATTGATACATTATATCCGTAATCGTAATGAGTTAAAATTAAGAGATTATGATTCAGTTGGCATATAGTTGTCATACGACATACTTCGTGTATGTTGTTACTGCGTTATTAATTATTATTTATTATAAATACAACATAACTACAAATAAAAAGTTTGCCATGCATAATTGGCTTAGAACAGGACGGTTGTTGGCCAAAACAAGTAATAATATTGATGAGACTGTGGCGTCTTCATCAACAATAGAATCTGAATGAAAGAATGGATAGAATGAATGCTTTCCTCTCTTGATGGATTTTTTAAAGGAAAATGAATTGCAACTAACAACTAATATTAAAAAAATTGTTATCAAACATTTGGAAAACCTCGAAAAATCATTGTCTCAGTATTTTCCTGCTACTAATAATGACGTTGATTGGATACAAAATCCT
>CABPRJ010000058.1:0-134538 GCA_902439185.1 Cinara cedri
TAGTGAAAACACCAGTGTAAATAGTAGTAGTGTTTTTAACCCAGAACCGACCAGACAATTGGTAAAATCTTTAAAAATATTAGACTTACGTTTAAACTATGATCAACCTCCTGTACAACCAAATATTATTTATCCTTACAAATCCATGGTTAAAAGGAAACGGTCCTTTAATAGTACTTGGTATAAACAGTATCCATGGATTGAGTACTCAATACAATTTGATCAAATTTTTTGTTATTATTGTAGACATTCTTTACTACCAAGTCAACATTGTAACCCTAAAGCTGGTAATCTAACAATTCATGGTTATTCAGACTGAAAACATATAGGCAGTATGGCTAAAGTACATGATAAATGTGACACACACAAATTAGCAT
The DNA here is from genome assembly GCA_902439185.1 of Cinara cedri. Taxonomy (NCBI): domain Eukaryota; kingdom Metazoa; phylum Arthropoda; class Insecta; order Hemiptera; family Aphididae; genus Cinara; species Cinara cedri. The sequence continues at coordinate 378 of CABPRJ010000058.1, forward strand.
TGGCTAAATATAAAGGGTGGTGTAATTCTAAAATACAAGGCAGTGTTACAACTATGATTGACTCACAAATAAGAATTGAAGTTGCAAGAAATAGGACAATGTTAGAAAGTTTAGTAAGGTGTGCCATATATTGTGCTAGGCAAGATATTGGTTTGCGAGGACAATCAGAAACAACTAAAATCTCTGAAATTGTGAATAATGATATTGCAACAAAAAACAAAGGAAATTTTTTAGAGCTTGTAAAGTTATTATGTATTGAAAGTCAAACATTTTGTTCAGCTTATGAAGCGTTACAAAATAGTGCANAGAAGAATACAATTTCAAATTTAGCTTACTATTTTTTTTTTAAATTAGTTTTAACAGTCAGAACTTTTTTGACAGTTAAATTTAAATATATTTAAATAAACATAGTTATACATAATTAGTTCAAAACTATGGATTACTCTATTTTTTTAATATTTAAAACCTTTATTACCTATCTATTATAATAAACCTAATTTTAAATCTAGTGTTGCCCATATGAAAATTTAGTCCTAGATCCGCGCCTAATCGCTAGCTTATCAGTGAATAAGTTCAAACTCTGGGATGTACGCTGCTGACGGGTAGATACACACTAGATAATTAGGTAACAGTAGATAGCGCTTTTTTGTCCAATAAACATTGATCTATTTGGTAATATTCTACACAGACAACGTTTCAAACAGTTAAACTAGATACTACACAACTAAATTTAATTGCTTTTTTTAAATTATCGCATAAATATAAAATTTGGTGTTTGTACAATGTATAGCCAGACACTGATTCGGAGAAATAATGCACTCAATTTTTGAAAAAATTCACATTTCGGCCACGTGTTAAAATAGTAGATACCATTTTAAAACGCATTTCCAAATGTGTTCCGGAAGGGTTTCGGTATCAAGCTATGTACTAAAATAATGTACGAAAGCTCCTCTTTGGGCCCTCAAAATATCTAAGGGAACTGGGGAACGGATTCGGAAAAATTACGTATTTGGACAAAAAATTTTTGAATAATTTTCGGCTAAAATCAACATTTGGATGTTTCTCACATAAAGATGATAAGGGTCACTTTCTATGTTTCGTTTTCAATTAGAACTGCTTTTATCCGTTTTTTTTCTCTAACCCTTCATACTAGCCTTTTGCTCTTTTGGACTAAAAATAATCTTCGTATTATGTTTTACGTCCGCTTAAATTTTCAGAAAAATCCTGTCAACATTAACAGAGTATCACAAAATTTGGAACTATTTGTAGGTCTGTCATTTCCACGTTTCTATCTCAAGGATAAGTTTCTCGGTGGAACTTTTGAGTGCCTTTCGGTTCATAAATGCTAATGTGCATGGTTGCTGCAGGTCAAAGTTCAAAAAATAGTATTTGTTTTTAGTGTTATATGTTATTTAATGAAAAAAAAGAAATACTGTTGATCAGACGCGTAGCCAGGAATTTCTAAAAGGAGGTATTCTAAAAAAAAATGAAGAATCTTTTTCTTTCACGTTATTTATTAGTTAAACACTAAAGAGGACATCTTATGACACAGCAAATTAGCGTTCAGATAGGACAACTTTGTGCCATTAGTTTTGGTGCAACGCAAAAATACCTGGACCTGTATTGGTGTAGGTATTGGTGTATAATAGAGATAGGCATGCTATGTCTATTACGCGCTTTATGCGGTATCTCGGAGTTGAGCTAGACAATAAGCTATCCTTTACCAGTCACATTGGCACGGCATCACGTAAAGCTACAGAGGCCGCTTAAGCTATATCTAGGCTCATGCCCAATATAGGGAGACCATCCCATTGGAAAAGGAACCTGCTGGGAAGTGTGGTCTGTAGTAAACTATTATAGGCATCTTCTATGGCCATCATCTTTTGGCCAGAATGGGCGCTAAAACCGAGAGGTGATATCTAGGGCTCAGAGGACTGTCGCACTACACTCTATTCGTGCCTACCGAACAGTTTCAACCGGAGCGTCCCTAGTCCTCTCAGGGATAAAATCGGTGGACCTTGTAGCTCTCTCGAGAGCTAGAGTCTGGTAACTCTTCGACGATGGCCTCTTGAACATTCCTGCTCAACTAATAGGGAGGGATGAAAGGGAAGTAACCATTAACATTTGGCAGGCAAAAGGCGGAAGATTAATTGTGCGAGGCAGGCGTGTTATATCGGAGCGCCGTGAACGGGCAAGGAGGAGAGGGAGTTGACTCTTGCCCAGTAGCAGGCGTCTTGGACAAGCTCCACAAAACGCGAGTGGACGTGGAGGCTCCTACCTAACTTCGATAGGTCGATATACAGCAGAGGTTCCCAAACTTTTCCTACTCGTGGTGCCCTTTTAGAACTGAAGTTCGCTCATGGCGCCCTTAATAAAATTTACGACCTTTTTTTAAATAAAATAGATAAAAGTAGTCGGCAGCGAGTCACAGCCGCGGCTCCCCTGACAACACACCGCGGCGCACCAGGGCGCTGTGGCGCACAGTTTAGGAACCTCTGATATACAGGCTTGGTAATAAGTCGGTAATTTTTTACTTGGTGCAAGCCCTTACCGGGCATAGTTGTTTTCGCTATTACTTGCATGCATGAAATAGGTTATCAACGGCTAGTTACGTGTATTGCAAGGCGTAGCGTGTTGACGCGGAACACACTATATTCTATTGCACGCAGTGAGGTAACTGCTGCATGCGGCTAGTTGGCTTGCTGAGGAGCCTCACTCCAGAGAACGTCGAGGAAATTCTCTGCGGTCCAGTCTTAGACGTTTTTTAGGCGACTTTTCTCGGAGGCACGACTCGTACAGTAAGCCTTCGTAGATATGGTGGAGGAGATACTTGCTGAGAAGGAGGGAGACGAGACTGCAAACGGCGGTCGAAATGGATATCAAAATCATTTTACTAAGTAAGTAAAATCGATGCGGCAATGAGGAGGAAGGATAGTATTCTGATACGCTGGGAAGGGCGGTCATATTTGCGTCAGGAGATTTAACTGTGCAACGCCCAAGGATAGGCGAAGCGGGGTTTAGGTGGGTAGAGGTTGCATAGATGCGGATCTACAGTTGTTACTAGCCACCAAGTTCTAGCTCAAGCATCGAGGTATTCAACGATTTCCTGGAGCGCCTGAAAGCTAGCATAAGGCAGTCCGAGCTACCAGTCATGGTGGCGGGAGACTTTAACTTCAAGTCGGCTAGCTGGAATAGTCCAATCGAAGCTGCTAGAAGAGTTTTCCAGGCTGACCTCATGGCGTCGTTGGACATGATTGCCTGTAATCAGGGAGGTTCCCCAACTTTTGTTCGCGGGAACTCTGGCACATTCATAGATGTGACATTCGTTCAGTTGGAGTTAGCGGACGGGGTGAATGGCTGAAGGCTAAATGGCTGAATGAAAACCCATTTCTCCGCGCATTTCTCACTGGAAACGGTGCTTTTCAAGCATACTTGCATCGATTTGGCATAAGTGGCGTCGCGGTGTGCGACGGGTCCCTCATGGAGGACTCGTCGCATGTTCTTTTTTTTCACTGTCCGCTGCACGCTGAGCTACGATCGCAACTAACTGAGACCCTTAACTGAGACCCTCGAACCAATGAGGTGGTTTCCCTTACGAAGCTTAAGACGGAGTAGATCGTCTAGGGTTACTTCATGCCTCACCTCACTTTCTTTTTTTTTTCTTTACATATGGTATCGAAGACCGATGTTGGTACTGATATCAGTCATATCAGAGCGCTAATGTTAGGTGGAAATCGATTTCGCCGTGTTGGCGAGTTACCCATTTTTTGACGTTCCTTATAAGGCGGTTAGTCCACCTACCCATCGTAGTCTCGTCCCACCTTCTCTGCCATTGGGCGAGCATATTCTTCGTTGAAGCAGATCCTGTTTCGTTTGATAACTGGCTGAGAACTTTGGCGTCGTACCAGTTCTTCCGCGAGCCAGCTATGAGGTCCACGGGAATTATAGATGCGACTACCGAGATAGCTTCTCTGGAAACCGTACGGTACACGCGGCTACCCTAAAGGCTGGGCTCCGTTGCGTTTTCAGAAGAGCCTCTTTGCCTAATTGCCCATTTTGTTCGCCCAAAGGTGTATTGTGTGTTACTTATATTGTATCTAAATTACGAAACGTTGCCTTTGTGTAATTTTTTATAGTCTAATGAATATTGCCGAAATAAAAGTTCAAGTTATATGCATTTGCAAAGCCGAATAATGCACTTAAATGGCGTAGAATTGTTTATATAAATTTGTCAATGAGCCTTATGAAAGCACATTTTATTTCAATATCCAACATTAAAACACTACCAATGGATTTATCGGATTTTTTATGAAAGTACCAAATGGAAAATGTCACCGATGATATAAAGGAGTATCTTAAAAAGCTTGGAGTTTGTCGTTTATGTACGATCGAGAAAAAGAGATCATCTGCTACAATAAAATGTTGTAAATGAAAGTTATATATATGTAAAAAACATTCTGGCAAACAAGAAATAATTTGTTAGAAATATAAATACGGCACTTTCTCAGACTAGAAAATTTAATAATTTAAATAAATAAGAATAAATTATTTCCAAACAATATTGGTATTGAAAATTCTTTATTTATCTTTTATTATGTTAAAATATAATTCAAAAATATTCTGTTGTATAAAGATCCGCGCCTACTCGTGTAAAATTGAGAGGCGCGCCTGCTAATTGGTTAAAACAAAAATAAATTTGAAGATAATATCGCATACATTATTCAGTTTTAAATGAGGTTTTTCCCAATTACTAAGAAAATAAAAAAATGTGTTCATTAAAAACAAAAGTATATATAATAACATTAAATATATATGATACTATCATACTACAATAAAAGTGAATCACGGAACCTGGCAGTGGATCGGTAAGAGTAAGTTTCAACAATTCTTAATTTATCTAAAAAGTTCAACTTTCTCATCTATTATACATTTTTATATAAGTGACTAAGTCCTCGGTAATATCGTGGCATACGCAGCATAACTGGACACTGCGCATTGGTCCCTACCACGGGCCAGGTACATGTAGCCATTGTCACCCCATTTTGAGCTCCACCAGTTTTTCAAGATCCAAGCATTTTTCGTGTATCCGATCAACAGCATAGCGTGATTGACCGTATTTGATGTACATTCTGGATCGTCGTAAACACCGGATCTGTAAAAATAAGTATTTCCCATGATTTAAAATGAAACTAGTGAAAGGTCAAAGATGACCTTATGAACTTACTAAACCTAATCTAACAAAAAGGAACAAAAGGATATACTTCGTACGGTGGACAGACTACTGTTGTAGAAGTTGGGAAGGTAGAATAAAGAGGGGTATTTAATTTATATCTATACGCAACGGTTAACTATTAATAATAGAAACGATTCTGAGTGGAATTTGATTATTCATGTTTATAAAAACCGTATTATTTAAGATTTTCGTCAATATTTGATATTAAAATTCATGTAGAACAAAATACTACATTAAAACTAACTTTTTCTAAACATTTTTCTCTTTGTCAACTAAGTACAACTTATAATATTAAATCTCCAAGCATTTTTGGTCTAGCAATAAATAATATCTACAGAATACTTACCTAATCTAACTGAATACAAATTACACTAAAAACTGCCACAGTTAAAATGTCTACAAATACCCCAAAAAAAGCTTGTACTTTTCTAAATGCTAGGTCTTATCATAACGAAAAGATTAACTTCCACTCTTTCCTCTTTAATGTCAAAGTTTTCATATCCGAATACTCGTTACATCTAGCCATTCGATCTTATCTCCTTTGAATGTCTTCTATGCTAACTATTCTAACTATGCTGCTTATTTCTTCATTTCCTTTCTTTCTTTCTTTCTTCGAGACCGTAAGAAAGTAAAACAAAGAGGCAACAAAAAAGATGTCTTGTGATTTTTCGATTAAATCATTTCATCTGATAGAAAAGGTCGTCCATGTTTTTATAAAATAATAAATCATGAAATTGTAAGTTTTCCTAAGTTTTTTTGCACTTAAGTGGTTTTATTTAAAAAATAGCACCAAAAATATAAAAATAATTTTTTTAATGCACCATCTAGACAACTTGAGCTTTTAGAGAAATTGTTACACGTAAAAAACGGAGCATGTTCACTGGGAAAAAACGTGCCCACAGACTAGAAGAAGAAGAAAAAATAAAAAATAAATAAACATCTTAGTTAAACCAATAGTTCCCTCGTTACACTCGGAATCTAAAACCATGACGAATCATCTAACATTTTAACTTGTCCTGTTGCTGTAAAAGATTATAATAAACATATTGGTCATATGGATTATACTAACATGTTGAAATCATATTAAAAGTTAGATAGGAAAGCACAGATGGTAGCACAGAATTTTTTCCATTTCATGGATGTTTAATCTGTAAACGCCTACATATTTTACAAAGAAACAAGCCAAGGAGCTATTCAAAACTTTAAATAGTTCAGAATTTCAGGGGCAGCAGGATTAGTGGGACTATCATCATCTAACCCAAGAGAAAAAAAAATAGTAAATCCATTTGAACAAATTTAAATTAAAAATTCCACTTGAATTTAGGTTTCTCAACGTTGGTCAACGATGAACAACTGTATCCTACACTGGATACATGCACATGGATACATGTCACTTCTGACTCACCAATCAACCATAATAATACATCTTAGAATCGGTATCAATTAAAAACATCAACATTAATATACTGTGAGTTTTTGGAATTACTGGAATTAATGTAGCAAATCTACAATTATTTATAGAAACTCTTCATCTTAAACTCATAGATAGCAGTATTAAAACCAAACTGTCTAATCTACTATTCCAAATTTTGCCCCTACTTAATAATGTTTTAATGTTTAATCAACCTATTCAGAAAATTGCAACTCACTAGTTAAAACATATAACAATAGTTAAATTTAATAACACTAACAACAATATGAATATAAACAAATACCATATCATCCAATGGAATCCAAACGGATTCTATTCGATAATTTATTAAATAAAACTCAACATAAATAAACTTTCTCCAATAGTCCTGTGTATACAAGAAACTAATTTTATTAATAACAAATCAAGGTCTCTAAAAAATTATAAAACATTTTTCAAAAATAGAACAAATGCAGTCAGAGCTAATGGAGTAGTAGCCACTTTTGTTAACGTACAATATCCCACAGAACAAACTTAACTTCTAATCTAGAAGCTATTGCAGTAAGGATTTCTACCAAATAAAAACTAACCATTTGCAATATTTAGATACCTAATTTACAAGACTTCGGTTTCACAGATATCCAAAATATCATTGACCAATTACCAACTTCATTTGTCATTTTGCCAGTATCAGACGTCAAAAACATTACTACCAACCTCAAAAAAATAAAAATGTACAAACTTATACAATGTAAATAATAACTTCCAATAATGTAAACCAATTTGTTAATCTAATAACCATTGTCGTTGATATAAACAATAAGAATCATTTAACATTAAAACATTTTTTCTCTCCGTTCAGGTATTGGGACAGAATTAGTATACAGCGATCTTTTAGATTTTGACCGTGTCAGAATTAAATGAAAACAAATAGATGGAAAGTGGGTACACCATTGGAGGACTAAATGTTTTCAATTGTAAAAATTTTAATGATGTAAATAATAGCAATTATAATAATTGTATTTTCTGTAAAATTAAGGTAACCCTTGAATAAACATAAATAAATAAATAAGCAATTAAATATTCGTACCAAATTACCTTAAATCTTATATTTTACTCTTCCATATAAGGTTTGAATTTTTGATAATTTTTTCTTAGCGGATTCCTACAACAATAGCTATTTATGTAGTTTAGGCTAGGCGATGAAGAATCAAGACTTGTCTAATGTCGTAATGCGCAGTTTGCAATGTTTATATCAATTATGTTAGAATTATCGATTATTGACATAAATCGATACAACATAAATAAAACAATAATATTATAATAGAATAATCCAATCTTAGTAATTTAAATAATTCATTTGACGGGCTGTTCTTAACCTCAAAATAAGTCGGCCCAGCAGCGCTTTTGTGGCAATACAGGAAACCTCTTTTCCACCATTAAATGAAAAAAATATTGTAATAAGCATAAGGGTAGAAAGTTGTTCGATCTTATCTTCTAAGACTATCCATACAGAAAAATGAATTCGTCGTTTTATTTCGTTTATTCGTGGTCATTCGGTATGTCTTCCGAGTTCTAACTCTCTGAAAACTTCAACTTATAAGTTTTCTTATCATTTTTTATCTGTACCTAATTGCATCGAATAGTTGAAATTAAACAAAATAAAACTAATTACTTTATTTTTGAATAATGAAATCAAACACACACGTGTCGTGTACGTCAACAGTAGGACAGACCAATTGATACTAAATGGTAGACAACGAATTTATAATTACGAGGTCTAATCGAAAAGTATCGAGACTGTTAATAAAAAATATACATATTTATTAGATAAAGATATTTACATTCAATCTCCTTCAAAATATGCTCCATCTGAGTCTATACATGTTCTCCAACGTTCCTGCCATTTTTGAAAACACCTCTGGAAGTCAGTTTTAGAAACTCCTCGCAGCTGCTCCGTCGCATTTTGTTTTATTTCATCTACATCTTGAAAACGTTTACCCTTAAGTGCTATTTTTATCTTTGGGAATAAAAAAAAATCACATGGAGCTAGGTCTGGTGAATAGGGGGGTTGAGAAACAACTGGGATATCATGTTTGGCCAAAAACTGCTGCACAATATGGGCTGAATGGGCTGGTGCATTATCGTGATGCAATTTTCAACTACCAGACTCTCAGGTCTTTTTNTCTGTCCTTTTGGAGCATACTCATGATGAACAACACCTTGGTAGTCGAAAAAACAGTCAACATAACCTTCACTTGACTCCGAACTTGACGAGCTTTTTTGGGTCGTGGTGAATCAGGTGTCTTCCACTGCGAAGATTGTACCTTTGTTTCTGGATTGTAGCCATATACCCAAGTCTCGTCACCAGTTATAATTGATTTTAAAAAAAAATTATCAGATTCGGAACACTCTAGCAAATCAATGGCGATCTCTTTTCGGTTTTCTTTTTGCTCATCTGAGAGCAGTTTTGGAACAAATTTGGCAGCAACTCTTCTCATATCTAAATCAGTCGTCAATATGGTTTAAACTGATCCGAATGAGATTTGAAACTCATTATTAAGTTCCATAATTGTCAAACGACGGTTACCTCGTATTGCTGTTCATATTTTTTGAACCATTTCCTCGTTGCGGCTTGTTAACGGGCGTCCTTCACGTTTATCACTTTTAACAGTTGTTCTATCCTCTTTAAATCATTTTAACTATTCAAAAACGCGAATACGGGACATGGTTTCATCTCCATAAGCTAACAATAACATTTGGTAGGTTTCAGTAGCCGTTTATCCCAGTTTATGGCAAAATTTAATGCACACTCGTTGTTCAATATTTTCGCTCATAATGAAATCTGACAGGACGTAAAAACACACTTTACTTAATCGCACCTAGAAGCCGACTGAGACAATTTTAATCTAATTTATGCCTAATATATTTTCCCAACATACAAAGTTTGATTAATATAGCACGTGCAAGTTCATACTCAAACCGGTTTACGATTTATCTTATCAGTTTCGATAATTTTTGATTAGACCTCGTATATAATAAATATATTTTTATAAATAACCAAATTGGTATTGTTCGCGAAATTTCGATAACTATTGTCTGTTGGTCGTTTTAAAAACATTGTCACACACGTTCGACAATGTTCATAAAAACAATAACAAAACTAAAACTTTTTAATATTTACCGACACCGCTCGGGACATGATTTTGTTATTAAAAACACAAACAATTTGTTGGAAAAAACACAATTGGTTTGAAAATGATTTATTTTGTCGAAAAACATAGAGTTTCTATTTTGTTTTAATTTTGTCATCTCTGTGTAGACCCGGTATAAGTTTCAAACGAAAAAAAAACATCTCGTGGCTAAACGATGGCGGCGAAATGAATGGCAGCTAAAAGAACTACAGTGAAATGAATGGTGACGAGATAGATGAAGGCAGCGAAATAATAAGCTCCGACATAATTACACAAGTGGGAACTATTTATTGGTCACATATTTAAATATTTTAAAATGTTTTTATTTTAAATATTTTTTAACTTAATTGTTTGAACGAATGTCAAAAATTAATTTTTTATTTTTCTAATTATTTTATTTTAAACTTTTGAAATGGTAAATAATATGATGTGATAATGTGAGTAATAATAATATGATAATGATGATGATAATTAAAACAAAATTATAAATTATCAAGATACATAACGTGTAATCAAATTATCAGATTTGTATAACCAAGGGTAGTTGGTTAAGTATTTTAGAACATATTTGAAACCTACGAATAAGCAAATTGTTTTAATACTATACTTACGAATACAATTGAAATGTTTTTGGGCTAGCGTTTATAGATACGCTTATTGGTCCTATGAGTGCTACAGCTGCTTTTAATATGTGTTCATCATATGGTGGCAAGATTGAAATTTTTGTAACTTGAGCCATAGCTTTATATTTTTTGAAGTGGCACAATGTTTTCTGAAAATATAATATTGTTAGAACAATTTTCCTAAAGTAAGTACATTTTCTGCGCTCAAATTTGGAAATTTTTTATAGGTGAATTTAATTGATAAAGGTGGTGGTGATTTCAATCAGAATTTTCACATGTTTTAAGATTAATTTTTTAGCTTTGAACATACCCATTAAAATTTCTATAAACTCCCCACAATAAAGCTATAGGAATATAAACAGGTATATTGAAAAAAAATTGAGTTAATGTTAAAGGTCCAACTCTAAAAAAAATAAGACTATCATAAAATATAGTGTCAAGTTAAATCAAAACAGAGATACCATTAAAAAATAATTACAACTATTATTTACCCTGCGGTTGTCATTTGAAAAATAAGCGAGACGTCATAATTTCGCCGCTGCCGATTACTCTGTACATTATTTTACGGGAGTAATAATCTCACACATTTCCGATTCACGAAATGTCACGTTAACATACATTTTTTCGGAGTTCAGTATTTCTGTATTCGAAATGAACGAACAATTAATTGAAAAAGTTAGAGAGCATGAATTTCTATATAATCATGGCTCACATGATTATCGTGATCAGCATATACGACAAACTGCTTGGGAAGAAATTGGGAAAGAGCCACAAACATAAGTATTTAAATTAAATTACCATGTGTATTGTCAATTATTAAAAATTATAAATATTATGTTAGAAAACTGGAAAATAAAATTGTATAATGCAAGTGCGCTGCCGTTGTATATTATATAGGCATATTGGTAGTGAAATCTATAAATAACTTATCAAACTTTTATCTACCAACGTTTTATGTGAAAAATACAAAAATAATGTCGTGTATAATATTATAATAACACGCAGAGCAGTGTTATAATAGTGCACTAGGCTATATTATTCACTGTTACTACACTATATATTATCTAATATTATTTTTACACGATCATATCATATCTTTTCGATTCACATTTACTCAAATTCTAACTGGGTATGTTCTGTTTTGTTAACTGACTACAAGTAATTATTTTTCTCTAAGATTCTGAATCTAGTGGTCATTCTTTATCACTTTCATTTTGGACATTTAATTCTCTTATGTTCTCTTTAATTTTTCTTTGGTCATTTAATTCTTATTTATTCAATTCTTATCATTTACTTTAAACATTAATTCTTTACTTTTTAATTCACACTTTGCTTCTTCTGAATTTATTAATTGACCATTTTTGTTTATTTTTCAATAGTGTAACTAATTCCAAGGCAGACGATTTCTCTTTACCACATATTCCTTTTTATCTGGATTCATAGATTCTCAATTATATCAATAAATCATTAATTTTCCCTAGGTTTACAAAATTTCTTCTGTATCTTTCCATGCATGACATAAACTTATAAAAGGCGGTTGCGTTGTTTGATCCTGCTGTGTTAATTTCCTCTGTTGGTTTTCTGGTGAAATTTCAAATTAATACGGATTTCGTACTTTATGCACAAATCCTACTGACTGCGCCAATTTTGTAACAGACCCAACTTAAGAATAGTGAATTTGAGGAAAATGTTAAAATTATTGAACTCCAACTCGATTTATAACTTAAAATTAATATTTCCAATGTAAAACACAATTTCATTTAAAATAAATCTTTAAAAATACACCAAATCCAAATAATTAAAAACAACAAAATTCACTAAAATCCAAAAATTAAAATTCAAAATAATTGTACAAGTCCAAATAACAAAATACAGATGTATCGAAAAATTGCTCTGATTTAATCGTGGTGGACTTGTTTGATCAGACGATGTTTTGGGCGATTTATATATGTTAATGCCGTGCCTCAGTTACCCGTTATTTATAGTTGCTTTAAATCTTCGCTAACCCTGTCTATGGCGGCCCCTAGGTCTATTTCCATTGACTTATCCTTCCAGTGCTTTCTTTAGAATTCTATTTGAATTCCATACAAGGTCTGTCCACTCAGTTTCATTTCACATTGCACACTGTATGCGTGTTGCAAGCTTATATGAGATCGATAAGTTTCTTCGGGATTCAAAATTCTTCTATGGCCGCCCACAGTTCATTTCGAACTATGCTATCGTAACCCNTGAAAATATGGTTAGAGGTGGACTTCCCTCTCAAATAACAACTTTGATAGTCTCCTATTAAGTCTCTAGAGTATACCTCCAACCTGCGTAATAATGCCAGGGATAGGATTGTGTAGCATATGTCTAGAAGCGCAATCCACCGGTAATTGCTTGTATCCAAAGGGTCGCCTTTTTTGAACCTGCGAAAGATTTCGGCTGTTTTCCAATCTCCAAATATTAGATTAGCATCCCATATTTCTTTAAGTAGCTCGTGAATTTTGGTCACAAGTTGTTGAGTACCGAACTTTAATAGCTCAGAGTTGATATTATCTTCACCGGGGGCTTTGTTGTTTTTTAAGGTCGCGATTATATTATCTACCTCCTCACGGTTAGTTTGCTCTAGGAGAGCATGTGCCATTATGATATATAATACTTACATTTTTCTCCCTTATTTTTTGTTCGACATTTAGAATGTTTTTAAAATGTGCTTAAAACTTCTGGATGATACCTTCTCATTCGTTATCAGGTTTCCATCGTGGTCCTTGACCGTACGAGTTTGAGCCTTAAAACCTTCATTTATCGATCTGCATTTTTGAAGAACAACCTTTGATTGAGCCTAAGTTCTTTTATTTTTTGAGTAAGACATTTTTCGGCTGTTCTTTTTTCCTACCTTATTATTTTGCTTGCATCTTTTATGTTTTTAACAAATTCTTCTTTATTTTCAGAAGTTAGGTCTCGTATCATTTTTAATATTGTTTCTATGCGACTTTCTATGGCTTCTTTGCACCGTTCATTGAACGATAAATTTGTATAATAATTTGATTATGATTTAAACTAGTAATAATTAAATTTTGTTGAATTATAGTAATTATTACTTCATCTTGTCTGTTGAAGTTATTGGTTTTTGGCTCCGGCCATGCCTAGATGAAGGGTTTTATTTGGAGAAGTTTGTTTGATGTTTGTTTTTCCCATTGGGATTGCCATAGGGCGTGGAGCTTATTTTTAAGGACTACGGTGATATTTTCGTATGGTATATGTTTGTATATTTGGATGTTGGGGAGTATAGCTGCTTATGAGACAAGATGAAAGCAAATTCATTGCCCGGGATTCCGATGTGTGATGGGATCCACATTATTTTTATAGTTTTGATGGAAGCGCGTATTTTGTACTGGATACTTTGGGCAATGTTGCATTTTGTGTTGGTGTTCGATATAGCTAATATAGCACTCACAGAGCCACTTAGTATTATGATATCACTGTGTGTTACGGATAGTGAAGATTTTGATAGTGCTTCGAAAATTGCTAGAATTTCTGCTGCGTAGATGCTGGTAAATTGAGGAAGTTCGAACAAGATATTTTGTGACGTATGTATGATAGCAAAACCAGTTTGATTTGGGGATTTAGAAGCGTCTGTATATATTTGGTAAAAACTGTTGAAGTTATAGTTTATTATTTCGTGGAACGAATTGATGATTTGTCTGTGTGGTGTAAAGTTTTTTTCGAATGTTTTAAGATCAGTGTTGACTTCAATAAGGTTGGTATGCCATGGGGGAAATGGAGAGGGACTTTCAATGGGTTTTGTGCTGTTGATATTAACAGATATTTCTTCTTGAATGTCGTTTATTTTAACGTATAGTGGTTTATAGTTATGAGTTCGGGGAGGTTTTATGACTATTTATTTCATTTTGGTTTAGGGTGTTGAAATTTTTTTAGCTGCGTATTATCGGAAAGGTATTTGCGTCTAAAATCCAATGGAAGGATGCCGGACTCGCAAGTAGGCTATCAATTGGGCTAGTTCTGAAAGCTCCAGAAGCCAGTCTGATTTCAGCGTTATGTATAGAGTTAAGTAATTTAAGAGTGTTAGAGATTTCCTGAGCCGTAAATTTTGGAGCTGTAGTCAAGTATTGATTGTATAAGAGAGTTAAAGAGGACGAGAAGGGTTTTGCGTTCTGCACCCCATTATTTGTGGCTTATAATTTTAATTATATTTAATTCTTTTTATAAATTTGTTTTCAGCTGTTTTAGATGTGCGGTCTATTTTAGTTTGTGGTCAAAGGTTAGTCCTAAAAGTCGGATGCTGTTGGTTTGTGCAAGAATTGAATCTTGCATTTTAATTGCAGGGGAAAGAATTTTGTTTTTTCGGTAGAAAAGAATTGTTTTGCATTTTGATGGAGAAAATTTGAAGCCAGTTCTCTTCGACCAATGAGAAATGTTATCGATAGCGGTTTGCACGAGAGCTTTAGTGTAATAGTATTTTATTATTTAGTTAGTTTTCATAAAAATATTTTCTGTGTGTAGTCCTTTAAGAATGTTCTATGTGCATTTTAGTAGACATTTTGACTTTCAAAATCTACTCTTAGCATTTTTATGCCAAAATTATAGTTTTAGAAATATTTTGAAGATTTTATCATTTTTAATTTTTAGTAATAACAATTTTTTATAAAATTATAACAACAAAATAAATCTATATTTATAAATTCCAACCTAAGTACCTTCGCTTTATATGAATAATCGAATCCTTGCATGATCCCGCCGACTTTTTGAAGGTACTGCAGTGTGTTTTTTAATGATCCCCCAGAACAGCCTAGATTTCCATATGCCATCGAACAGTCGATAATTTGTTGCGAACTGTGCGACATAAATAACGTGGTCATAATAAGTAAAATGTATGTACATATTCTGAAAGTAAGCGTTATTATTATTATTGGTTTTCGTCTATTTTCAAACTCACCTTAAAGTATGTAACTGCCCTGTCGCTTTGAACAACTGTCCTTCGAGCATGGATGCTATACTGAAAGCATAACATGCACCGCAGTCCAACTGATTCCAACTGGGCGTATTAAATCCTTTTGCTCGCCAATCGAACTATATATAACGATATTATTATTATTTTTTCACTCTACGGCTCATAAAGTGCCTTACAGCTGCTATTACATTGTTCACCAAAGCTTTTGTATTAGTTTCTTAACAAAAAAGCTTTTTGACAATATGGTGTTATTAGCCCTACGATAAACCTATATACCCAGGAGGACTAGGCTGCAATACACTTCAAGTGCATTGGACGATGGGAGTAATAGATTTCTGATGCCAGAATAATATTTATAATGATAACAAATTTAAAACCTAATTTCCATCGTTTTCCGTTTATCAGTTAATGAAAATATAAAAAAAGTTTTTTTTTTTATAATTCCATCTATAAATAATAAATATAATAAAGTAAAATAATTTATAGAAGTAGCACAAACGATAAAATGTAATTAATAAGGTTGTTTTAATTTAAAGTATTGTATAATTATTTTGATGGTTTTTTGTGGTAACGTGTTATATATAGACTTGACATTAATTAATTTGGCTTAGAAATGTATAATATTTACTCATATTTGACAACATTTTTCAAAGACACCTGTGTGACAATAAAATAACGAGACTTTCTAAATATAACCTAAACTATTAACGTTATCTATAAAGCTGGTCCCACACGACTCATGTAATCGGCGAATATTCGTCAATCGTACGACTTTGCGAGTCGTATATGAGGTATTTAATGGTAAAGCACGACGATTATTTTTACTCGCCGAGTCACTCGCGGTTTCCCGTCGGTGTCGTATACAACACGAGTGACTCGTGCTAATAAGAAATTTAATCTTGGATTTTCCCCCAAAATAAACTATTATTTATTGTTAATATCATTAATTTAGCAGTAGTATTAGTAGTCGCACGTCATTCCTACACAAATCGTGCACTTGGCAATCAGCGTCAATATTTAAATAATCTTTAATTATTATTATTTAATTTTTAGCAAAATATATACAATTGACAAATAATCGGCGAGCACACGAGTCGTGTAGGAGCAACATAATTACAAAAATCGTACATTGTACAACGTTGGCAAGTACACTCGCCAAGCACATGAGTCGTGTGGGACCGGGTTAAAACGATTATTGAAATATAATTAGAAAACTCTTAACTAAAAGTACTACAAACACTGATTAAATTGGTTAATTTTCTTATGCGTTAATAGCTTTGTTAGTGCGAGTTCGACTATACTGCCGAAAAATGTTAGAAATAAAAGTCGAACAACGTGTTAACATTAAATTTCGCGAAATCGTTTCGTATGTTATGTGAAGTTTATGGTGAAGAATTTTTATCAAGAGCTCGCGTTTTTGAATGGCACAAATGGATTTGTAGTAGAAGAGAGGACGTCGTAGACGATGGTCGTTCTGGACGTCCTACCTCGTCTTCAAAAATAGAAAACGTTGAAGAAATCGACAAAATTATTCGGCAAGATCGTCGATTAAGTGTTAGAGGTGTAGCAGAGATGGTAAATATTGATAGAAAAAGTGTTCATAAAATTTTAGTTGAAAATTTAAAAATGAAAAAAGTGTGTGCTAAAATGGTTCCTAAAAATTTGACGATTAATTAAAAATTTAATCGCAAAGAAATTTGTTTAGACACAAAACAATTCATCTTTTATAATGGATTTTTACATATGATCCTAAACTAAAAGGCAATTCATGCATTGGAACACACCAACTTCCCCAAGAATGAAGAAAGCACGAATGAGCAAATCGAAATTCAAAGCAATGCTCATTGTTTTCTTCGACATTTGGGAAATAATTTTTGTTAAATGGGTTTCTAGTGGGCAATTTGTCAACCAATATTATTATAAAGAGGTATTGATTAAATTAAGAGAAGGTGTTAAAAAGAAGCGGTCAGATCTGTGGAAGAATGGCTGGGTTCTTCACCAAGACAATGCTCCAGCTCACAGGGTATTTTCAATTCAACGTTTTTTAACTGAAAAAAATATTTCTATACTTCAACATCCCCCGTACTCACCAGACCTTGCTTCTTGTGACTTCTTCTTTTTCCCAAAAATTAAAAATGTATTAAAAGGAACCCATTTTCAACGAGTTGATGACATAAAAATGAAAACGGCAGAACTTTTAAAAGGGCTCACTGAAATCAATTAGCAACACTGTTTTCAAGAATGGCAGCGACGTATGCAATAGTGTGTTGATGCTGAGGGAAGGTATTTTGAAGGTGATAATCATTAAATTATAAAATTTTAAAAATAAATAACTTTTATTAAAAAAGTCTCCGACCGTATTTTTTTAATAATATGGCGTGATATTAGTATTTTATCAGAGTATTGTTGTTATTTATTATATATTAGTGTATTGCACAGTTTATACTATGAACGCATAAAATGTGTGACTCTCGGACTTCCATAGAGGGAAAATCGTGGGTGCTCCATTAATAAGAGCGTCTGTTACGGAAACATCTAAACTGTTGAACATCTCAAGAAGGACAGTATCCACAGTAATGACAGCATACACAAAATACAGAAAAACGTCATCGAAAAAAAAAAAAAGAATAGTGGGCGAAATCCAAAGTTGACTAACACCGACGAACATTAAAACAAATTGTGACAAGACAACATAAAGCTACCGCAGCTAAAGTTACAACAGGAATTAACGCACACTTAAGTAATACTGTGTAGACAAAAACTGTACGACGAGAGCTTCACAAAAGTAATATTTATGGACGGGCTGCAATTGCAAAACCCTTTATTACAGAAAAAAAACGCTAAATTGCGAAAAAAATGGTGCCACGATTATAAAAACTGGACTCTTGGTAATTGGAAGAATGTTATATGACCCGATGATTTACATTGTTTCCTACAAATGGTCGAGTTTATGTATGGAGAACTCCAAAAAAAAAATATACAATCTGAACTGCTTGCTTTATACAGTCAAGCATGGGTGTGGTTCTGTTATGATTTGGGCAGCCATGTTGTAGTATTCAGCTGGTCCTATCATTCAAATGAGTGGACGAGTTGCTGCCAATGACTATCTCGATATCCTCAATGATGAAATTTTTACCATAGCCAGCATATTGCTGCCAAACATTGTCATACTCCAAGATGATAATGCGCCGATACACAGAGCGAAAAAGGTTCAGTCTTGGTTCAATGAGCATCAGAATATAATAAAACATCTTTCCTGGCCAGCACAGTCACCAGACCTCAACATAATTGAAACGATATGGGGTTTCATATATATGTATGTCGTATCCATACCGCGTTATGTCTATTTAATAGAATGGAACTGAGGTTTCTCCACTTCGCATAATTACACAATATGGTTAACATTTCGCAAAATGGATACCTAAACTTTACACAACGGAACTTGTTCTATCATTTGGATGTCTATAACGCGAAATAATAAATTATTATTATCTCTCAATTATAATTATTTATTTAAACCTTATATTGCATACCAAGGGTTTTTTTAGTTGATATGATAATATTCCTATCGGCTGATCATAAATGACAATCAAAAAATTATTTTTTTAGTTTCATCCACTGTATAAACATTATTATTGGTCGATTACCGTCGTTATTTCGTTATAAAAGTGGATATAGGCTCTACAGATCCAGCGAACATTATTGCAGTAGTGATAGAACATAAAAATGATCTCAACCGTTTAGGAATTGAACATGGCATTATAAAGGGTTGGTATGGTTCAGGAAATATTCATACAGGTTTATAAATATCGACCAAGTAAAGACAAAAGAAATGTCAATCAGAGAAATTTTATCATCTTTAACAGGTCATGGCTTTTATAGCTGTTACTGTAAAGGTAAAACAAAAAACTGTGCTTGTTTTAAAGGTAATTTAAAATGTAATTCTCGTTTTAATACTACTCAAACATGTTCAAATAAATAATAATAGAAATTTGTAATCTTAAAAAACAAATATTAATTTATTATTGTATTATTATTATTAGTGTAATATTTCGCGTTATGGATATCCAAATGACAGAACAAGTTCCGTTATGTAAAGTGTAAATATCGAAATGTTACAAAATTTTAAATCTAATTATGTTAATCTACTCATTAAAGGTAGCCATAAGAAATTGAGAATTATTGTAACATTAGAAACTAATATCAAATTAGCATTATATATTTGTACATAATTTCCGGTTCGTGATAAAAAGATAAAAAGAACCACAGTATAGGTACAACATATACATATAATTTATTTAACATGCAGTATTAATATACTGCACAATAATTCTTTACTACATTTATAATAAATAATAATAAAGTTGTATTACCTCCTCAGGAAGTGAACTTGCTTGATGTCTCGGAGAATGAATATTATCGAGGTACTTAGATAATTTGCTTGCTGATAGACTTGTGAAATGTCTATTGTAAAGATGTCCTGGCTGTAAAAACAAATAAAAAACCAAATGTAATCAATTAAAAATTTACAAAACGATTGCAAACTAGAATATAATGTTATTCTTTTTTAAAAAATGTCGCAAGGGTTTTGTGTAAAACGGCTTCGTATAATATAGTAATTATTAATATACTTGACATCGTTTACCCAATTATTACTGTTCTCATATTCAACAATGAGGTTTGCCGAATTAATTGTAAAATATTCTGAAGTAGACCTGCTCGAGGCCCAGGAGCCTTTAGTGGTAATCTACAAGGCTTGCGTGGGCTCACTCAATCTCGTTTGGAATCTATGGACGGAATTTTTCATGCAGCAATATTTTTAATTTTTGAAAAAATAGAGAAAGTTAAACAAAAATGGCATTTGTTTGAATACATTTTTAGGATATCATGTGACTCGTGACTAAATAAATCTATTAGTTCCATTCAAAGTTTAACAGAATAATCGTAAATATAAAACAAAAATAGTTCAAAAAAGACGGACATACTTCGCACGATAGATGCTGCCACTAGTGTTAGTGAAAAGTTGGGAATGTAGGATATAGAGGAAAAATTAATTTATATCTGCAACTATAAATCATTGCTTACTAAAAACGATTCTGAGCGGAATTCAGTTGATAGTAAAGCTTTGTCTACAATATATATATATATATATATATATATATATATATATGTATATATAAATCATATTATAGTAAAATAAATAATTAGGCATTATATATTTTCTTTAATAATATTTATTAGTGACAGCTGGGTCTCTAGGTATACCTAAAACGCATTTTTTTTCTCTTGTTTAAGTAAAAGGGATAAAATAAATGCAAACAATTTTTTTCGAAATCCGGGTTTGAACTCACGATCCCTAGGATGGTAATAGATATCTATAATTAAGGTATTATTATTATTATATATTATTAAAGACTATTGTCGCGTCACGTGGAATCACATGATGTCATGTGAACTCACGTGACGACAAAAAAAGTGCAGACATGGAGTATCGTTTTAAATGTTCTTTAAATACAAAAGAACCACAATGCTATCACGTTACAATCGTCACATCACGTCACCAAAGTTTTGCGTGAAATCACTTTTTTATTTTATAATTTGGAATTTAACTTCATAGATACTAAATACTTAATGGAGTACTAAATTTAACTCTCAAAGCGTGTGGAGGAATTTCAATGAAAATAGCTTTGCTACCAAAACTTGCTAACTTAACCTTGCTAGTCAATTTGTTAACCAAAGTAACTTTTAAAATGATACTAATTTTATACTTATAATTCCAAAATCCAACCCTCAAAACTAATTTTTATGAAAACAATATTATAACCATGTCGGCCAAATGGTTGAGGTCCAAAGTGTAATTGTGCTTCCCCCATTTGGCTTCTTCGTTATGCTTGTTAACGTGGTGGAAATTTTGTTCCCACATCATCCGATGGCGATGTTCTTTTGTTCTATAATACGTCTTATTATGTTCAGCCTTTAACAAAAAATAAAATACATAAACATTATACAATAAATGCATAAACACATTTTTTACATTATGTAAATTTCATCAGTAGCGTATTTATGGGAGAGGCCGAGGAGACACGGGCCTACGAGATATTTTAGCACCACATACGTAACATGCCATTGACGAAGATCAGTTATTGCATTACATACCTATAATTTCCTCTATATTTTGTTTTGGCCTATTTCTACTTTGATAATATTAAATTATTACTCACGTTTTAATTTTGGAATTTTAAGATATTTTTAACGAAAAATTGAAACTATTTTATTTTATATTTACGAAAAATATTTAGATTCCAATGAACTTCGATGCAATGCTGCACTTACAGCACACAATGAAGGGCCAAACCGTATATTTTTGTTGAATAAACAAATTACTAACAAAAGCCCTCCAAAGTATACTAAAAATTGTGTAAGGAAATATGAAAGGAGAATTGAAAGCCATAATCGCCGACGTTATCTTTTTAAAAAGACTGAACTGAAAACAACTGCCGTAAAAAAATTACAATCCAATTCCGGACCAGATGAAAATTATGGAAATGTGTCACATATGACATGACCTTTATTCAGACTTAACAGAAAGCCAAATTGTAGATTATAAACGTCTGTACTTGGAAAAATTATCATTGTCTAAGAAACAAATAAATGATTTAAAAATGAGAACAAGAAAAAAAACCAAAGTGAAGAATGGTATATTGAAAGGAAAAAACAGTTGGTATTTATTATTAATTTTTTTTATTTACCTTTTATATGTATTTACCCTCTATATTTGACAGACTTACAGCATCTATTTTTGGGAAAATTTGTAAAATGTGTGACAAAACGTCACGTGAAAAATTGTAATTGATATTTTGTTTGGCACATTTACTGGGAATACCGTCACCGGGTATGGGATTAGTAATAAGGTAATCGCCAAAAAACAGTTAAAAGAGCTTTCTACAACGAAAAAGTACAACCAGCTGGTTTAATTGTTGACATCAATATGCCGTTTTTAGCAGCCTCTCCTGACAACGTAATCGATAACGAATCATTAGTTGAAATTAAATGTCCAGCTAGTGCAAAAGAACTCGCCCCATAAAAAGCGATAACAAATGGGAAAATAAAATATTGCCTCAATTAAATATCGACTATTTTATTTAAAAAACAATGATAATTATTATTATCAAGCTCAAGGTCAACTTCAAATTATCCAAAAAACTGCTATAAAGTATTGATATTTTTGTGTATGGACCCTAAAATGTACAAAAAATCAATTAAAATTATTAATTTAAAATCCAATACCTTAGTAAAATTAAATTTTTCGCAGGTTTAATGTATAAAAATATTGAACGAGAAGATGTTTTTTGGAAAATGATATGGAAACCAATATTAAAAGGTTTTATTTAGACAACCTTGTGACGTCTCGCCGACTCTGCCTTGTTAAGTGTCTCATATGACATATCTCTTTTTCATTTTTTCTATACTTAAATATTATCTTGAATAACATTGTAGTAAAAAAGAATTATCTATTATATGAAATCTACTTATAATATAGAATATAGATAATATAGAGGAAATATTGATTGTATTATAACTAATCGTTTAATTTAGGTATAATGGTAATTATGAATTTGTGTGCATTCCTAATTTACCGATATTCTGATATTTCATCAATATGATTTATATTATACAATTGATTTGCTATCTTTGTCCTATGTTGTGTGCTGTAAAAATTAGATGTGCAAAGTGTGTATAAACAAATCATTTGATTGACAAGTAAAATGTAATTTTAATGTGAGGCGTTCAAATTCTCACAAATATAATCCCGGAATTTTAACATTTTGCTTACTACTTTAAATATGAAAAGAGCCATTTTACGTTTGCGAATAAAGGGTTTATGTAAAAGCGTTTAGTTTAAAAAAATAATAATAATTGTTGCCTATGCATAGCCCCTTAAATATTGTATTTTATGAAATTGTATATTTATGGCCTACATTTGACCCTTAATCGAATATTTATAATATTATATAGTTCAAAATTGTTCTGTCCAGATTTTTACGGATTTCAAAATTCTAGTTTCCAGATATGTACAGTCCAGATTTTCAATTTTCAGATTTTTATGGTTACCCAGATAAAGTTTTAGGCTCTTCTAGATCACAGGACATAAATTCAATTAATTCAAGTGTTACAAACAAAGAAAAGTCGAAAACACTGCTCTATGTCAGTTATCTGAGACCAATAGTGACTTACGCGTGTGAGACTTGGTCTACAACGAAAGGTGATAACAAAAAACTGGCAATATTTGAAAGAAAGGTTTTGAGAAAAATTTTTGGCCCGGTGTACAATCTCGACCTAGGAACATTCGAGAGGCGGAAAAACGAAAATTTATACCAATTGTATGGAAAACCAACGATATTAACGTATATAAGACTAAGAGAATGGAGCGGTTTGGACATATTTGGAGAGCTGAAGATGATATACTAAAAAAGGTCACAACCGCAACGATACAGAAGAAACGACCACTGGGTAGACCGCGAACGAGATGGAAGGATGCTGTGAAGAGGGACATTCAATTGTTGGATGTGAATGCGTCTCTTGAATTAGCACTCAACAGAGAAAGTTGGAAAGACTTACTTGTGGCAGCTCAGGTCCTTCAAGGACCGTTAAGCTGAAGAAAGAAGAAGAAGAAGAAATAATTCATATAATACATGCAAATTATCTATAACACAGGGTTCGGATTTTATAGTATTTTCTAAATATTATAAGGTACAGATAAAAATAGTAGAATGAGCTGTATGTTTGCTTTATGTACCAGGGACTCCAAATATGAAATTGTATGCTATTATTTTTTGCATATTTGAAGTATTTTTGGATTTTAATGGTACCTTTTAAATTTTAGTGCTATTCTTTACTAATTTGCATAATATACAGTTTTATTTTGCATTTTCATAAATCTAGTTTATATTAGATGATATGAAAAATAAAAAAAGTTTATCATTTATTTTAATAATATTTTATTTGATTCCATAGGAAAAATAACCATATTTTCGTTCATATTAAAATATATTTTTAAGTAGTCCAGCGTATTGGCTTATCGAACAATAAACAACTATCGGTTGTACGGCTAGTATTTATATATTTTTGTCTAGAATATTGTGTCGTACATCAGCGTATTTACGCTTTTTACGTATTTCAGCGTCAGTTCTCGATATCCATTGACACAACTATTGGGGGGGGGTAGGGGTTGTGAACCTCCTTCCCCCGAAATATGATTAAGAGATTTTTACGAAATTTACGTAAAACGTAGTTGTATATATTTATACCAAATTAAAAAATAATCCATAAATTCGTTGAGAGTCACCTCAAATTAATAGTAAACGATTTTGGTACGACAACATCGTAAACATTACGATGTTATTTTATTTGTAACCGATGCAGCACCATATATGGTGAAAGCTGCAAAATCCATTCAAGCATTCTTTTCTAAAATGGTTCATATCACCTGCCTTGCCCATGCATCGTGTATGCGATAAAATTTGTTCAGAATTTCCAAAAATTTATGGATTTTTTCGAATATGAAAAAAGTGTTCTTAAAGGCGCTTCCTCGCATTGAAGCTCCAGAATCGCCATCGCCTCCTTCTCCTATAATTACGCGTTAAAGGACCTGGTTAAAAGCAGCAATGTAATATTGTGAGAATTTTAAAATAACTAAAAGAGTCGTCAATTTATTAAATGCTGATGATGCACTAGCCGTTGGAAAAGTTAAAAGAAATATGTTAGAAACATATTTAGAATCAAATTTTGTTTTTATTTATACAAATTATGGATTTTTAGCTTTGACTATTGGAAGTTTAGAAACACAGGGAACTCTTTTAACTGATACAATCAAAACTGTGGAGAATGCAAAAAATAAATTAACTACAGTAAAATGTTCCAAAGGTATTACAATTTATAAAAAATTTGAACAAGTTATTGAAAAGAATCTGGACTTTAAAACAATATCCAAAATTTTAAAAATTATGGTGGGAGAAGAAATGACAATGGATAATTTACCTGCAGATTTTTCTTGTGAGGATTTACTATATTTTAAATACACACCAATTTTTTCGGTTGACGTGGAGCGGAGCATTTCGGTGTACAAAAATATGTGTTAGATAACGGGTGGTCGTTTAAACTTGAGAATTTATCAAAATCATTGTTTGTGAATACTAATGTTTAAAAATGTATCGAAACCAGTCGAAAAAATTGAAATAAAAATCGTGACTAATAAGTAATAATGTTTTTATTCCTCTTATTTATAAATTTAAAAAAAATAAGGGCATATTTAAGCGCATATATCAGGATTTTTAAACGCATAAATGCATACATATTTCGGTAATTTTAGTGCATAAACTTCCGGGCCCTAATAATAATTATCTAACGGAATTAAGAGTCGAGATCACAAATTTTTAATTATGTTAGCTTTGCGTATAAAAATGCTGCCTCTCATCTCCCTCCGAAAAAAAATAGCTCCAGGCAATAATTTCATTTAGCCCCCCCCCACTTAAGTACGTATCTTCAGATATGGTTTTTCTTGCGGATTACTGACCTTAAAATCATTCCAGTGTGGATCCAAGTGGGCAGAATGTTTTGGCTTCGGATTGACGGATGAGACCCGCAACAGTAACAAACAACCGAATATTAGTATTCGCGAGAGTAGAACACCACTACTCCAACGGCGGCAATGAGACCGTACGAAATCCAAGCAGAAAAATTGCTTTACTTGAATAATTAAACCGAAAAGACAGTTGGTTATTACAAGGTTTTTGTTGCCATAATACGACATAATAACAAAAGCTGGCATTGTCGCCGTTTATTCCAGTTTATTATATTATAATATAGGTACCGAAAACGTTTTTTGTATCGATAAAATATAAAAAAAAAGAACGAAACGCAAACGGTCGAATTGAAATTCGCACGACCGTATACGTGTATAATATGACAATAGTATACGCGAGTCAGGCGAATAGACTCAGGCTTTAACGAACACCGACAGACGGCAGCATAGAGGTATACGCGATTCGAATTACGAAATATAATATTTTTATTATTATTTAATTTATCGCAACGTTTATATTAAAACTCGGTTAAACACATTTCGCACAATCGTCGAAAATGTATTCGCCGACGAAATTAACTTACCGATTTGTTTTCATTTTTTTTTTTTTTATTTTCTTTCAACTTCACAGCACATCGCAGGAAGAAGGGGGTGAAAATCCAACGTCAAAAAACTATGTTGCTTTGTTTTATTTTTTTTTTGATTTCTAAAGGTGTGCCGATTGTGTACGTATTGTTTTTAGGTCATCGCAATAACGTATTATAATAATTAATGTTATTATTATGGCTCGTATTACTATTAAAAAAGCGCATAGTACACTGAGATAAATGATTTTCAAAATTATAAACGGAGAAAAAAAAACACCCAAGATGTTCGATTGAACATAAAAATAACTTAAAATTCGAAAAAATTATACAATATAAGTTAATACAAATTTACAAAATATGTACACGTGAGTAATAACTAGTGCGCCACTGTTGTAGGTGAAAAGTTTGGAAGGTAGTGAAGAAATTTAATGTGTATCTGTACGCAACGATTAACCATTGCTAACGAAAATCTATTCTGAGCGGAGTTTAATTAATATTATTGTTTTTTTAACAATGCATATACATATAAATTATAAGTAAAATAAATACACAGTGTAACTGCACTATTTGACAAATGTAATAAATTGTCCGTATGGACAAATTTTCTAGTAGCAATACTACTTCGATACTTTGTAGTACATACTTCCTAGACACTATTTCCTAATGCTAACTAACAGTATTGCTATTGCATAATGTTTGTTTATATCTCGCATCATACAATGCCGCTTATCTATTTGCTATTTTTCGTGTGGAAACTTACTAAACTTCCTATATTTGTTATGCACAAGTTTAATAAATTAATCGTGTGAATTCTAAATTAAACCGTACAGATTCGTGCTAATCGCGTGCATTATTAATATTAGTCTAAAAAAATTTAACCTCTTCATGCACAGTGGAATCGTATGATACCACTGAATTGTAATACTTGTATTTTTTTTTAAATATTGCACGGTGGTATCATATGGTACCACATACTAAAATCTTATTTTAAATAAGTTAAAATAAAATAAAATTGTTTTTTTATTTTTCCCAATATTAATAGGTATTAAGCCATTTGATTCTCAATTCATAATATTATACTTTTAAGAAAAATCTCGTGCATGGAGAGGTTAAAAAACGCAACATTTCCATTTGGGGCTGAGTTGGCGCAACGATAAAAACATAAAACTGGATTTTGCTCGTTGAATAATTTCGTGTGAATTCTAAATTTGATCGTGCAAATCCATGCTAATTTTTACGGTACTATGTTTATGAATAACTAAAATGTGGTCGGGACTGGAGAAACGTTGCGCCAGCTCCGTCCATTGGTTTATGGTTTTGTGGTAAAACAAGTCATGAAAATTCTAATTTGGGTCATGAAAATTCTAATTTGGGTCATGCAAATTCATGCTAATTACGTGGTAAATATTTGTGCAAAAAAAAGTCAGATTTTTTAATGGGGTAGGCTTTATGTTAGACTGGTGCAACATACGTAAGTTTAACAGGAGGTCCCTTAAAAGTCGTATTTTATTGTTGTCAAGAAAAAATATAAACTTAATGTAGTATTTTTTTTTATGCCAGAATTTTAATAACAAATTTTGATCAAAATAGATGGTGTAAAACATTATGTGGAACTAATCTTGCAATTCCATACCTGAGTTTCGAAAACATTTTTTTGCAATGACCCATCAGGATAGGTAACAGGGAAAAAACAAATGCATTGTGTTTCTCAAAATAAAATTGAGTGATGCAGTATTTTAGATTCTGAGTGTAGCGAAGAATGTATTGGTTTTACTATGATATTTAATATTATTATTTTTTTATCCTGTATACAAAAATTCGACCATATCTTGCTCAGATATATGCGGGCGGCATTATTTCTGAAAAAGAATGATACCCAGATGGTACTTTTGGAAGGTCATTTTTTGATTTTCCAAGCAGTTTTTATAATATCTAGGAAAAACCAGGATAAAACGTAAGAAAAACAAGATTCAGATTAAAATAATAGTATATTGGTTAATATTGATTAATCGGACATGTTTTTTGATTTGTATTATTTGTTTTCAATAATATATTTAATAAAAATTGTAATGATAACTGATATTTGAACTCAATACCATTGTATTAATATTATAAACGTTGTCTTTATATACTCTATAGACAAAAATAGAGTAAAAGGTTGATCAAAACATATTTATGGTAACGCACAGGATTGCAAATAAAATCTATAAAATACTGTCTGCTTGAATATATGGTTTTTACTGGCTGTGAAGCTGGGGAAATGGTCTTAACAATGATACCCAATTTACTATTCCAGTTTAAATAACTCAAATTTCCGGTGAAACTATGTTTTTCAACGACCATAAATTACGCACAAGGTCAAACATTAAATGTTGCTGGTTTAGAGTTTAGACCTAACTGTTCAGTGTTTTTTCTATGGTCAATTGTAGCTCTATCACGTGTCACATGCAAAAAAAAATTGCTGGCCCCAGAAGGTGAGACACTTACTGTAGTGTATCCAGAAATATTTAATACTTAAGGCAAACAGTAATTTAAAATTTAAAAATATATGCAATAACAGAACACTTTTAGTCTGCCGAAGGTGGACTACCTATTTTCAAATTATTTGTTTTTATTCATAACTAATACTGTCAAAAATTTAGAGATTACTTTAATTCTGATACTGGTAGTGTAATTTGATGAGTTGAAACTGTTCGAAAAGAGATAATTCATTCTTAATTAATAAATAAAAACTTATGTTTTTAGTAGTTGATTTTTTTTTATTTAAGTTCCAAGTCGGATAAAACGTATTCAGTATAACTTAAAATCCTTTATTTTCGCTGTCCGTATAATACAATTTTGTCAAATTATAATAATAAAGAATATGTTATTTTAATATGTTTATTTTTGTACATGAAATGTGAGTCGAGAAGATATGATATGGTCGTGTAAAAATAATATTAGATAATATATAGTGTAGTAACAGTGAATAATATAGCCTAGTGCACTATTATAACACTGCTCTGCGTGTTATTATAATATTATACACGACATTATTTTTGTATTTTTCACATAAAACGCTTGTACATAAAAGTTTGATAAGTTATTTTTAGATTTCACTACCAATATGCCTATATAATATACAACGGCAGCGCACTTGCAAAATACAATTTTATTTTCCAGTTTTCTAACATAATATTTATAATTTTTAACAATTGACAATACACATGGTAATTTAATTAAAAAAGTTATAGTTGTAGCTCTTTCCCAAGTTCTTCCCAAGCAGTTTGTCGTGTATGCTGATCACGATAATCATGTGTTTAATCATGATAATCATGATTAAACTATGATAAAATTCATGCTCTCTAACTTTTTCAATTAATTGTTCGTTTATTTCGAATATAGAAATACTGAACTCCGAAAAAATGTATGTTAACGTGACGTTACGTGAGTCGGAAATGTGTGAATTTTCAGAAATAAAAACCGTGATGTCATATGTGAGGTTGATTACGTGAGGTGATACGTGTGACGTGACTATAGTGTGGTTCTTACACATTTAAATACACTATCTACATTTTTCCGCGAACCGTGAGGTGCTATGATAACACGTGAGCTCACGTGACGAGACACTAGTCTGTTCGCAGCTTAAAAAGAACAATAATAATTTCTAATGCAATATCATTTGTACGAGGTAACCGATGATGATACGTACCCCGCGCCGCTGGCGCAGTCAGTAGTCTGCAATCTCCAGTCAGCCAGATTGTTAAAATAGTTTCCCAATTTATTTCTTTTTGTTATTGATGAAATTATAACGAAAATCTAGCATCCACTTATGCGTGGATTTAATGCATTTTGTTACATACTATACAAATATATTAGAATGAGAGAAATAAATGTTTTTATCCACTCTAATACAGATTTTAAAGCCTTTTTGTTTTTTGTTTTAGATTCTTATTGGGGCAAAGTGGAGCTAATGGTTTTACAAATATGTTTTTTTTTCTTGTAAACAACTTTTATATCAGCGATTTTGCTCCAATGCTACAATGATAGCATTTTTTCTAAAAAGAAATTTGACTGCTGAGGTACTTTAAAGAGGTAATTTCTCGATTTTCCAAGAGTTTTCTCAACAAATGTGAAAAGTCGGGAAAACGGTACAATATTAAACAAATATTATTAAAGAAAGTATATTATGTCTGTGTTATTATTTTACCATAATATGAAATATGTATATATTGTTGACAGAGCAACACTATCTACTGAATTCCGCTTACAATCATTGTTTTGTTAGCAATGGTTTATCATTGATTATAGGTATAAATTATTCAATTTCCCCTTTAATACGTCTCAAACTTCTCACTTACAACAGTGGCCCACCCTCGTGCGAACTTGTCCGGTTTTTTTTTATCCGTAATGTTAAATAGTTTAGCCTTGTCTATTTTGCAATGTCTACACAGAGAAAATCACGTGTTATCCGCATTTTTTAAAGTACAATATTATCACTAACAATCTGTATTTATCTTACAGTTCACCAATAATGGGTTTAAAACATTTAATAGCCAATGTATGATTTCCGGATAATCTTCCAATTGTTTTTCTCCGGTCGTAAATTTGTTTAGTTCCATTGCAATCGTCGCTATATGGTCCGTAAGTTGTTTCAGATAATCGTACTTTTGTTTTTGAACATCGCGTAGCTGTATAGGGAAAAAAATAGGCACAATCAAATCAAATTTAATGGAAATTTATCTAAATAGGTTAAATTAATAGACTCTTTTATTTTTATTTTTTATATTTATTAGAAAAAATAACAATATAAGCACAATAGGAAAATGTTATGATGACAGATATACAGAATTATTATTAATTACAAAATGATATGAGGAGGTAGGTTATCCATTGATGGAACCCAATGTGATTTTATTTTATTATGAACTTATTCGAGTAAATCTCTGTACCATTGACGTTTTAGTCGGCGCATTGAATTGTCAGGGGGAGACTTACTCGAAAGTGCGTAAATTATAAGATGCGAGTTTGTTGACAAGCCTCTCACTTTTAGAAAACATTTACTTGAATTGTCAAAATAAAAACTCTTTAATACAATCGAAAATTAAATATTCTATTCATTAAATATTTAAATAAACTCACTAAACAAAAAGTAAAATAATAAAAATTAATTTACTCATAGAGTTGCTTACTATAATATTGTTTTACTCTTTTACTTTACGTTTGTTGTTTTGTGTACCACTTTTATATTTTGACGTAGCGAAAAATATATTAGTAGTATTGATGTGTGCTTATTTTAGATTCTGAGCGAAATAAGGAATTTTTTGGTTTTACAACAATGATTATTTTAGATTCGTAGCGTAGCGAGGGATCTATTGATTTTTCTAAATTTATTTTTGTCTGTCTGTGTCTAACTAGTCTACCAAAAATGTTTCTTCGGAGTATCAAGTGTTGCATCTTTTCTGAAAGGAAATTTTATCTAGTTGGTGCATTTTTTAATTTTTCTAGAGGTTTTCATTATAATTTGGAAAATCCAAGTAAAAACATAAAATGAAAACTGACACATTTACAGCGTTACGTTTTCATTATTTAAAATGTGTATGCTTATATCAAAAATATTACTCTAATAAAAAAAAGACTAAAGATCTCTTTTTGTTTATTTTTTTATTTATATGGTGACCAAGGGTCTTTTTAATTTTCTATGTAATTATTGTAATAATTGAGCAAAACACAATAATATGTAGAAAGAACGAGAAAATTTATATAAATAAATCTTTTATTATTTTAAACTTTGTTTCAGTAATGTCATTCACTTAAAAATATTACTTGAAATTTTGATAAAAAATAATATTTGCTTTTTCTAAATGTGATCAAATTTTGAACAAATTTTGAGTTATTTATAAAGATTTTAATTTTACAAGTTTTTTAAGAAATGTTTATTTTGTAGGTACTCTATGGTTAAAACTGTTAGACTAAAGAGAAGTGTCATAATTTTTGGTAATAAAAAAAAAAAAAAAAAAAAACAAATGAGCAGTATATTAAATTTTGGCAAAAATAATTTTTTAAAATATTATAACTAATATGCGAGGTGTGATCAAAAAGTTTCAGGACTGTTTGAATTGTGCGCCAGTGGAGCGTCTAAGAGCAGTAGGGAATACATCACTGGGTTTTTTAACTTTTCCTGAGCACATCGATTTTTGTAGATTGTCTATAACCTTCTTTCAAATTTGGCGATTTCGTAATGAATCCAAAAGAAGAGCTTTTTTTTGAGGGGGAGGGAGTATTTTTCCTTACGTTTTGTTGACAGAATCTTGTTTGGTAGATGAATGTAACGTTTCACATGACTTTTGCCAACAAATTCCAACTGAGAAACTGCAAATGTGCCGAGTGAAAGATTTCTTGAGAATATAGAGGGAGGTTCAAGTTCAGGTTAATCAGGAACATTTTGGTAAGGTATATAATAAAAAAAAAACATTTGACAATCTACCATAATAATAATCACCTGCATCATATTCTGTTATCATACAAAAGAAAGAAAAGTCTTCACCAACCAACTCCCTTCTTCTCTCCCCAAACAATATTTCTTTTGGATTTATTACAAAATTGCCAAATGCGAAAAAAATATTTTAAGAAAATATCGGTCACATCGAAACAAAAAAAGTTATAGTTATAGACTTCGAAGGATTGACAGTACCCAGTGATATAAATCCGACTGCTTTTGGACGTTGGGACGCAATTTAAATAGTCCTCGAACTTTTTGATCACATCTTGTATAGCTACGCTCTGAATATAAATGTATAAATGAATAATGTCATTATAACATTAACATTAGTTAAATGTTTTGATAATGGTTTGGACTTGCCTAAGGACCAAGTACAAAACTTGTAAAACTCATTCTGGTCAAGCAATCTACTTGGAAATTCTGAGAATGAACTTGGGAACCCTTGCAAACTACATAGAATATTGTGACACCAGTTTAGACTCTCTGGGAAAAAGTTAAGGGTTCAAGTATACAAATTTGAAAGCTCGTTTTGGCCACGGAACATATTTGCAAATTTTGATAATAAATTTTCAAACTTTTCTAAATAACAGAGAATGTTTTAACACCGATTTGGACTTTCTAGGATAAAGTTGAGGGGCTGTGTGAAGTTGATCCCTCAAAGCGAAAATCTCAAATTTACGCTGTAATACGCACTTGCAAATTATAAAAATAGAATTGAAAATTCTCGTAAACTACTTGCAAATTGATGGCCTAATTTTTGAAAACTTTGGATAAATTTTAGGGGCAAACTTCACGGACGTGTGTTCTTCCTCTCTATTTGTCCGCAGTACGTGAATTACGTCACGTAAATACAATAATCTCTTTTTAAGTCACAAATTAATGTTCTGCTTTAATAGATTTTTTTGAAATTTTAGATTCTGAGTGGAGCGAAGAAGCTTGTGGTTTTACAAAGATGTTTATTTTTTTTTCCTGTGGACAATTTTTCTACCAAAAAACTTGCTCTGATTTTTACGTGTAGCATTTTTTCTGAAAGGAAATCAGTGTAGGTAGGTACTTTAAGCAAGTTATTTTTCGACTTTTAAAATAATTTTTTCATTAAATGTGAGAAATTAAAAAAAAAAAACGGGAAATCGGTACATTAAGCAAATATTATTAAAGATAATATATAATGCCTATTTAATTATTTTACTCTTATTTAATTACTTAATTACTTTTATTTTATTAATTTAATAATTAAAATACTTATTTTATTATATTAAATTATATTTATTTAAATTATTTTATTTAATTATATGACATATTATATTATATTGTTGTCAAAGCATCACTATCAACTGAACTCCGCTCAGAATCGTTTATCACTGCTTACAGGTATACATAAATTACATATAACAGAGGCTGCACCCGTTTAGAATTGTTCCACGTAATTTTTTACTCAAACGAATTTCGTCAAAATTTGATATTAAAATTCGTTGAAAAAAAAAAAAATAAAAAATACTACTTTAAGCTCAAATTTTTTTTGTTTTACCACAAAATACGATTTTTTTTATGAGTTTCCTGTTAAATTTTTAAACATTTCTGTTTAGTCTAACAATTTTACCACAGAGTAGGTGCCGTAATAAAAATTACGTACGAAACTTGCAAAAATAAAATGTCTCCAATAGCTAAAAAAAAAATAGCTCAAACTTTTTGAAAATGTTAGTATGGCTATAAAAGGAAAAAAATAATTTTTCTGTTTATATTTCAAGTCTTTACGAATATTTTTAACTAAATTACAAGAAATAACAAAATGGAAAATAATACAAATCGTTTTATCTGTGGTTTTCCCAGAAATTATGGACACCAAAAAATGGCCTCCTAAAATACCATCTAGACTATATTTTCTTTCAGAAATGGTGCCGCAAGTACATATCAAAGCAATATTTCTGATCAAATTGTTGTGCACAGTATAAAAAATAAACATCATAGTAAAACTAATACATTTCTCGCTCTGTTCAGAATCTAAAATAGTATAATAGTATATAATGTCCGGGAACACTAACTTGCATTATATCTTGTTTTATGGTGTTTAACAAATCTCTTTCCTTTTCCGTATTATTTTTAAGGCTCTTTAAAGTGTCAATATATTTGGTGTTTTCCTCTCGTATAATTTTCCGACTCAAATTTTCTGTGATTAACCGTTGTTTGTCCATTGTGGCAGTTTCTTTTTTTACAGTTAATACGTCTATTTTTCTGTCCAACGAATTATCAGTTTTTAATAATGCTTTTATTTTTTCCAACTGTAAGAGCATTTCTCGTTCATTAAATCTGTGTTGTCCAACAAGCTGTGTTATATTTTTTTTTAAAGTGAAATATTTTTTTTGATTGTCGGTAACTTCCTGCACATGAATGAAATAAATAAATAAATAGAGTTATAAATCTTATATCTATTGTTATTAAAAGTGTGTTCGCATTGAATTTGAGACATTTTAATAGTCCCTACTTCCACCCACGTAGTTTTTTAAAGTGCTACTCATTTCTTTTAATATCATTCTAACTCTTTAATCAAGTCCAAAGCCGAACCTGGTTTTCCTCTCTTTGTTTCACCTTCCCTACTTTTCACCTACAACAGTGACCCATCCTGCGAAATTTATCCATGTAATAGATTCTGAGTGGAGCGAAAAAGGTTATGGTTTTACAAAGATATATATATATATATTTTTCTCCCGATAGCTTTTCTACAAGCAATTTCGTTCCAATTTACAATGATAGCCTTTTTTCTGAAAGGAAATCCGTTTGGAGTGGTACTTTAGAGAAGTTTTTTTTTAATTTCTCAGTCAAAAGTTCTTTTAATATATTGAAAAAAGTGAGAATAAAACGGGAGAATAGGAAAATATGTACAATATTAAATAAATATTAATAAAGAAAATGTTTAATGGACATATTATTATTTTACCATAATATGATATATATATATATATTGTTGACAAGGTTGTTACCATGTCAACAATTGATAGTGTTCTATCAACTGAACTCCATTTAGAATCGTTATTTCGTTTTCAATGGTTTATCGTTGTTTACAGATATGCATACGATTCTCGTCTGTATCCTACTGTCCCAAGTTTCCACTTAAAATAGTGGTTGAACCTATGTGCGAAGTACTCGTATGTTTGTTTTTTTAAATATTTGTTAATAATAAAAATTAATAAAAATTGAATTCGAATATAAATATTTGTAGTCCTAATCACCGTGAGTAATATATATATGTATAAAAAACAAACAAAAATTGATTATCCTTATTATTCCAGGAGATATTGTCATATATACATTTTCGTGTGACACTTTGAATAAAAAAAAAAAAATTTAATCAAAAATTGAAAAGCGTTAACTGAAAGAGTTCACTACTTAAATTTAAAGTGTATTAGGTGCAAATGGGTGTGGGAGTTCTAATTATAATATTTATTTTTTTGTATGCGGCGTATCGATATAACGATAGTTTTTCTAATATAGAAATAGACAATATTATGGGAAAATATTTTAAAATTTTATTTATATAGTTGAAAAACAGGGTTATTGTTAGGGGTAAAAGTCTCTCAACAACACACTCTAAATTTACCTGACATTGACATGAGGACTCATGTCTCAATTGAAATTAGAATATGATTTTAAATATGCAAAAATATAAGACCAAAAACCGAATATCGACAAATAAAAAACTTAATATTATGAAATGTTTCAAAAAGTCTAAGTAACTGTTAAATAGTATCCGTGAATGTAATCAACAAATTCAATAATTGTGATTTGTACATAGACAGTATTACGCATTAGCTTTAATAAAAACTACACATTTATTTGACTATATGAACTATTCAATTCTGATCTATGAGTCTATGATCAAAGGCTAGTAAAATGGCTACTAGACTTATTTAGCTACCTAAATAAAACACAGCAAATCCCAAAGATACGAAGAAAAGATAAATGAATAATGATGGTATTTGGTGTGATTTCAATCTCTCATGTTTTTTCTGTGTTAGATGCATCTACTTTCGTAAAATACTTTACTTTAAAGTGATCCTTATAATTCGATATGGTCTGTATATAATCGCTATTGTAGTTCATTATGATTGTTTCGAACATATCTGCGATTCCTTTTTCTTTTTCTTTATTGAATATCGTCATCCGGACTGTCAGTATTTGTTCAGCAGCAAACACACCTTCTCTATGGGTTTTCTTAAAATAGCGAATTATTCACGAATATTATATTGTTTATGATAATTTATTATCTCTTAACTTTATCACTATTCTGATGTGTGCTTAGACTTTCTATTTATCTCATATTTATGGGGTTTATTTATATCTTACGTCAGATAACTATGAAATAAGTTATCTTTTTGCATAATCATTATGTCACAATGTAATATTATAGAAATTGTATTTAATTATTTGAAAAACTATTTTGTGATTTACTACCGTAATAAAATGTTTATAATATTGTCTATAATTTATTCAGCAAATATTATGTTAAAATACAATTACCATAAATGTAAATTATGAAATTAATTGCAATACAATATTAATGATAATAGTATGTTGTTTGTATTCTGTCTACATAATTAGTATATATGATATTTACATTAGTACACATATATTAGAAGGTATATAATTGAATACTAATCAGTGGCGACGGAATGTAAGACAATTTGAATTTGAAGCAATTGTTTCATTTTTGAAATGGGTTGGTGGGTATATTGTTCGATACGAAAATTAAAATTGTAATTTAATGTATCACTGTGTCGATATTATATATGCTGTAGTTATTTTAGTTATATTCAAAGCTGGGAAATAACTAGTTACAAAGTTACAAAAAGTTACTTTCTGTTTGCTTGTAACTTATGGAGTTACTCTTTGTGACTGTATGATAGTAAATTAATGAGTTATTTCTTATTTGAATCAAAAAAATTTACTAGTTAGTTTGACTACGATAGGAAGAAATCCCGTAATAATAATATAGATACGGAATACCTTGCGATCATTTTTGATATCAGACACTCGAGTAATTTTGTCCATGAGTGCAATTCTTTGCCTGTTCTTATCGTAAACGCCCTCATACTTGCTCTTGAACAACGTCTTTTTGGAATCGAAGTCACCTAACACCCTGTCGTACTGAACACACCTACGTTCATACAGCTCGTCACAGGTAGCCTGATACGCGGCCACCTGAGAAATCAACTGCCTTGTCAAAGCTTCGCATTCGTCGATACCGGCCTGCCGCCGGGCTATCAGTCGGCCGCACTCGCTCATTACATCCACGAACCGTTCCCGATCTCTCTCGTACACGACCTTCGCCTCATCCCTGGTCTTTTCCAACCGGTTGTGCTTTGACCTGTTGAACGCCAACCGTCGGTTGTACTGTACTAACTTTTCTTCATAGTCAGTTCTGTTCTCTTTTACTGCGTCAACCATTTTACTTATGTTAAATATAATGTTATATGTAAACTTAGTTGAACTGTTAATTTAGAATTTATACGATATGCGCACAACGAAGTATCTAGGAATTGCTCTTTTTTTATTTGTTAATACACTAGGTAATACCTACATATCTTTTGGTCACTAGGAAAAAATTGTCTGTATATTATTATTAAAATACAATTTTCGCAACAAACAATAATTAAAATACCTAATTTATAAACAATAAGAGTACAAGACAATAATAAGAACACACTTCATATCACGGGTGAACTACTATTTTAGGTAGAAACTATTTTTATAAAATGTATTTTAAACGTAAATTTAATATATTTTAATATTAATATTTTGTATAAAATATATTTAATACAATTTGAAATGATCATTGTATAAATCATCTTGGCACCTCTTCTCTTTAACCTATATATTAAGGACCTACCAGCTACAACTGTAAGAAAATTTATATATGCTGATGACCTAGCCCTAGCTTGCCAGAGTAAAGATTTACGTTCATTTGTTTATGTTGTAACATGAAATTTGACAAAAAACTCATACTTTCGAAGAGATACCATTTCCTTTTTTTTGATCCAGCTGATCCGGATTTTTTATTTTTTATTTCACGCAGCTCTCTTGCAAATTAATTTCTAAGAGAAGTCTATTTATTTTTACACGACACTAAAAAAAAGAACTATTATTAACTAAGGCATATTTTTTTAATATAATAAACATATAAGTAAATAAGTTTATTTTTTTTAGTTTTCTGGCTTCTGGGGAACGTTTCCAACGCCTACATTATAGCCTTCGAATAGAAGCTACCACTGCCGATAATATTGTGAAACATACATGTTTAGCGATATAAAAAATTCTAGCACCATAATATATGCTTTTACCATCCACCGAAGGTTGGTTAAAAATTGCAAGCGAATTTGAAAAATCTTGGAATTTCCCAAACTGTCTTGGAGCAATAGACGGTAAACATACAGCAATTCAATGTCCGTCAAATTCAGGATCGCCGTACTATAATTATAAAGGACACCACTCTATTGTTCCACAGGCAGTAGTTGATGCTAATGTCAAATTTATAATTATTGATGCCGGTAATTATAGTTGAAATAGTGATGGAGGTATTTTGAAGGAATCCAATTTTGAAAAATTACTTGATAAAAACAAATTAAATTTGCCCACTCATTCAAGAAAAATTCATGAAGATTTAGAAGAAAAATTTCGTTTGTATTTGTTGCTGATGAAGCATATGCTTTAAAAATAAATTTAATGAAACCATTTGCACGAAGACAACTAACGAACAGAAAAATAATTTATAACTATCGCCAATCTCGCGCAAGGAGAATCATAGAATGTGCTTTCGGTATACTTATAAAAAGATTCAATGTATTTGAAAACAAAATGTTGGTTCATCCAGATAAAGCTACTATTATAACGCAGGCTGCATGTGTTCTTCATAATATAATTATGGATAAAGAAAGTACTTTAGCTGATATTCATAATGAAATAAAAAATACTACTTTGCAAGCATACCAAGATGATATCGACCAACCTACAAATCGTAGACCAACACGAGAAGCTATCGAGATTCGTGACAAATTCATGATATATTTCAATTCAAAAGCAGGATCTGTTCCATGGCAAAATACATATATTGTTTAAAATAATTTTAAATTTAATTACCTACAATAAATAATGAGTATATAAATTAAAATTCTGTACAATCATTATCACCATTATCAAATAAATAAATATATTAGCACTGTCTATTTATCTTACTATAGTTAGCATATTATGCTATTAGTAACCCTAGTATATAAGTAACACTCGATCTACTATAAAATAAAACTTCCAAAATTATTATTAACCCGTCGAAGGTGCATTCTATTTGTAAATCTTTTATGATGCGTAATATTAATATTTTTTATTTTTTTACTATTAAGTAAAAAATAAAAAAAAAATATTTAAACGTACCATTGACATTCATTTCCTTACTCATAACGATCGAAATGCCCTATGTCAACCGTTATGTCTGCCGTGGCTTTAATAGTTGAAATATTCTCGTCATAAAATAAATTAGTCAACGCTGCAGGGCACCCGTAGGACAACGGTAGCTGTAATAGTAGCGCGCCGTCGATGCAATACAATTCCCCACCTACCGACCTGCTGCTGCCGCCGTCAGAATAATATAAATACGGGCTGCGTAGACGACTTAGCGACAGTCTCTCGGTGACCACCGACTACTGTACATCTCACCATATTGGCTACTCTATCACCTATTTCTCCTAAGGTTAACAATTCGGCTACTGCTAGTATCCATCACCACAGTAGTGCCAGACGTACGAACATATTTGTTAACGTACGAACGAAAATTAAAACGAACCTTCAACACGTCGCACACTGGTCGAAAACCAAAAAAAGGCGGCCAAAAATATATAATTAAAACTATGATACTTATAAATATACAATTATCATTGAAAAACATTTTTATTGATATTAAACACATTACAATTGATTTTTATTAATTATTACTCATTCTGATTCTTCATCACTGCAATAATTAGTGTCCAGCAACAAATCTTCGACTTCTGGAAGCAGCTTATTTAAATATTTATCAACTTTTCTGAAACTGCTTACAAGAGGATCCGAAGATAAAATAATAGTTTTTGAAAAATACTAGTATTAATATTAATTCTTGAAAACTTTCTGTGCCTCTTACAATAAGGTAAGGTTTATTAACGGACGTCATGACGTCCGGTTGTTGAAATTCATTACAATCATACCTAGTAGCCACACATACGACGTCCGTTGGATCTACCGTCCGTTCGACGTTGGTCGAACGCAAGACATGCTATAACGTCCGTTACGATTTGCTTATCAGCGTTATAGATTATTATTAGATTCATTTGACAAAGACAGACGAACGTTGTTTTGACGTCCGTTTTTGTTATTCAGTTTATGTTTTTCACTTGTAGGTAGAAGGTG
Organism: Cinara cedri; assembly: GCA_902439185.1. Taxonomy (NCBI): domain Eukaryota; kingdom Metazoa; phylum Arthropoda; class Insecta; order Hemiptera; family Aphididae; genus Cinara; species Cinara cedri. The sequence continues at coordinate 41,876 of CABPRJ010000058.1, forward strand.
ATTTCATTTTAGATTAAATTTTTTTCACTTAATTAATAAAATGGAAGTTAATATGGAGACTGAGCAGTTAATATCGGAAGTTGAAAAACGACCAGTATTGTGGGACATGTCTGATGAATCTTATGAAGACAGAAATAAAAAAAATGAAGTTTGGTTGAACGTTACGTCTGCTTTAAATGAAAATTTTTCAAACAACACCGAAACTGAAAAAAAATTAATGGTAAATAGATACAAATAATAAAAAAACAATTTATTATATAATAAATATTTTTATTGAAAATAATAGATCAAGACACGATATTGGTAATTCAAAAATTGTAACAAATAAGTACTTAATTTATAATATTATAAATTATTATTTTAGAATGAATGAAAAGATTTATTTAAATTCTTTCATTTTGCTAAGGTATTTGTCCGTCTTCAGAAACAAAATAATTAGGTAGAGCGTCCCGATATCTATTTACTGATTTATTTACGTATACATTATTATCATAATCAAGGTCTTCCATCCCTGTAATTGTCAAAGTATCGTCAAATTTAAAACCATCACGATCACGTACAAAATTATGTAACATAACAACATTGTACAATATTTTAAAGACCCTTTTGTGTAGGCAGTACAGGTTTAAACATTTAAATATTTTATAGTTAACAATAAACATCTCGATTTAAAACAATAATAATAATGAAGCTAACAATACAAAATAATAGTAATTAGAAAAATTTAAATAATGAAAACAATAGGAGACAAACACTAAATCAATAATAATATAATAATAGAAAATTACTTAATTTACAACATCGTTTAAGACTAAATATACATTTCTTTTGAAAACATTACGTGACATAAAGAAAAAATCTACATTATCAACAATAAGATTTGCTAGTTTTTAATGCTCTAGGAAAGTAAGAAGAGGAGCTGTAGTTATTATTATAAAATGGAACATGAAATAGGTTTGATTTTCTTAAACGATGATTTGTTGTATTAAATTCAATCATAAAGAGCNTAACAAATCATATATAAACATAATATCAGCAACCTCTCTTCTTACTTTACAAGATATAAAGCTCAACTCGCTTTTTCGCATATTGTACGAGTTCTTTGAAATAAATGGAATATTTAATTTGTAACAATAATTTTAAGAATTTAAGTTGTACATTTTCAATCGAATTAATAAATGTGATGTAACTAGGTGACCAGACTATTGATCCAAACTCAAGATGAGATCTAACAAGCGCAAAAAATAATGTTTTCAAGGCATTTATATTTTTAAAATTAACTGTGTTTCGGTTGATAAAGCCAAGCATCTTAAAGGATTTTTTAGTAATAGTATTAATGTGAGTAGTGAAAGACAAATCGTAATCAATAATAATCCCTAAATCTCTAATAGAAGTTGCTCTTGTAATATTTGTAATTGTTCTTGTTTATAGAATATAATTTTTCCAATAGTGAGCAATTGATGGCAGTTTCATCATGCCCATCCACATAGCAATACCAAAAAAGAGTTTAATTTCCTGCTCATTTGTGTCGACCCATTTTCTAATTCTAGCATGTCGAGATAAGCCTGCTGTGTTTTTTTTAGCATTAGCATACCTGTTTGTTTCAACCACTAACATGTCAATAATTTCTTTGTCAAAAAAAAGATAAAAAAAGTCGATAGGACTGGCATCAGACATAGTTTCAATTATATCTGGATTTATTCCAATAGTATTTACATCAGGATTAAAAATTATATGACTATTTAGCTGTCCATTAGAAAAATCGTTATTCCAATTATTACCAATCGTATTAATAGTTACGTTACAATTATCCAATAATTCACGTTCGTAAATATTTTCGTCCGGTTCACTTTCCGAGGACCAGTTTGGATCAGCGTCAGTATCGTCGTAATCTTCCGAATATGAGTCCGAATTTGATTCCAGCATAGCTTCTATTTCTTGTCTATTCATTTTCGATTTCAATATTTTATAAATATACAAAATAAACAAAAGAATTTGAAATTGATACGAGGCAACACAACGCAATGAAATACAACCGCTACTAAGACAAACCCGTGTGACCGTGTATAGTTTGTCGATAGCCCGTATACGACATAAAATTGAAATCAGAAATAATAAACAAGATATAAAGGGAAAAACCTAAAGAATAATAAAATAATTTCATGTCTAAATGAGCGATAAGATAATAGTTCCAAGACATGGACATTATGCGTACCATCTAGGAATTACTTTACTAACATTTATTAGATTATTATTAGTCATGATGATTAAACTAATCGTGTACAGTTAATGGTGCAGGTGGCTCTGCAGTATAAAATTAAGTGTAAGTTATAATGCAGAGCCGCGTGTACCATTTTTGGTACATGTTAAAATAATTAATTTTTTAGTATAAATAATTACATAATGACCATTCNTAATAAATTGTATTAATTGCTTGGCAATACAACAGTGTACCATATATGGTACACATGGCAGTTAACCTGTTAATAGATGTCCGGTTTAAAATTAAATCACTTACACGTATACCTAACGCTTCTACAGTAGCTTTCTGAAATATACTTCTCTTCGTTTTTAGAAATATCAACGCTTTCTTTTATGTATTGCAATCGTATAGGTCTGCAATATCTAGTTGACGAACAAGCTGGATTCTACCATACAACTTCGTTAGTGGTGTCATCAACAAGCCGTAATGGTACAAGTGAAGTTATAATAATGGTGTCGTCTTGTAATGCCCCTGATGTTAATTGTTTATAATTTGTAAATCCTGATGTACCGTCAAAACCCCATTTGCAATAAAGTGTACTTATATTTCTTAGTGGATTTGGGAGGCTTTGAAAAAGTCTTTTAGAAGTATGATTTAAAAGGACTTACAACTGTACTTAAAAGTATAAAATAATGATAAAAATTTAAAACGTAATTTGAAAATTAAAAAATTGAAATAAACTTCAATTATTATATTTTTAAGCAAAAAATACGTTGTTTACCTCACATTTCTATTCTTCAATTGTAATTTGTTCAGGGTACACATTAATCTTGTCAGCAATAAGTCGATTATATGAAGGATATAAATCATGATTATATTTTTTATCGTTTTTACGAAGTATATTATATTAGAGTTTTGACAACGAATATGAAATAATTAAAGACGGAGCAACTTCTAGACTCATTATGGACGGCTTTAATTTATTTTTATTTTTAATCCAAACACCATACCACGAATTTTCCTTCTTCCTGTTGGAGTAGTGTTTGTTGCTTCTTTTACTAATTTTGCTGTATCTTTATTTCCTTTTTTCCTTAATGCATATGCAGTTGTCTCAGTAAGTTCATTTAAACTTGATTTCTTATATAGAAGTTCACATTTTCGTCGTTTTGAACGCTCACTACTTCCGCCAAATGTTATAGTTGGACGACCGCGACCACGACCTCGAAGTTCAGAACTATCTATATCTCTTATATTAGTATATCTGTGTACAGACATCGGGAAATGTATAGTAGAAAAAAGCTACTCCTCGTATTCTTTACAAAATCTTTCCTTTTTTCTGTTACTTCTATTCCATTTTATAATGTATCTATAATTATATTCAATTTATCTATAATTAGTAATAATATAAAATAGAATAAATAATGTGTCAATATAAATAAATAAACAAATACATATATACCTGTGGAAAAATGAAGTAGCCAAACATTGCATAACCTCTTAAATAACATTTTGTACGTCATCATCATCTTTGTTTATTTTTAGAGCATTTAAAACATAATTCAAGGCAATTTTTTTTTCTCCTGGATAGTATGTGTAATACTATTTGTTAGTATACATTCATGAAGATTTTAACGTGTAATTATATTTAATAAAACCATAATTAAAAATAAATATATTATTTCACATATCAGTAAAAAAAAGGCGCAAATATGCGCAGCTAATATTTAATTAGTATTGTTCACTAGACTTCACTAACTGATAGAGTTTTCATGGAGTAACACGATGAATAAACAAATTAAATATCTACGTTTAATTTAGTCGATAATATTGTGAGTTTAAACTAAATATATGGTCCACACTCCATACATACCTTTATCTTTATATATTTATATATTATGTAAATACCGACGATAATGACTCAATTTAATACTATATTAGTGAATATTATGACTATTCCAAATAAATCGAAGTTTTATTTTCAATAGAGTTATGCTATAAATAGCATTTAGTGTACTTAAAATTAGTGTTTTGTCAAACAAAAACATTTTTAAAATACCATAGGATGTGTACAAATAAATAATTTTTTGAAAATTAAATTTTTTAAATATTTAAATTACTGATTTTTGCCACCTTTTTTTGTTTTTCGACTAGTGTTTTAATTTTGATTATACTTTCGCATTTAGTATCTGCCAACCCATAATTATGGGTCATGCTTATTTTGACACATCAAAAACTCGTAAAAAAAATAAATATTGTCATGTTCCACAATATAAAACAATATTTTTTATGTAAACTTATTCAAAATAATTATTTGATTTTTATTCAAAAATGTTATCCTAAAAAAGGAATGGAAGCAAAAATGTATATTACTAATTCTCCTACAAACAATATATTGTGTGCAGCAAAAATTTGAATAAATATAATTTATTGAAATTTTTAACAAGTTATTATTATAATTTAGAAATAATACTCAAATTATATAAAATATCAACTGTTATATGTCTATCAACTGTTAAATTAATAAATTAATATGGAGTAACATAGGTAGGTATTTTAATTTGGTTGTTTTGTAATGGGTGTGATTTTAAAAATTCCATAGACTTCATAGGAACATAGAAATATACGTTTTCCACTGAGATCACTAGTTTTAATCCTTTGGGGGCACACATTATTTTGAAAATTTCTTTTCTCGGAAAATATTAAATGTTGGCAATCATATAACATATAAAAAGACACAAATTTACGTGGTTTCACATAGCAACGATTCTTAATATTTTTTTATTTTTTTCCACATATCCAAATTCAACGATGTGGTTACATTTCGTTAGTTTTGTATCCTCAATCAATGGTCCCTTAAAGTTACCAATAAAACTTAAAATGTCAGTTAGCTCAATAACCGAAGTAAACATTTTTTTTTTCTAATTGATTTGGTAGGTATTATAAAACCGAATAAAATAAACTTAATTATTCATAAAAAACAAATTAAATTAAAAATTAGCATTGTGAAATTGATTATTATCAGTTATCAGCATAGAAAGTGGCCCCCGTTAGTGAAAGTAACTACAGCGCCTTTATATTTGCTTTCTATCGCGAAAAGAAGATACCGTGAGAGTATACTAAACAGTATGAATAAATCGGTATTATTCAAATATTGTTATCTTATATTATACTTAAACTATCACTAATTATCTTAATAGCGTATTGTAATATCATCAGGGCGGTATTTAGGAATTTGACACCAAGAGACGACAAAAAAAAATGCCTCATTATACCAAATACAAATTTAATGTAAATAAAGTTTTAGCGAAAAATTAGCGTTCTGGTCGAAATCTTCAATTTTCTCGATGATGGTAGATCGTACTTTTTTTTTTGTTGGGTGAACAATCTACTCCTTTTTTTTATAATTCTTAATATTACTTTGTACAGTGCGTAATCCAATCCCCGTATCAGTTAACGACACAATTAAATCTATGTATTTCATTTCTGGTTGTTCGAGAAGATAATTTTTGTACAAATTAATGATGATTGTCTTTTAGCAGGTTCCGGCCAATTAAAAAAAAAAAAAAATGATAAAAATACTTTTATGAATGATATGTAGTTACGCACTTGTAACAATTAAATTATAATATTCAAAAAGAAAAACAATTACATATTGTGTCTTTATTATTATTTCCTATGTATGTGAAGACTGTAGAATTTACAGTGCTTAGTTTCAAGGTTTTTTTCATGGTTTTAAAGCCTCGTTTGATAATACCTCAAAATATATCACACATTGAGGTTTTGGTTCTTCTTCAGATCCGTTGCACGTAAAGCCCATTGATAAATAATTACTATCCTACTTACGAAGTTTTGTTGACTTTTCTTTATTCATACACGGAGTCTTTTCATCATCAACGTCAGAATTCTTCCTTTTTAAATTTAGCTAACGTTCCATTTTAACTTAAAATATTACAAAATAGTGTTTTACCATCGGTTTTAAAACCTGTTCTAGAAAACTCTTCGACATACTGTCGAAATTTTGCAGAGGTACTTTGTATTTTTGGCATTTTATAATTGAATGTAAATATGTAACGAAACCAATACAGTTCGCAAATAACACGACAACGTATCACTACACACGATATACGACGATGAGTGTCAAAACACAAACTAACTTTTAGCTGTATGCCTGTATGCTTTTATCCAGTAAGTGTACGAGTATATGACAGTAAGATAAGATATGATAAAATTACATTTGGGTATTCTTGTACGGCGATGAAATGAATTGTAACGAAATATACTATAAAACATGCACTTTTTGTGTTTTTGTAGTCGAAATGTATACAAATATTCATTTTGTTCAAAATATGCAAAATTATGACAAATAAAAATACCACCATTTAACTCAACAAGAGCTAATTCGTGGACATTACTTACAAAATAAGTAATCAGAAGTTGCAAAAAAAACATACCAATGCATATAAATCCTAGCCCTAGTTATAAGTCTTGATAACTGTTGGACACGGAACTTCAATATATTTGTTTTCAGACTTACTCCAATGCGTCACCTTTGTATGTTGTTCCACACCTGTGGCTGTTGACAAAATAGTGACACACTTACTGTCTTTCCATTTTACGGCAACTATTTGGTAAACAGACCGTGTAAGTTTTTCCCATTGCCCTTGCTTAAACTTTTTATCTTCACTGAAATGTATATTTTTCAAACGATTATTAATAATTATACCTGTCACCTTTATGTTAATTGTATTCAAACGATCTAATAATGGAATAATAGTAAAATATCTGTCAAAAAATAATACAGAATTCTCTGGAATAGGTTTTGCTAATCTCAAGACCACCGCTGGGCCTAATCCAAGATATCTATCTAAAGGTGTATTTTTTCCTTGATAAATCTCAAAATCAAGTACTAAACCTTTTGATCTTGTGATCATAAAGTTTTTCGTAGTTAGGTATAATTTCTTTTTCTGGTTCGATTACTCTGGTTACTTTAACACAAGCAAAGTTAGCACCGAGAGTATGTATTACAACGTTGTTCTTATTGTACTCATAGTTAATGTATGTGGCAGGACCTAACCATTACATTTTTTTTTTTGCGAACTTCTTACCACAAATGATTCAACTCCTGATGGACATGTGTTGATGAATGAATCATACTGTACATAGTGTACCGCCAAGATCCCGAAAGATCTCATTCCTGCTAATTAGGGACTTGGCCACAGCCTTTACTCCAACACTATGAACGTTGGGATAACGATTACCTACCGTTTTAAATTTTAATTTTGACAATGCAGAGGGGTAAACAAAGTCACCCAACAAAAAGACCAAAACAGTCAAAGGAAATTGTTAAAGCTCACATTAATTAATTTCCTCAGGTACTATTACACTATTGCCGCCAATCAACAAGTAAAATTTATTTAGCTGAAGACTTAAACTTACCTATTATGTATGAACTTTTTAGAAAGAGCTGTCATGAAAAAAATATTTTAACTGAACAGTTTTTGTATAATAGGAATATAAAGAGTAATTCATTTAGAGGTACTTTTTTCAAAAATTAAAAAAAAAATAAAAAAAATTCAATTTTATAGGGTAAACTTTATTATTATAAAAAAAAAACTGTTAGTGAAATTTATTTTTTAAATATTATATATTTTAAATGTTGGCCGTAACTGCGCCTAACATGATCCATTTGGAAGTTCCAATCTTCAATGACCCGTCTAAGCTTTTCGACTGGTATTTGGCCTATGACGTGTTTGATGTTGGCTTTCAATTCATCTGTCGTAGTCGGCTTGGTTATGTAGACTTTGGACTTCACGTAGCCCCAAAGAAAAAAGTCGAGAGGTGTGATATCGCATGAACTAGCTAGCCAACTAATCGGTCTGAATCGTGAAATCAATTGTTCACCGAATTTTTCTCGCAATAAAGCCAGTGTTTCACGAGCTGTATGACATGTAGCACCATCTNTCGCGATAGCGAGCGCCATTCACAGTTACGTTCTGCCCGGCCTCATTTTTAAAGAAATATGGACTAATGATTCCATCAGCCCATAAACCACACCAAACGATTATTTTGTCTGGATGTGATGGCAGCTCTAGAACCTCTTTAGGTTGCTCTTCAGCCCAAATATGGCAATTTTGCTTATTGACGTAACCATTAAGCCAAAACTGAGCCTCATCGCTGAATAAAATGTTAATCGAAAATAGTGGATTTTTTTCAATCTTTTCAAGAACCCATTCATTAAAACGGTGACGATTCGGAAGGTTGGCCAGCTTCATTTCTTGGATGACTTGAATTTTGTATGCTTTTAGACCAAGGTCCTTACGTAAATTACGCCAAGTTGTTGCATACGACAAGCCAAGCTGTTGAGAACGGCACCATTCATCATGGTTATCGCGTAAACTTCCAGCTACCGCCGCTATATTTTCTTCACTACGTGTTGGATGCGGCCTATTTGGTCGTGTGTTATCTAATAATGAAAATTGGGTTTCAAATTTTACAATTGTATAGCAGAAGGCCGATCATACGGACTATAAGTTTCTTTAAGCTTACGAAAATCAACGTTCTACGAAAACTGTTTTTCGTAATAAAGTTGAATAATTTGGTAGACGCTGGGCCGGGCTAAGTCTTTACATGATGAAATATCAAACAACACTAAACAAAAATAACATGATAGTTTGATACGACTCATTCATTATCTGTCATAAAATCCCATTGAAAAATAGTACCTCTTAATGAATCACCCACTATTTCAAACTGAGTTTAATTTAGCCTTCCATAAACCATGCAATAACCAGTGTGATATATGTTTTAAATTTATGAATTTTGATGATATTCAAAAGTCAATTGAACAAGACGAGCAAATTAACCACATAAAAAGAAATGATCTGGCTAAGCAAATTAAAAATTCTTTAAAGGAGGATGCGAAAATTGGGAAATGTCATTTACTGGAATTTGATTGGGAAGCAGTGAGATATTGTCCTAAAATTGGTAACAAAATAGTGTTTCACAAAAGGCTCCTTGCCGTGAATAATCTTACAACTTATACAGTTAATAGCAAAAAAACTACCAACTATATGTGTCATAAAGGAATTACAAAACAGGGATCGGTGGAAGTAGGATCATGTCTGTATCTATATTTGAATGAAATGAAAGAATTAAAAGAAATTAGCAAAAATTATTTTTTTTGATTTTATAGAGCTAAGAAAAAATTGTATTCAAAATAAAAAAAAATTTATGATGACAAAAATTCAATAATTTCAAAAAGGTAACGATTTTTTTATTTTCTTCAATTAAGGCAGTGGCCACTTTCAACATACACTCTTTTACAATTTCGGAATCGGAAAGCGGTTTTCGGTGCTTATTAAGAACCTAGCACACACGCAACGCTGCTTCAGTTGATTTTTCTTGTTCACTCATATACCGTATAAGTGTAGTCGTACTATTTTTGTAAGATAACATACATGCATTGAGCTTATTTTTACGTACTTCACTACCTGGAGGAAATTTTGTATGAAAATCTTTATGAGTAATTTCTTAATGCCGTTTTAAATTTCCACTTTTAACAATAGCGAAAGTTGATTTGCTAATTAAGCAGACTGGAATGGCTCCAACTCTTTCAGGCAATACAAAACAATATAGTTCTGTCTACTCATTCAAAAACTTACTATTTTCGCCGTTAATTTTACGTTTTTTACTGAATATGAAGAATAATATGAAGAAATATAAAACGAAACACGCACTGTATCCACAGCAGTAGCGGCTCGTGAGTAAAAATTCTGGGGAGACTTAAATTATATAATATAAATTCCATACAACAACGAAAAAGAAAAACCTTTTTATTGAAAAAATTAATTATATTAATACTTCATTTAATATTTAATTAATATTTTTAACTAAATTTAATATTAAATTTGTTTATAAACTAATTCAATTCTGCGATCTTTTTTATCTGCAAACTCGTCAATAACACTATCTACAAAAGTTGGATCCTTTGCCATATCACCCAGTAGATTTTTTTTCAATCGCCAAGGACGATAAACATGAAAGCCGCTTATTGGTCATTCTAAGAAAAGTCTTAATACGTTTTAATGTACTCATAGACCGTTCACTAGAAGCCGTTATAGATGGAATAGTTAACACTAACTGACAAAGTTTAGTCACCTGTTTATAAATATATTTTAATTAATTATTATTTACAAGTAGCTGGTTTTTTTTTAAGGGGAGACGCAGTCTCAAAGTCTCTTCTGACAAGCCGCCCCTGATCCACAGGCGAATGTACACGAACTTAATCTAAAATATTACTATTTCAATGGATAGCAACGATAAGCAATAAATTTAATTTACCGTCGTCGGTAGGTATATTTGGTATTTTCGAGACTAAGCCATCGGCCGATAAAATCGTAATACAACTGATTATTACCTGCCCGATAAAATATTTGCAATGAATTATGATATAACTATAATCTGAGTTTGATAAATGAAATGAAATATATATTTTCTATTAATACAAGTAATAAAATAATATAATAATATATAGTAGGTACTTTTACAGTAAATAACTTAATCAAGTACAATGTGTTGACAGGGTCCAGAGTTTTTCCTTTCGCGGTCCGCCAGTTCCCGACCCCTGGTATAGACATTGTCTCGAACGATGACGCGCGCGACAACGGGAAAAAAGGAGCAAATAAGACATGAGAATGAGTTAAGTTTATTATGTCCAGGGCCTTATCAGATGTCAGCAGTATTAGACAAAGAGAATGTAATAGTACAAGGAAGTAGGCGACGACCTACCATTCATAAAGAAAACAAAAATAATTATTCCAAAAATCCTATTTAAAATAAAAGAAATCCCCCTAATTAGCTCGGAGCAAACAATTCAATGGAGTATCTTATCTACCTCTTTCATAAACGCGGATGATTTTATACATACCATTCCTTATATTATTTTAGATACGAAAATAACCAGTCACATAGAAGGAAGTAGGTATTATGACGTAAAAGGATTGATATAGATCACGTCAACATATCTTAACAAGGTGTATGTACAGTTTATATAGAATATCCCTGTTCTAATAGCTAAAGATATATACTTAAGGTTTTGATCGAATGTAATTGTTTAAAATAAAAGAAAAGAAAAAAAATGTAACAACAAATTAACAGTAGCATTAGGGAAAAATTGTAAAAATCTGTGCTATCAATACAATGTTGTTATATGGGTACCACTAAAAAGTAGATTAGAAATCCTATTTTTGGTTAAATTGTTAAAGCTTTATGTTTTTAAGAACATAAACCATTTGTTTTTTTTTTTTGTAGGGAAGTGTTACGGAATTATGTCCTTCACGTGTTTAAGTTTGTTAATTACAAACTAATACATCCACGCTACAAGATATGAAATTGTTTGTCACATTAAGTGTACATACGTCAGGGCCATTAATACGTGTGTGGTAAACCGACAACGTTCCAATGCAACATCGTATGAAACTCGTTCATGGGTTAGAGAGAAAACGTGTCCGGGTACGGACGACGTGTCACCAGTAGACAATGGAGGCAGCGTCCATCAACTAGGTGCCGATCGAGGCGATAAACATATATAAGAACGTTCAGGAGCTTAGCTCAGTGAGGAGTCGAGACAGCTCCCCCCCCATACATGATCAAACAATTTGCGCAACCAATATGTTTGCGCAAAAACATGATTGTGCAAACACACGTACATACACGTTCAAACGGCTTATGTAAACCTCAGTACGTTTTTGTTTACGTAGATGTAATATCCGACAGAAAAATTGTTTGGGCCGTTTGGCTGTTTGACGGAAACGAAAAAAAATCAGAGAATATGGACGAAGGAATGGTTAAAAAAGGGACAGAATTTGGTCATGATCGATTAGTATCAAAACTCAAAATGAGTTCAATAGTAGACTACCAAAACTATATTAGAATGCATGCAGATACGTTCGGGAGTTGTTAGAAGTAATAACACCTTTGATTAAAAAAACACCACTGTCATGAGAGAACCAATATTGGCTGAACTAAGATTGTTGGCCAATTTAAGATATCTTATAAGCGGTGATTCATTCGGAGAGTTAAAATTCCCAACTGCCATAGTAGCCCAAACACTTGGAAAAATAATTGTTGAGACTTATCAGTCTTTGGTCCACATTTTGAAAAGATGTTAAAGAGTAAGTAACAAAAGTTAAATTTATATTATTGTTTATAATTATTATTAATAATAACATATATAAATTAAAATACTTAAAAATTACTTAAAAATTCATTGAAACTGTTTATCCTGAAGTGGTTCCTGAATTGATGACGGTTGTATGACTGGAACGAACACGCGTCCATCACCCGATCGGCCCGGATGGCCAGGGTGTCGAGCGGATCATCGAGGCAGGAAATCACTCAGTGGACATTAGAGGGCAACTTTTGGAGTCAGAACTCAGTGAAAGTGCTCGTTGGTCCTCCGGAAGAGCACTGCACATCTGAACAACTACCCACATTTTTTTTCATACTAAAGAAATAATTGGCGGGGAAGCCCATTGAAATTTTCAAAGTTAAAAAATAATAATTACCCTAGTTTTTTACTAGAAGACTTGCTCTGATTTGTTAAGTGTATCACATTTTTTGAAAGGAAATCGATATGAAAAGGTACATTAGGAGGTTATTTTTCAAATTTCCTAAGATAATTTCCCAGCAAATGTGAAAAACCGGGATAAAACACGGGAAAACCTGGAAAAAACGTGGGAAAACTGGGAAAATCGGTACAACATTAAACAAATATTATTAAAGAAAATATATATTTAACAACTTGACTGCCACGAGATTCCAATTGGGATTCTTTCTGAGAATCTCATTTATTAGGATTTTTATGGAACAGTTAAATTATACAAGTCTATCACTTTATGCCCGTACCATTATCATATAAATACGTATTTTTACAATACAAATATTATATGGTATATTATTTATTATTATTATTATTTTATGAATACATTAAGAAATATTTAATATAACTTATAATCGAAGTGTATTTTCATTTTTGATAACGTGACTGATAAATGATAACACATTCTTTGATTTTAAACCATTACCACATATTCAATATTATGAATATCTAGTCAGATTAAAATTTAGCTATATACATTAGTGAAAATAGTAATTTTATAAAACTATTAATAAATTTAATATACAAAATAAATTTATTAGTAAATGATTATATATAAAATTAAAATATTTTTATGGAACCTCTATTTTTGAGATCTTATATGGAATCTTAGTTAAACGGTTTTTTTAAAGGGTAACAATTAAATAATCAAGCCCCATAGTGTGTCACGAGACACAATATGGGATCTCACGTCCTAAAAATCCAAAGTCCTGTGGAAACTCTATTTTTGAGTCACTAAAATAATTTTTAAGTTTTTAAGACCCAAATTGGGTCACAAAGCAGCCAAGTTTTTACTATTTTTTCTTGGTTATTCGTAACTATTAAGAAAACTATACGGATAATCAATAGTTGTGTCGTTAATTAAAAGTTATCATAGACTGTTTAACGATAAATCGTACATGTTTCGAGATAAATACATTTTTCGCTGGATGGTTTTGCGTTCGACACAGTTAAAATATTACGACGATTTTATTTTGACATCGAGTACCAGGGTCCCATGCTCTCGCTTGTATGGAAACGAAGAAGGGTTAATGATCGTGTAGTATTTTAAGACGGATGAAAATATTCAGAACGTAAGACTAAAAAAAAGTCATCCTAGGTTAATGGAGATAGATAGATAGATGGTTATAGATAATTTAATGTGTACTTGTAAGCAACGATAAACCATTTCTTACGAAAAAACGATTCTGAGTGGAGTCCAGTTAATGTAATGCTTTGTCAATAATATATATTTTATTAGAATCGTTTTTTCGTAAGAAATGGTTTATCGTTGCTTACAAGCTTACACATTAAATTATCTATAACCATCTATCTATCTACCTCCATTAACCTAGGATGACTTTTTTTTAGTCTTACGTTTTGAATATTTTCATCCGTCTTAAAATACTACACGATCATTAACCCTTCTTCGTTTCCGTACAAGCGAGAGCATGGGACCCTGGTACTCGATGTCGAAATAAAATCGTCGTAATATTTTAACCGTGTCGAACGCAAAACCATCCAGCGAAAAATTTATTTATCTCGAAAAATGTACGATTTATCGTTAAACAGTCTATGATAACTATTTATTTACACAACTATTGATTATCCGTATAGTTTTCTTAATAATTACGAATAACCAAGAAAAAATGGAGGAAATACGGTTAAGTGTACGGCATTTGGGTTTTTTGTTATTTGGTTAGAAATAATTATAGAGACATACATTTTTAAACAAAATAATTATATTAGCCTTTTGTAGACGTAGCAAAATGTTCAAAACATTATATTTTTAGAATATTTATAGGTATTTAATGTTTTCGTATATTTATATATGTATTTTTATTTAGTGGCTAGATCTGTAATTAATATTATGACTTAAGAGAAATCCTTGACAATTTTACACTAACTACATTATAAGTCATAATTAGTGGTCTAAAAAACAAATTTGATATTTTAAGAATTAGTTTTTTTTTTTCATTAGCGTTTTAAAAATTGGTGTTGCTCAAATAATTTTAGGTGACCTACCCCTTTTATAATCTTATACCTACCGATAACGGTACGAATATATTATCTTCTCATCTTCATCATCATTTTCATTTACTTACGTTTTTTCGTAAAAAAAATTATATTAGTTTTTGTTGACCAAAGCGATTGTATTTAAGAGAAAAAATTTTTTGCCGCTCCCCCTACCTATGGAATTGACCAGAAGACACCCCTGAGCAATACTAGTAACCGAGCTCGGCTCAGAATAGTTTCTGTTTCCAATGTTTACGGACCTGATTATACATTAAATTTCCTTCAATATCCACCTTCCTAACTTCACATTTATAACAGTGGTCTACCCATTGCGCAAATTATGTCATTTTTACTCTTATTATTTATTAATATTATATTTAATTATGTCGCCCCTCCCCCTATAGTCAAAGTCTGGAGATATTCCTGCTCTAGGTTACACGTTATTATGACATTTCTAAATTTGTCTTGCCGAACTTCTCTCCGAATCGTATTTCGTTAGCAAAGTTTATCGTTGAGTACAAATATAAATTAATTATAAATTAAATTAAATTCACTTCTATAAACTAAAATTTACAAAAATGATAATAATACAAATAATAGTTTTTAGTTTGTTTTTTTTATGTAATTCAGTTAAAAATATTATTAGAATTTTAAGGACCATATTATACGAGAGAGTACAGAAATTAGGTATTAGAAATCATTGTACATATACACTTTTTTTATCTTACGATTATTCATACAAACTAACCAATTTTCAGTATGAGCATTGGAGCTAATAAAGCTCCATTACCCTTGCACCCAACTTTTAAATATTGACTTGAAAATTATGTTATGAATTAGTTAGTAATTTTTTGTTATTTGATAATCTAAATTCGGAATTTATTATTTATCATATTATAATATCCGAAAACCGTTTTTTATTATTTCTTGTCTTCCAACATAATATTTTAATTTTAAAAAAATATAATAATAATAAAAAATAGAGAAACTTTACACTGGTGTGATTTTTAACACAATACATTTAGTTCAAAAGCACTGCACTTTAGACAAGTTTACCGTTTGTGCTTTCTCGATCTTAATGAATTATTCAAAGGTCTTCTTTAGAATAAAGTGCCGTGCATTTATAATAACGTTCGTTTGTTTTTAACGTTTAAAATAATAATATAGATGCGGTTGAGAGATGATGTGTAGAGCCCGGAATAAATAAACAATTTTTAAGTACACTAATTTGTGTCCCAACGCCACTGACCTCCCTACACTCCTCCCCATATTTAGCCTTTGCTTTGGTAATAAGGTTTGGTAAACATAGTTATGTTTGTTATTACCTCAGTAGCAAAAACAAACTGTAAAAAAAATCCGACACTGGAGACGGGTGCAACTACTGTTGTAGGCGGGTAGTTCGGAAGGGTTATATTTTTTTTTACCACTATGTACGACTTATAATGAACCTTCAATCAAATTTCCATATATTTATGTTAAGTCTAACAATGTATTTAAACTCACAAAATTAAAATGTATATAAATACTTAACTCAAATGTTTCGAAAGTTTTACTAAGTCTAAAAAAAGTATATATTAATTTTCTATCAAAATGTTAAGTTTACGAATATTTTAACTAAATTATATTACAAAAAAAAAAAAATTATTTTAGATGACCTGGTAAACATGTCGTCAATGGCTTTTCTTTTTAAATTGTTATCTTTCTGTCGATTTATGATTTATTATTTGTTTCAATATATTTTAAAATGACTGTGATCTTTAAAACTATCTATACACACATTATTATTATTAAATTTCAAAAAACACTTACACGTTTTAACTGTGCAACACTAATGTTGAATATCATTTTGCAGCAATTTGTGAAAAATAAATTTGAAGCCATCAACTACTTTCAACATTTTATTCCATTCGCTTTTCATAACGTCCATTTGTAAAAAATTGAAAAAAAAATACAAACTGTAGAGAAATGTAAAACCTCATGCAATTCGACTTTCATGATTCGATCAAATGCAAACTGGCTGCTAGTAATATTATATTAGGGACGAATTTTACGTAAATTTCAAATATACCCGGGACGCGATTTATGTATGTATTAAAAGTACACGGGCTGCAATTTACATAGTAAATGACTATTACTTTTTTTGGGGGATGCAATTTACCGATTCCGGCTAAGGCAGCACATTGTAAATAATATTTAAGAACGCGAGCACCGCAGTAACGGATCAAGGCAGGTTTTCAATCGAAACAAGTATATGTGTATTGTTTTCAAGATACCCGTATTATTGTATGTTTTATATTTTATTTGTAATAAAGAAGTTTAGATAGCTAGTGCAAAATATCGTTTATTTTGAGTAGCCACAATACAATATGTAGACTTATTTCGAGTCTGATCTGTAGCTGATTAATTTATGGTCATATGTGTTCTCAAATTAAGTAAAGGTATATTTATTGCTAAGAAAAAGTTAATTTGTATATGATTTGAAAGGTCGTAATATTTATAATTTTTGTCAAAATTTGATATTAAAATCATTATATAAAAAAAAAATGGTTACATTACTTTTCTTTTACCACTAAGTTCAACTTATAATAAACCACCTACTAAATTTTCAAGCATTTCTGTTTGGTCAAACAATGATATCCACATAGTACTAACCAAATAAGAACTAAAAACAATACTCGAAAATGTAAAATTAATATAAATAGCTCATAAATCGTTAAAATAAAATAATTTGAAAATGTCACCGATTCTCGAAAACGCAAATATAAGTTGTTTTCAAAATGTTAAGTCCCTACGAATATTTTTAATTGAATTACAACAAAAAAAAACAAAGTTAATGTACATTATTTTTGTAAACTTCTTCGTTCTTTCTACGTTTTTTTTTTCTGGTTTTGCTTAATTTTTAAGAAAACTACACGGAAACTCATAAACGATATACTTACTCACCAACTAGATTAAAAATGTAACAAAAAAGTATCTCATTATTTTTCGATTAAGGCAAGTTTTCTATTCGAAAAGTTGTTTACAGACAGAAAAAAAAATATAAATCATAGTAAAACGTATAGATCTTTCACTCTACCCCAATCTAAAATTTAATATCTTAAATCTATTTAGAATTGTTATTATAATTTAATATAGATACTAGAGTATATTATATTATTATTAATGAATCTAAAATAAACATTTTATAATAAAACATAACATATTGTCTATTATTGCATGATTGCACTCATGTCATTTGAGGTGATTACGGTATGTCAGTGTTTAATATTTTTATCATTATATTGATAATAAAAGCAAAACATATAATTTCGATAATATTTAAATTATACTATGTATGCTAAATTAGAATCTTTTTAAGATTTTTGAGCTATTAGTAAGAATTTTAACTTTTGTAGTGTAGTTTTGATTATTGATAGGTACTATGTGAATATAATTGTTTGATCGAACAGAAATGCTTGGAAATTAACAAGAGGTTCATTATAATTTGTACTTAGTAGGAAATAAAAAAAGTGGAGAGTAATGTAATACCTATTTCTTTTTTATTATATTGGTTTAAGGATCTAATTTTGATGAAAATCATACATATTACGGCCTTTTAAATGATGTATAAACTGTGCTCATTGCAGAATCGTTTTTCGTTAGCAATGATTTATGATGGTCACTAACAGATATAAATTAAACACATTTATTTATTCTACCTTCCCGATTTCCTATGCACATCAGTGGCACATCCAATAGTAGAATTAGGTCTTTTAAATATTATTTGTGAAATTGTATCCTCTTATCCGGCCACATGTATTTACTGCTTGTTGATTTTCTAAAAGCGACCTGTCATATTTTCAAACTCTGAAAATTCACTGGTAAATATAGGTACTGATCAAATTGAAAACCGTATTTGCATATTTTGGCGATCTTCATCATAATCACTGGGCGTGTGGTGGTTCTCAGAATAAATTACAAGGCTCGTACCGAAAACGAAACCAAATTACGCGCGCTTTGTGTGTTTTTTCTGATTTAGAGCTATTGACAGCCGTGAGTGAAATAGATAATTTGAGGGAAGGCATAAATAAGTTTAGTATCCTTTATTTATTATGTGCACTATGTCTTTTTTGTCCTATACAATCCTTATTATTGACTCACTGACTTTCATTTTACCGTCCATTCGAGTTTTATTCTACAATTGTACTTCTTTATACTTTTCTTATAAAAAAAATATTATTAGAGATTTCGTATGATTATTATTGTTACTTTTTTTTGAAAAACTTTACAACTGCACACAAAAAAAAAATAGAACTGAAAATATATGTCCCCAGGGCTCCAGCATAAGTATATACTGTAGTAGTCATTAATAATCTTCAGATAATATGTAACTACTATGATTATAGTGAGCTCGGTTTTCTTATAATATCCAAATTGAAGCCATTTACTATATAAAAAACTGTTACTCAAATATACAATAAACTATATATTATACTTCATTATTTTTATAAAATCCATGACTGCCAGGGACGGTTGATGGGCTCTACAAAGTTCAAAGGGCTCTTTAAACATTATTCTATGGTGGTATCATACTATTTTATGCCTAATATACAATTAAACAGACAAATATTCATTTGATCTTTTTTTGGTACAAATATTAAATGCACTTAAATGATTGTGATGTAAAGCTGATTAAGCTGACAAATATATTATTTATGACTTTATATTAGTAATATTTACATATATAATTAATTAATCTATCAAAGATTTTTATAAATATATGGTTAGCATATTTTATTTAGGTTTTAATTTTAGCTTTAAATGTATCTACACTTTTTTCTATTTAAATTTTGTTGACAGGTACAAAAAAAAAAATTAAACGCTAAATTGCATCTATTATTTAAACAAAAAGGAAAAATTATTTTTTTTTTTTCATAACTAAGTAAGTACAAAAATTGCATTACGCTATTCTTATAAATTCATACACACTTATTCAATTTAAATACCTATGATTAATATTTATTTAACAACTAAATATGTTTATAATTTATGAATACTTACCGTACTTTAATATGTGAACTGAAATTTGAATTAGATTTTCATAGATTTATCATCTTTGCTTGCCAACTGTTAAAAATAATCTTTAAAAAATGGCTATTTTAATGTTATTTAAGTTTCACATATGGCAAAATATCTTGGTGCTTAATGTATTTAATGCATTCGAAACTTTCATTAAATAATAAGATACAATTAAAAAAAATAGCTGATACTGGGGATGGGACCTACATTATTGTAGGTGAGAAGTTGGGAAGATAGAATACATAAGGTTATTTCATTTATATCTTTAAGAAATGATAAGCCATTGCTTGACGAAAGACGTTTTCGAGTGCAGTTCAGTAATACATAATTTGAAGAGCTGTAATTTTTTCTTCGATATTCATTTAACTTTGATTTCAAAACGCTTATAAAAAAAAAAGTCGTCCAATGGTTTTGGAAATTTTACCACGTCTAGGTAAGTCCAATTTTAATTATTATTACCAAGTTTCAAGTCTCTACGTGTATTTATAACCGAATTACAACAAAATAACTCTTATAAGCTCAAAAGTTGCTGAAAATTTTCGGCGATAGTACCATAAGAAAGTAAATCAAAAAAGTAATAAAAAAGGTATCTTGTGATTTTTTGGTTAAATTTTTTTTTTTTTTGGCAGAGACCGTCGTCCGTGTATTTATAAAACAATGAAACTGTGAAATTGTAAGTTTTTCCATATTTTTTCCTATTTTAGTACTTTTATTTAAAAAATGGCGTCGAAAATCAAAAAAATAACAGCTCTAAAATACCATCTAGATAATTTGAATTGTTACTCGTAAAATTCAGAGCAAGTTTATTAGGAAAAAACGTATTCACAAATTAAAACAAAGAAAGAAAAAAAAAAAAGTAAACATTTTAATAAAACCAACAGTTCCTCAATACGCTCAGAATCTAAAAAATAAATATTTTGTGTAAAACATAAGCTTCTTCGCTTCATTCAGAATCTTAAAGGACGGACATACTTCAAACGTGAATGCAGCCACTTTTGTAGGTGGGAAGTTGGGAAGATAGGATACAGAGGGGAATTTAGCAACGATAAACTATCGCAAAAAAAGAAAAAAAATAGATGATTTCTAAAAACATCTTTGTAAAACCAATAAATTTCTTGCCTCACTTAGAATCTAAAATAAGGGTAACAAAAAATACTATAAATATAACATTTTAGAGTTTGTTTCTTAAATAATTGTTTTAGATTTTAAGTGAAGTGAGAAATGTATTGGTTCTACAAAGAAATTTATTATTTTTTCTGTGGACAATTTCAAAGAAAATTTGACTGGGGAGGTACTTTAGAGAGGCATTTTTATATTTTCTCGACAAATGTGAAAGAAAAAAACATGGGAATACCGTGAAAAACGTAGGAAAAAACAGTAAAATTGGTACATTAAACAAATATTATTAAATATAATATATATATAATACCTACCTATTTAATTATTTTACTATAATATGACATATATATATATATTGACAAAGCAACACTATTAACTGAATTCCTCTCAGAATTGGTTTTTCATTAGCAATGATTAATCAGTACTAGCAGATATACATTAAATTATCTATAACAGTGGCTGCACCCGTCCCCATTATCCTTGGACGTCTTCTTTGATATTGTCAATACTTATATGTACTTATAACTACTTGAATGTAGAATAATTTTTATAATAAAACACTTTTTCATAACCAGTCTCGTTATTTAATAACCACATCTCGTATGTATACGAAACCTTGAAAACTTAAATAATTTTAGATTTACAATTTGTTTCGTAGATATACTTTACATTAATCAATACAAATACATTTTCATTTTAAAATTATCAACATATTATATTTTATCGAAATTGGATCATTATCGTTTTTCGTTTGTAATGAAAATTTCCTTCCTAACTCGCCCCCTTCAATCCTTCATGCCGATGTGTAATATGTGTTTATAGAACTATCGTAAAACTACTGCAGTGTATTATTATACATTTCGTAGTATGTGATTTTTTTACGCTATGCGATACTGCACACACACTATCAGTTTATTATTGTGGTGTCATGTGTACAATGTTAAACTGCAATATTTAAAAATAACAGACCAATCGTAAAACCAGCCAGTGAGATATAATTAATGTCGTCCAATGATTTACCTATTCGTATGCGATTCTGTATATATTTATATATATATATACAGAGTAATGCCGATGCATTTATATCACAGAACAGAATATTGTTTCGGAAGATTTTTAGTGAATTTTGATTTATGCTTATTTTATTTTTTATTATTATATAATAGTTTAAACTTTATGTGCAACGCTAATACATCGGATTTAATGTTTATAAGTTGTGACATTTCAACGTCTAAACCAGTGAAGTAGGAGATGATTATTAATTTACTGTCTATAAATACAAAATATATTGTCCTTCCCTTCCTATTGTCCCAGTCTTAATTTTAAACCGTTATAATTATAACACTTAACACATTAACGGTACATCCAATATTATAATGTTAAGCCTATCAAAATGTTTAGAAAAACGTTCTTTATACGAATTTGTGGTTGAAAATATGGGCGGAAAAACCGTTTGAAAATCAAAAGTGTGTGTACTCTCATTTCAGGTATAGTAGAAGTAAGGGTAAAAATTGAAATAAGTGTTAAAATGAAGTTCAAACGATTCCATAATTTAATCAATACCATGCTTATAATCAGGGCTCGGATTATATAACACTGAAAATAACTAAAATATGTGCTATTATATGACCTAACAAATCTTAAAATAAGCGTTATAATATGTCCTTAACATTTTAAAATAAGCTATAATATGACATAAAAACTTGAAAAATGACCAAAGAGAATTTTTTTTTTAATATATAATACAAACGAAAGAAGACATAAATGTAAACTGTTCAATGAGTCAATGAGCAGGGTTACTTAAAAATAAATTATTGTATGAAATGAAAATGTCTGTATTTTTTTATGGATTCACATAAATGAATGATTTTTTCTACTATTTGTAAAAAGTACATAATAAATCGTTATATTATGCATATTAGCAAAATTTAGCATTAAAAATCGAATATACTTCAAATATGCAATATCAAATTACATATTTTGAGTCCCTGGCGTATAACTTTTTATATCGTTATTTAATAATTATTTATTATGATTATTCCATAAATTTGTATAGAATACAGACAGGAACAAAACGTCAAACACTCGTATGTTTTTATTTATATATTTTTAGAGTCTGTGTGTAACGAAGATTGTATTGGTTTTACTAAAATGTTTATTTTTATATACTGTGTACATAAATTCTACCAGAAATCTTGCCCCGATATATATATGCGTGGCACCATTTCTAAAAGGAAATGTTTTCCCGATGGTACTTTTGGGAAGTTATTTTTGATTCTCCAAGTGATTTTCATACTATCTAGGAAAACCCATGATAAAACGTAATACAACGGGAAATTTAAAAAAATAATGCTTTTATTATTTATTAAATTTTGTTAATAGTTGTAAGTCAGCTAAAAATATTCGTAGAGACTTGAAATTTCAACAGAAAACTTATATTTGCCTTTTCTAGACATAATAAAATTTAAATTATTTTTAAGGTATTTATAGACATTTTAATTTTGAGAGTTTTGTACTAATTTTTATTCGGTATGTATTCTGTGGTAAAATTCTTAGACTTAACAGAAATGTTTGAAAATTTTACAGGAGGTTCATTAAAAATCTTACTTTGAGGTAAAAAAAAAATCGAGTTTAATGTAGTATTCTTTTTTTAAAAAGGAATATTAATATTTATTTTGACGAAAATTATTTGAATATAAGTTATGTGGAACAAATTTAATTTTTTTTTTTTTTTTTTTGAATAAATGTATATTGCCGATTTAATAACAATGGTGAAGTCAGAATTAAGTGGATTGACTAAGTTTCGAAATTATAGCTTTTTGAAGTTCTGATATTATGTAGATATTATTATACTCGTATGTTATGTTAAATAACTCTATATTATCTAAAAGCATAGACAATCCATTTAATTCATTCAAATAAACGCCATGTTTAGTTATTAGCTACGTAATGTTTGTATTATATACTTATTTTCAATCATAATTGTACTTGAGTTATTCCTCGTATTCCACAAGTAATTTCTACCAGTGTAATCTTAGCTACTATTAAATTTAATAAAAAATATTTCAATTTGTATTTATATTTTACACCCAAAATTTAGCATTACATGGTTTTCAATTTTTTATACCCTAACTATAAAAAAAAAAAAACGATCAACAATTGTCATATTCAATGGAAAACTCGGAAATAAAAGAAGACCGATGAAGGAATAAAACAAGGAAAATATATAACACCAATGGTATTGGATAATACCATGGAAGAAGTACCTTCTGTAATAAGATGAAAACCTGAATCGGGGTGAGAATGGATAACAATTGAAATAGTTTAATATTATACAAAGAAAAATGAAAAGCTCACTTTTATATTTTTATCTGTATCCCATAATAATTAGCAAATTCTATAAAATCCGAGCCCTGCTTATAATTAATATCAACTTATCAAGATTCTATCTAACTTAATTGACTGTACTGTCCTTCATTAAAAACTACATTTTAAGGTGCCGACCCCCCCCCTCCCCGTAAGAGGTAGACTTCTCTTTTTATTCCATTTTATTCGTCTAATTGTTTTTTAAATTTATTATCTCTCTATTATCTTGTATGTAATAACTCCACATTTAATTTATCGGTAAACTATTTAGCCTGGTATTTTATTTATAATTTTAAGACGTATCGTAAATTTAATGTATTAAATTCATTTTTATAATTCTCCAAGAAATTCCTTGTTTATATATTATTTATTATTTATATCTAGTAAGTATAATAATAATATATTTTTAGTATGTTTTTTTTATGATTTTGTCTAATATAATTATTTTCCTTTTATTTTCGGTCTAAGTTGCATGAGTTTAACTACGTATTTTCAAAATTTAATTTCTTTGTATTGAAAACCATACGAAATTGACTTAACACTGTTTTTTCTGGAACCAAAAATATGATATATAATCCCATAATATATTTTGTCGATTTAAAGTGCAAGTATATTTTTCAATAACAATAACAAATAATCAAATAGAGATAATTATTATCAAAGTAAACTCGTTTTGTTTACATATACTCATATATTATAATGGCGGAAAACCGGATACGGTTCAGATACCATCCACACTGACAAATAGTCGGAGGATTATCTATTTTTTTTTTTAGGACAACAAATTATTTATTTTACTAGCACGTGCAGTATATTGCACTATATTTTATCGAAATTAATACTTTTTCGACTTCTGAGTATAGATACATCTTAGATTTCGAGTGGAACGAAGAATGTATTGGTTTTACAATGATGTTTATTTTTTTTTCTTTGAACAATTTTTCTATCAGCAATTTAGTTCCGATTTAAAATGACTAATGATTTAAAATTACTTTCTCACAAGGATAAAAGGATGAGAAACCGGGATAAACACGGGAAAACCTTGGGAAAAATATGGGAAAATGTAAGAAAAACGGGAAAATCGGTACGAAATTAAACAAATATTATTAAAGAAAACATATAATGTCTATTTAATTATTTTACCATAATATGATGTTATATATTGTTGACAAAGCATGCCTATCAACTGAACTCTGTTCAGAATCGATTTTTTGTTAGCAATGGTGTATCGTTCCTTATAGATATACAATAAATACCCTTCTGTATCCTACCTTCTCAACTTCTCACCTACAACAGTGGCTACACCTGTCCCCATTATTTTTATTTTTAGATTTTAACAGTAAACCCTTTCATTCCGAGGTCTGGTATCAGGTTTCAATACACTCGTTAACGACAAAGTTTCGTCCAGTGAATCACGAAATTTTGCTTTTATCGCACATTATCGTCTGTAAAGTTGGGGGTGAGAGGAAATCAATTTTGTACAATACGATTTCTGCACCGACAGCATGCGTGGTCGTCGGTCGGCCGTAAATTCGCATAATAATTCGTATGGTAATAGTATGTACCTATATTATAATTTGGAGGACAATATTGCGGTAATATATTGATTACAGTATTAATATATTATATTATAATTTGTGCCCGTTTGTAAATTAGGGTACATAGACCGTAATTTTTAATTACTCGGCGAGAAGTGAAACAATTAGATGATCGGATGGTCGAATAATTTCGCTTGGTCCGCCAATTGCTGATTATCAAAGAAACTCACAAACAACAATAATCTTCTGGTTAGTGGCGCATTTGAGTACAACTATGGAACGGGTGAACGACATAATTCGTACACATGAGTATACTATGCAGTGTCGCAATAAGGCATTATAGAGCTGGTGTGCAAACTTTCATTTTGGGGCTAAAAAATTTGCCTTTTTTAAACAGAATAGAATTTTCAAAACATTTCAGCCATTTTTGAGGTATTTGTAGACATTTTAATTTTGCGAGTTTTATATGTAATTTTTATTCAGTAGGTACTCTGTGGTAAATTTATTAAACTTAAAAGAAATGCTTGACAATTTAACAGGAGGTTCAGTAAAAGATTTACTTTGTAGTTAAAGAATTGACTTTAATGTAGTATTTTTTTCTATAAGGGAATTATATTACCAAATTTTGACGAAAATTGTTTGATTAAAAAATTATGTAGAACAAATCTAACTTTTCAATTTTTTTTTTTTTGAACATATGTATATTACGTTTTAAGAAAGATAATGAAGTCAGAATTATTGAGCGGACTAACTAAGTTTCAAAATTATAGCTTTTAAAAGTTCTGATATTATGCGGATATTATATGTTATGTTAAATAACTCTATAATCCACTTCGAAGCGTATTTGTTGTAATCTAATGGTTATTTATGTCTATTATCATCCTAGGGGTTCTGAGTTTAGACAAGTTTGTTAACAAATAATTGGTTGCATTTTTTTTCCATATTACCTAAACAAGAAAAAATAAATACATTTTGGATGTACCTAGAGACCCAAACCATCGCTCCCTCGGAATATTTTAATCGCAAAATACCTCTCGATTTGTTGTGAAAACTTTTACACTAGAAATCCTGTTCCGATGTATCAAGCGTAGCTTATTTTCTGAAAGAAAATTTATCTACATGCTAATTTAGGGAGATAACTTTTTAATTTTTCAAGCGGTTTTCATAATATCTGGGAAAAACCAGAGTAAAATGTCGGAAAAGCGGAAAATGTATAAAATGTTGGTACTAGTAAAAGAACATTATGATTTATTTTTCTCTCTTTACAAAAATTGTATACCAGCAATTGTTACCCGATTTACAACGATAGCACTTTTTCCGAAAGAAAATCTGACTGGGGAGGTACTTTATAAAGGTCATTTTTCGATTTTCCTAAGAGTTTTTCAAGTAAAAGTGAAAAACCGGGAAAACGAGAAAATCGGTACAATATTAAACAAATATTATTAAAGAAAATATTGATGCCTATTTAATTATTTTACCATTATTTGATATATATATATATATATATATATATATATATATATTCTTGATAAAGCATCACTATAAACTGATCTGTGCTCAGAATCGTTTTTTCGTTAGCAATGGTTTATCGTTGTTTACAGATATACATTAAATTTCCCATAATAATGGCTGCATCCGCTTCCATTATCCTAGGACGTCTTTTTATTCGTGTAATTGCCATGGTCTTCGAATACACATCAATGAAAATCGTCTCTGTCCTCCCACATAAATCGCAAAACTATTTTCACACATAATAATTTAATAGAATTTTACACCTACCGTTATACTTATGAATATATAATTAATTCTCTAGTAATAAATATTCATTGTATTTAATTATATCGCATATGTATCGTATATATAATTTGACAATATAGTACATCATTCATTATTTTTCTACTAGTTCACTAGTTTAAAAAATGCATTAGGGAGGGGGGCTTTTATACTGCTTTTTTGACGTTTTTATACGTTTTTTTTTTTTTTTTGTGGTTTCAAGTGCATTTAAATCCGTTAACTAGTTACAGACATTGTATAACAATTTATCGGCATTTGTTCCAAGATGCCAAACTTTTGTTAATTTGAAATTCAAATGTTGAGTTGTCATCGAGTATTGACATTCGGTATTATTAGTATTACAACGATATTTCAACATTGTCGGTAAACGAATTATACCAATTGACAATTACAACCCAAAACAATGTCGGTTTACTTTGCACCGCACCGGGAGTGGGCAGTTCCTGTGGGTGGGCCGTCGGGAAGATAGTATAGGTTTGGTTAGGTTAGGAACAGAGCCCGGGAGTGAGTGCGTACAACATTACGAATGGAAATTAATTAATTGTATTTAGACGGCTACTGTCCGCAGTCTGTGTGGTTCCGTCGCAGTCTATAACTATTACTCTCGATCGGTCCGCGGACTAATCGTCTAGCTGCCGGACGGTGACGCGGTGCGCAAAAACATTTTCGGTTTACTCGTCTTCCGCGAGGGAGTTTTTCCGCGGTCAAAAACAGCCTGCGCACGTGGGGTCGAGGGTCCGTTTCGAAAACGCGCCAACCCCGCCCGAGGGTCGTGTCTAGATGGGGGTAGTGAGGGGTAATGAATGGGGGGGGAGGTGACCGAATGTTTCGTCCGGCGGGGTTGTCGGGACGCGCAAGCGCGACGGAGTCACCGCGTGGCGGCGACGGAGTGCATTTCCTATACACAGAGTGGTGTTCCGCGGACTAAAAGCGCAAATGACACGGGCGCGGTGGCGATTTTTCGGGGTTCTCCCCTTTTTCACACGCACACACACACACACACACACACATCTCCGGATCCGCCGCCCCTGCGGCACTTAGACACAAACACCAGAACACGCGACACATCCCGTCCCCGTAACGCGCTCTCTGCCGCTGACTTCACTTGCATTTTATCGTATTGTATTATTTGTGAATATTTTCCAGTAAAATGTGCACGTATGCAAACGTAAGCGTGTATTGTCATAATATTACTATTGTACGATACGCGTGTACTAAAAATACGAGAGTGCGGTACTATTTTAATATTATTATAATATTATATTTTATATATATATATATATATGTGTGTGTGTGTGTGTGTATGTGTTTGTGTGTGCGTGTGTGTGTGTGTGTGTATTGTTATTAAATATTATATGGTGGTGGGGGTGGGGTGACAGTGACGGCGAGGCGAGACGGGTGTCGGCGGGCCCTGCGAGGGAAACGCTAGCGCGAATCTATTCCGCCGCCGCCGCCGCCGCCGCCGACGACGACGGCCGCCGTCGGAACAAAACGCGCGACCGTCGTCGGCGGGCCCATACCGTACGGCATACGCGCACGCACACCGGACGCAGTACGACGTGGTACGGCGACGTTTCGCGACGAGACGACTGTGCCGCGGCGACTACTGTTGAAAAACACGGGACTATAATAATACGCGGGCAGAACGGGCGACGGCGTGTATCGTTTGGATCGGACGAATTCAGAAAATAGACACGTCCGTTTTTTTTTTTTTTCTGCCATCCATATCTCCGTGTTTTATCCCGCGGATAATATTAAATTACTCGCCAATAAGTCGCCGGGTATTTTGAATTATTTTTCGTCCGCGTAATATTATTATTATCGCCTCGCGTTATCGTTAATAACTCGTTTCGGCCGACGATAATATTGTTATTATTGTTCGTTATTATTATCGTCATCATCATCATCGATCGACCGGCGTCGCGATATCGCGTTTACGATCGCCGTTATAGCCGCCACGACCGCCGCTGCCACCAAGAACCCCAGGACATGACCGTACGACGTGACGGTATACTGTCCGCCGTGATTTCGTGCAGGTAACGATATTTGTTATAATTTTTGTTTCTTTTCGCGTTTATCGGCCGGGGGACGGGGTACGAGGGTAGTCGAGGGGCTCGCGCGCCCAAAAATGTGCGGTGCAGGTAGGTACCTATTTCACTAGGTACCCCGGCTTCCGGAGTCGTTAACGGCGGGAAAAATACGAATTCGTCGAAGTTCGAAATACGATATTTTCGGATAATCCGGATTTACGTCACGTTGATACTAGGGGTCCCGTATTTCAGAGCATTTTATCAAATCTTTTCGATACGCGTTATTTTTCCGGGTAGTGTTTTTTTTTTTTCCTGCAAAGGCAATATTGCGGAACAAATGCAAATATCAATTTTTAATATTATTTATTTGTTTATATTTTTCGGGCATTTCCCGATAGGTATTGTTATAATATTATAATAGCGTTTTAATTTCCGGAGTTCCGGTAGCGACGTTTAGAATTTTGTCTACGGCAATAATAATCCTTGTCGTTTTCCGGTAACAATAATTCATGATCGGTACAGTCGTACCGTACCGAATCGCGATATAGGTATATAATAATGCCGACCCTCTAGTTATCATTGCCGAACCGAACCGTTGATAGTAGATACTATAATGTTATATTTTATACGACATGTGTGCGTGTGATTAGAACAAATGAAAAAAATGAACAATATTTTTGTCCCACGTCCGTGTGTTTTTTTTTCTTGTTCAGTGTTAAAATTAAATCGGGTTTCGTTTTATTAATTATTATTTTTTTGCGTCACAATCAACAATTTATTTTTTAACTATACACACACACACACACACACACCAGTCCACACACACTAGTCCATTGGCGGCGTGGCGAATTCCAAATAATTACCAATATTGGACGAGTTTAATTACCAAGCCAACAACTCGTTCTCACTTTACTGCATATAAAAAGAAAACAATTTAAAAACACTACTGTTCGTATATAATATAGATACACGAGGCTTTCTTGACAAGTAAAAAACCAAAAAAAAAAAAACAACAGCGCAATTTATTACTTTGCCGATGAGACCGGTGTGACGTGTTAACAACAATGTTTAGAGGAGCCACGGTTAAATTCCGGGAGTGATAAACTCCTACAAAATTTAGTAGTTACATAATCTAATATTTCATGGGCATAAAGTAAACTCCCACTAACTTCTAAAGCTAGATAGTGTAATAGAGTTAAAAAAAAAAAAAATAATAATCGTATTATAATTATTTTTTAAATAATATCGTTCTTGTAAATTGCGATTATATTAATTCATTCATTATCCAAGAATAAATTAAAAATTTACTATCCACAAAAAACTGTGAAAATATGTACCCTACTCGTAATAAGTGCGTTGTGTAACATGTAATAGGTACGCGTTACCTATCCCCAAATTTAAAAAGGCAAAAAGGTCTGCGTAAGAGATTACACCATCATTTTTGACGTGTTAAAGGGACTTGTGTAGGAGATTACACGTGGTCTTAAATCCAGACTGGCGGGTGAGCGGCCAAGATGGCAAGTGTATTTTTAATAATCGTGCATACTGGAAAAATAATCCAGTATCATAAGCTAATTAATGACTAATGAAAAAGTCGCGTAAGTGCACAATATTATAATATACATAGGACGGAGTCGTCACCTATAGCCAAGCATCCACGCTATGGCCATTTATTTATATTTTATTCGTAAATAGCGTAATTTTGTTTGTAATCTGATAATCCAAATAAATTCGTAAAACGGGCAAACGCAATTTTAATACATTAATACTAAATTTTCCATTATATAATTTGCTCAAGACTTTGAAATTTAAACTATAGAATTATTAAATAGTAAGTATTGGTAAACTCACAATGTATTTCTGAAATAGCTTTTTAATTTTTTCCAATAACCGCGTATAGGTAGATTAAATCAAATGATTATAGAAAAATTCTAACGGTGACCATCGTGGCTATGCCGTTTTTCTATAACAACGGTGCCTTCCGAAAATTCAGCGATGTTCAATCAAAACGATAATATAAATTCCATAACCCAATGGTTTAATAATATTAATTGGATTTTTGGATATCTTGTTCCGAAATTCAACGTCGTCACCGACTTATAATTTCCATCGAAACCGGCGTTCAATTTTACCGATTCGTCTGATTTGTCCTGTTTTTTATCGGCTCTTATTTGTTCTTATTTGCCGTGACTATTTTAAATTTATGCCAATGGTTTAAAAGTGCTTACACTGTATTTGATAATATCGCGGAAAAATGTTGGCATTGTGTCATCATATGATCAATACGTAATCTAAATATTTCGATGTCCAAAAACCTTACAGATCCGTCGTTTAGTTGAATAAATATTATAAATTATCAAGTGTATGTTTAATCGTTAATGTGCACTAGGGTGGACCAGAATTTTCTTTTTATGTTTTTTTCGTGATAAAAAGATTTTCTTCAAAATGAGTTTTAGAGATTGTGAGCAATAAATTTATAAAAATTAGTTGTTTCATGAATTTTTGTATTTTTTAGTCTTTTCCTAAAAAAAAAAAAAAATACAATTAGTGAAAAAAAGAAATATACTGTTATTATAAAGTTTTTGAAATTCCAAGGGCCATTTTGAAGGGCGACTCATCAAAAATTGTAACTTCTCGACTTCCTCGAATGATATTTTATTACATTTTGTATTACGTAATAATAAGCTAGAACGTTAGTAAATACAGAAAGTAAGATATGCAGAAAATAATATGGCCAGCGAGTAATATTCCAGAAAATAATATTTAAACAAAGTATAATATACATGTATACAGGAAGTTATTTCCCATATAGTAGTTTTACGGAACGTAGTTTTCTAGAAAATTAACGGATTGACAGGAAATGGCCAGAATGTGAACATTTCAGAAAATATTTTAACAGAAATTAAAATGAATAGAAATTTTAATTACAAATTGTAGAAATAATAAACCTGGGTATTATCATTTCGATTATCTCACGGGAAGTTTGAAGTCTGAATAAAATAACACGTAATGTGTTATTATACGTAATCACCACGCGCGAGATAAATAAATAAATTCGTATCGAAGACGTTTGATGAAATAATTTTGCGCGCGCTATATGCCAAAATCGAAATAATTCCGTTGTCTCGTGTAAAATTGGAAAATCGTGCAGCGTAGGTATATACGGTTCAGCGGTCGTTGCCAAAAAGGCGAGTTGCCAAATGCCCCGTCCGTTCGTCCGGGACGCGGAATACCTAAAACAATTTCCCAAACGCGCGTTCTCTTGTAGTAACACGCGACATTTTAAGTATAATAATATTATTAGCAAATACTGCGTTTGTCCAGAAACAATACTATTTCGAATTGAAAAATAGATACCTATCCAGTACTTTTGTTTTTTTTGTTTTTAATAAGCTTTTAATTTGTTCGAAGTGAGTTATCTATATAAATAGCGAATAACTTAGCCGAGTCGTATTTAGTTGATTTTAATACAATATCTATATAACAGACTATACATTATACAAGTTATTATACATTATAAACTTGATCATCGTTATACTTGACTACTATTCTTTATTGTCTTATCAAAATAAATTAAATTTCTGTAGTTTTTCCTTTTTTAGTACATTCGATTTTTGCCGTCTGCAAGTGTGACGAACGATATATACAAAATCATTTTAGCCGTTTGTCTGTGTAGTAGGTACACGCGTGTTTTTTTTTTTTTTTTGTGGATTCGATAATAATATTCGGTAGCTATATAATATAATATTAATACGACTAGGCTGAGAAAGTGAATGAATATTGTTATTGATTCACAGGTAAGTTAATATATGGTAGTTCATTTTTTTTTTTTTTTAATAATTTTACGATTTAATGATTTATTTCTTAGAAGAAAAAAAAGAGTATGCGATAGTGGACATAGTAGTTACGGGAATAGCACGAAGGAATAAGTTACTCAGTGGAAACATTACTTTCACTTGATCTTTTAAAGTTTTTCCTGGTATAAGACGATCGTGACACCAGTTTCTTTTAAGCTGTCTCAGCGGATTTTTAGGGATTGTATACGTAGGGAAATTATAAATTGGAGGGAGGTTGATATGAAAAACGGTTTAGAATGGAGTTAGTGAAATACGAGAAAAATATAACTGCGTTTTTAGAAATGGTTTTGATTTTTAGATTTGTATGCAGTATTATTGGGTTGGAGATAGATATAAGGTGAGTTATTGGTGATATTATGAAGGATTTAATTTTAATAGTTTGAATTTTTAGATTCAGTGTGAAGTGGAGTGCAGAAAATTAGTTTTACAATGTTATTGTTTTTTTTTTTTTTTTTTATCTGTGGATAACTTTTTTACCAGAAATCTTGCTCAGATTTTTAAGTGAAATAAATAAAATCAAAGGTTAAAACCCACATTAAGAAGTTAAATTTAACTTAACTATTTGGCTTTTTAATTCATTAATGCCCAGCCTTGTTACATCATATAGTTAGTAATCTAATTTTAGATAATAATATTTATATAATATATGTATATTATACATAATTTTTGTACCTTCACCGGCTTTTTCAAGTTTTTATTTTTTTTTTTATAAACTAACCCTAAAACCCACATAGTTTGATGCTGTTTTTATATTCGTATATTTTCCTCAGTGTATAATAATACAACTATATTCAACAAACGAACGAAATATTATAATACGCCTCTCGTTATAACAATCGGCAGCACTGCGGCTTTTGTATACTAGGTACGGCTTGTCTTATAAATGCGAAAAGTTTAAAGGTTTTATGAAGAAAAAAAAAAATAAAAATCCTTTATCCCTCATCTATAATTTATGGTGGTTTTCGAAGAAAAAAAAAAGTAAAATTGTGTTTAAATTTTATGTTTCTATTTTTATATAATAATGTTGCGAATTCTTTTAAATTCGTTCAATTGCGAAAGTTTGTTTTAGGTGTAAATCAAACGTAATTTCGTGTGGCGCGCGTCTTCACAAATTTGCACTAGTTTTATTCCGCGTATCAGAGTGGTTAATAATAATAATAATAATAATAACATATATTTTATCAGTTATACATAAATAATATAAATTGTAATGCTCTTTTAAACAATTTGTTGAATTCACAGGGACGGAAAGGGAGAGTCTTGAAGGGGTATAGCCAAGGGCTTCCATTCGAAAAGAGGCCACCAGAAAAAATTTGGAATTTGTATACAATTATTTTATTTTATCACACAAACGATTGCGATTTTAAATAGAGCCGATACTGTGCTGGCGGTTGTGCTACTATCGTACATTCCGTAAATAACCAGAACCTGGGTAGTTCTCTTCCCGTAATAACAGAAAAGCAATATTCCACAGAAGAGTCAAAATCGTTATTCCACTGTGACCTGTCTGATGCAGTTTTGATATCGATATAAAAACGAGAGTTATTTTTGATTAAGTTCCGACATGAGCTCGTGAAAGGAGGTATTCAAAGGCCCCAGACGAAGTAATTTTGCAATATTTTAGGTTACCTTCAACGATTTTTTTTTTTATTTTTAGACGTTTGGAGAAGAACTTACCCTATTCCGCGTAAACCATGATAAAAACAAATCGATTTTAACAAAAAACCGTTTTTTTCCCGTAATAGTATTAGCGTTTGTTCAAAGTCCGGGGCACGCATGTCCATGTCTATATGAGGGTTGACTCCAACCAATGATTATCACTAATATTTTTTGGGTCAATATTTTGTACTTCATTTGTATGAATCTGTACAAAACCAATTAAGGGGGCTTGGGACATAATATAACAGATTTTATTACTCTAATTATATGCATTTGTATGAACATTTTCGAAATTTTTACTTGCCGAGACATCTTTGGAGATGAGGGTAACGTGTATCGGAACGTGTGGGTTTATGCGGGAGAAACAAATTTTAATTTCAAGGAAAAGCTGCTAAAGATATGAGGAAATGTGTATTTTGTAGTTCTCGGGTGAGGGGGTTGCGTACAAATTTCGAAAAAGAATGTACAAGTTCAGGTTTTCTACGAATGACGTACAAAATCTTAGTCCCAAAATGTTAGTAAAAACCGACGGTAGGTGTTGGAGAAATGGACAAATATTTTATATCGTTATTGAAGAGCACGTCAACTTACATAATACGATAATACCCGGACATGTCAACTTTACAAGTACGCGTAAGTATAAGACGTAGTAAAATGCATAAAAGAAAAAAACGGTTATTCTCGCGTTGGAAATCAGCTGAAAATATCTTTAACCTAATCCAATCGTAATAATAACAAACAGAACAGAAAACCATCAATCACGCGATTATTTACCTGACTAAACACCTCTTCATCCTCTCCAATGCTTGTGATAATAAGAATAATTTTTGGTCGTGTATAATATGTTGTCGCCAAACGAAAACACAAAGCGTTCCTTCTATACGGTTAAACTTATTATCCGTCTATAGATGATAACATAGAAATTTATGAAACCAATCACAACAAATGAAAATCTCATTGTAGCGAAGAGTAGGCTATTAGTTTTAATATACTTGTAAGTCACTATTTTTTTTTCCTTCACGAAAACATTTTTGTCAGTTAATTAAAATGCTCCGATTATTTTGCGCATCATGTAAGTTAAAAGATTCGGATTTTTCGTCCGATGATAATAATTTGAAGAATTTTCCGAAATTTCTATTAGTTTTACTAAAATTTTAGATTCCGAGCG
This sequence comes from Cinara cedri, assembly GCA_902439185.1. Taxonomy (NCBI): domain Eukaryota; kingdom Metazoa; phylum Arthropoda; class Insecta; order Hemiptera; family Aphididae; genus Cinara; species Cinara cedri. The sequence goes on from CABPRJ010000058.1 coordinate 78,320, forward strand.
TAGCTCCCTCGCTATTTGTTTTATCAAGAAGTTTATTTTTTTAATTTTTTTTTCTTCTAGACCTTGAACACATTTTCTTCTAGACCTTGAACACATTTTTTCCGAGTAAACTTGCTCTGATATTTACGTGTAGCAACTTTTTTGGAAGCTCAAGTTGTTTAGATGGTATTTTACACAGATCATTTTTTGATTTATGATGCCGTTTTTTAAATAAAAGTACTTCAGTAGGAAATAACGTAGGAAAACGTAGAATTTCACAATTTCATTATTTTATAATAACACGGATGACGTTTTCTACCAGGAAAAAAATGATTTAATCGAAAATTCACAAAATACATATTTTGATGCCTTTTTGATTTACTTTCTTACGGTATTATTGTAAAAACTATTGAGCCACTTTTAAGCTTTTAATGAACTTTAATTTTTGGGAGGTCTTTTAGCTGTAATTCAGTTATAAATGCACACAGAGTCTTGAAAATTGGTAATAATACCTATATTGTATTTACCTAGACGTAGTAAAATTCAAAATCATCGGACGACTTTTTTTCCTTATTTAATTTTTTTTATAATGGTACTTTATTATTATTTTTTTTATGCTGTGGACCCCTTTTATCCCAGAAAACTTGCTCCAATGTATAAGTGTAGCACCTTTTCTGAAAATCAATTTTATCTACTTGGTAAATACATAGGTCATTTTTTGATTTTCGTAACAGTATTTAAATAAGAAACGATTAACCAAGAAAAATTACGATTTTTTCACGATTTCGTTATTTTAAATAAGTACTTACCACATTTTCTATCACAAATATGGCTCCAATTGAAAAACGACAGGAGACCTTTTTTTATTTAATTATTCATCTTGTTTTTAATGATGCTTATGGTACTTCAAATTATGTATTACCGAACTGCGCTCGGAATTGTCTTTCATCAGCAATGGTTTATCGTTGCTTACAGATATAAATGAAATAACCTTATGTATCCTACCTTCCTAACTTCTAACCTACAATAATGGTCGCACCCATCCCCAGTATCAGCTCTCTTTTTTGTATTTGTAAACAAATTTTCTACAAGAAATCATATTCCAATAAAAAAACAACTAGAGACCTTTTTGTTTTATTTTTAATCTATTTGATGAGTAAGTAGCTAAGTCGTTTTTAATTTTCTTACTAGCTTTCGTTTTAACTTGAAAAACCAGAAAAAAAACGTAAAATGGTTTCATTATTTTTGATTTTTTTTTTTTTATTGTATTTCAATTAAAAATGATCATATAAAGCCGACATTTTTACAGAATACTTATATTATAACTTATTATATATTACTATATTATAATAACGGCGTGTAATTATATTATAAAAATTCTGAACGTATACATTTTCGATTTAAAATGAAATCTATATTATCCTAACAATTATAATTAAGAGGTTAGATCAGTATCTACACAAATAGTAAATAAATAATCTAACTATTTGTCTTCACATATAGTTCTGGTAATTTGCTTTTATTGGTATTTTACCATCAGGACAAATTGAATTATAAATTATAAAAATAAATATATTATTATAACATTTTTTTAACGGAAATTATATTATTAGATTGACTACATATTATACAAGATAATTCAATTTTCAAATTTAATATCTCCCTCTTTTGCAAAATCCTATATATACTACTGTAGAACGTTAAAATCTTTTTATATAAAATAATAATTGATCTGAGGATTACACCTGCGATTCTGTGCGATTCTGCTAATCTGAGATTATACTCTGCGTGCCATTGAGTTTTGTATTAAACAATTGTTATATTATAGGTACGGTTTTTTCTCTTCATTACGTACAAATCGTTTGGATACACACAGGTAAGTTTAAAATACCAATTTATACTATAAATAAAAAAAAATGTTTTGTTCAAAAAATCAATCTGTATTTCCGAAAGGAAAAATATTTTCCTATATAATCTTATTTTATTTCCTTATAATGCCTTTATATCTTTTGAACATATTATTATAACCATATAATAATAACCATATTAAACACGATTTATATCGCCGTGACCTATTTAATTACCTAAATTTGGAAAACATTTTTAATTTTTCGTACCTACTTAGTAGGCCTGCGAATAATACTACGTTAATTCTATTTTTAATAAGATTCAATACTGACAAATATTTAAAATAATAATAAGACGTTACCTCTATGATATACGTCAACAAGTCGTAATAATATAACTAACTACGTCTTTATAATGTACCGTAACTCGAATAACTTTTGATATAAGAGTATGGGTAGGTAACTTATTTTTATTATTAATACATGATATATAATATTTCAGAGGATTGAAGTCTTGTATAATTTATGCAAATCGACGCCTTCATTAAACAAAGTACTTTAATGTATAAAAATAAGAACTCGCTTTATAAACAGAGTAACAAAATTACTTTATAAACAGAATGATCCATTCATTATGATGTACCGGCGATATTCTGGGATAATTTCAAATGAATTTGATTGATTGCGCTTTATATATATATTTTTATTACTTGTAAATTACTGAGCTTTAGAGTTCTCTCATAACACGTTAAAATATAACTGTATAATAATATGACCAATAGTAGTGATGTATGGTGGATAATAAATCACAATGCTGGCCACTAAGGAAAATCGAAGAAGGCAGACTACGTTAATTTGAGAGAACGATATATTACGACGAATGTATAGCCATGCCTTGATCAGAATACAGAAAGATGGAAAAAAAGAGTCTTATGAATAGTGAACATTGTGAACAAAGTAAAATAAAAAAAGTTAAAGGAACCATGGGCTAGTCACATGTGGCAGCAGCGAAAATTCACGGTTAAAAAAGTTTGCTGGTAAAATCCAAGAGGCAATGGAACACTAGGTAGGCCAAATTTTTTGCAAGAATTTTCAATTATCCCTAACCTTACGAGGCAATTTGGACTGAAAGAGAGTAGTAGTGAACAGGAAAGACTAAAAGAGGCTTTGTTCGATATTATGGTCTCAACAGCTGTCAAAAAAAAACCTAATAAATTGAAAATCGGTATAACTTGAATCCAAATTTAAAAAAGGTTGGTTACCTATTTGAAAATAATAAGTCTAAAACTCATTTTAGGTATAAGATGAGTAGAGATAAAAATCGAAAAATTGTTAAAATAAATATTATAAGATTCATAATATAATGTTTAAATAAAAACTGAAATTATTTACACTTAAAATCCTCCGAGAAAATCTCTGATGATTCGTGATAAACATATCACCCTGTATACATTTGTAAAAATTCTAAAAATACTATCACGTGTACATAATATAATTATAATTAGATTTGTGCTGACACTCCGAGAGCGAAATACCTTTTGTTTTTTTTTTTTTTGTCAGATTTTCATATTAAATTATAGGAGCCATTTAATGGGGTGGCATGCTTTTCGCCCAAACGACCTTTCTCTTTTTGCCCAGTTTCTTTTTCTTCTAAATATGATAAACTAGTTTTTTCTGTTCACCTAAATTAAATACACTATTTTCATCTGTGGTTTCACGTTCAACATTTTAGGTACTTTTTATCATAAGTATTTTTGATTATTTACACAAATTATTTCAATAGAGTAATCTAATTCAAAGGTTAAATCCATTTAAAATCTAAATATAAATAAACGTTATCAATTTAAAATCCGTAATAATCCGTGATTCTAGTTCCAGAGGTAACCTCGACTCATTTCATTCCCCGTTGAACTGATTTCGAATGGGATCCGTTCGTTTTAAATATTTTTCAATTTAATGATTTTTAAACGTAATTTGTGAAGGGTTTAAAAAGTTTTAATAACCCCATAGTACTATATAAATAGCAGTTTTAGTTTTGGCTCTTAGGAGTGGCTATAATATATTATATTAACTTAAAAATCAAAAAGTAATTAAATCAGTTTTTTTTTGGAGGGAAAAATATCGTTATAAAATTAAAATATATATAAATTTCATAATTTCACATTCTATAAATGTATTGCTGATAATTTTTTTTTTTTTTGTAGTAAATAGCAAATAGCAAAAATAGCAAATTTTGGCCTCAAAGATGTACCCAGAAACAAAATTCAGAACATATTCGGTTAGAATTATAATGTGTGGTGTCATATCGCATCAGCGATTACCATTTTGTGATATAACATATAACTTATATAACATATTATCGATATAACTATCCCATTTTGCCAAAATCTCATTTTAAATTCCGAGCGTAGAAAGGTTATTTTTTGGTTTTCCAAGCTGTTATAAAAATAATTGGGAAAAACAGAAAAGAAAATTATAGGTAAATCGGAAAAAATTTACGGCGCGCCGCAGCGTTACCGTTTTATTGTTTTTAATTTCTGCAACTTAGATTTTCTACCAGAAATATTGCTCCTATCAAAAAATAACAAGAGATCGTTTTTGTTACGTTTAATATACGCTTATCTGTAACCACTATCAAAGAACGTAGTTTTTTGATAACCTCAGTAGTTTTTATAATAATTGGGTAAACACAAATAATTAAAATCGAATAATATTTACGGCAACTGCAAACGATGTTTTCTACCAGAAATTTTGCTCCAATTGAAAAATGATAAATATTTTGTCAGAGTAAAAGAGTTATCTTGTTAGATATTATTTATGTATGGTTCAACAAATTCGAAGTAGGCCCGGGTCTGCCAGTCCTACCCGCTGGGCAAGCCATGTTCTGCTTTATATAGTTCAATCGATTGAATATGCATTTTTTTTTTTTATAAATATACATACCACATAATTTTTCAATCGACAAACTAATGTTTTCAAAAATATTAAGTGCTTTTTAAAATTCACTGTGTAGTAATATTAGTAATATACACTCAATAAAAATTGCATACGATAATACCGCGTCACAAATAAAATTAATTTGATGCAACAAATTTTTGAACGCGATGGAACCGTTCCAATTTCATTGAATGTAAATTCATAAATATATGTTACGCGTGTACTCACATTTTTTTTTTTCTAATGTAATATCAAAAACTATCAGGTTTTTTCGCAAATGAATCTATATTTTTTGTTGTTTTTTATTTTTTGGACAACGTTCAAAAGTCTAAACTTAGTTACCTTTGTATTAGTATGTGCTATAGATAGAATTGCTGTTGCAACTCTTATTAAACAATATGAAAACAAAACAAAAACCGTATTTTATTTAGAAGATTACTTTTATTATTATTAATATATTTATTATTTATTTTTATTTTTAGAAGATTTATTTTGATTTTGTTAGTGGTGTCTATTTTTTCCACTGATATTACCATTGATTGACCATAAACTCATTATAAACTTATCCCTACACGGCCCCACATAATATATTCATAAAATTAGAGAGGATTTTAACCACCATGCAAGAGCGGATTCAGGATCTGCTTACGGAGGGGACACGTTTGTTAGAGAAATTTCTACTATACTGCATTTTTAATTATTAATGAAACAAAAATAATGAAATATTACCATATTATAATACAATTATAGAAAAAAATCATACTATAAACAGAATTGTAAATTGTGTACATTATTATGAATACAATTTTTTTTATTTAGTACAAATTAAAATTTAATATGTAATATGTACAATAAATAAATACAAATATAATTGTTTTTGTTTTTTTTTTTTTTTGGCAAACAATGGAGAACTTACCCCCAATATTCCCCCTGGATCTATCTTAGCCCCATGGCACCCTTATAAATACATCACTGCCATTTACCGTGTTTATTATTATAAATAATTTTCACCTATGTTTTGGTAGATTAAATTCAAAATGTTTTTACTAAATGTTAAAACGCTGTGGAATATACTTATTTGAGACCAATGTTAAGCAATATCTTTAAGAATCTTAAATAATTGTATCTTGTATCTTATATCTTATACAGGTCTGGAAATAATCGAATATTGTTGCGTATTGTCTTTTTCCTTGGTTTCGGCCATCTAAAATAAAACCGTTGAATATCCATATGGCCATCTATCTCTATTCTCTGCTATTTCTATTCGTAGACTGTTTGTCTTCATCAGTATTATATCTCTCTTAAAATATTCCTCTCATCTTAACTGTGATTTTTTCGGAAGCCTTTTACCCACGGGATCTTTTTAAATCATTTTATTCTATCATCGAACCATGGTTCCAGTTATATTTATCTAATTTCCCTGAGTATCTTGTATTACGATATTAAAATCAATGTATTTATAGTATCTAAATACTAATTTTAATTCGTATCTTTCTCGTAAGCTCCCGAAAGAGTGGGGAAGCTAGATAATTTCTCTCTTGCTTTTTTAAAAAATACATTACAAATTGAAACGATTGTATGAAAGTATTGTGTTGTAAATTTAGTATCGAGCATCTATATACTAATTTTAAAGTGTTTGAAGTATTTTGCTGCTTAGGTTATGGAATTATCAAAAACTTGTTAGTGTATTTATTTATTTATTTATTTATTTGTACTGTAATTATACATAATTTGGTTGTAATTGTGGTATTTTTGTGATCTGGTAATTGATTATTTATATTATTTATTTGGACAAGATAATAACTGGTAAGGACTATTCGTTAGACCTTGTCCTACTATAAGACCGTGGTTAATTTTATTGAAGTCTTACTTTTGTGTACACAATAAAACTTGAATGCAAAAAAAGAAAAATACTAAAATATGCCCATTTGTCATCGACGCGTGCATGTCACCCGCGAATACGTTTACAAAGTTTAAAACTTAAAACTTTGACTACAGCGTGACAAATTATTATCAGCTACTTTTGTTATATTTCACGTATATATTATTATTTTATTATTATTTTTTTTTTCATAATATGAATTTCTAATATTTTTTGATTGTATGTAACGTGATTTGCAATATTTTTTATTTTATGGTTTCGTTTAACCGTGTCAACATTGTGATTGCGCACATTCGATTTGAAACGAAAACTAAAAAATCTTCCACAACATTGTAAATTTGAATGAGTATTTAAACTTATAAATTAATATAAAAAATTAACAAATCGCATAAATTTGGTGAATTTTTTTAAACTTAGAATAAAATGAAAATAAAACAAAATTTGTTTTTGTTGTTATATATATATTAATGTAGGTAATAATAAAGAAAAAAAACGAACTTAGTAATCAATATGACAAATTGCCACATATATCTTAGGTAATTAATATAAGATATACAAAATTATTATTAAATGTCATCACTTATGAATAATTATTCCTAATGATTGCTGTTCAAAGTAACCGAAAAAAATTGTCGTGTCCAGGCATACCTACATTATAAAACGTTTAAAATTATTAGTTTTATACTTTACTGTATTATACGTTTCAACCCTGGAAAAATCTATGTACGTTTAAATACAAAAATCAAAACAAATACCTAATAAGGTAACTAAGCAAAAAAAAAAAAAATAACAACTATGTACTGTAAAAGTTTATTAATAAAACTTAATCGAGAGTATGAATTTAGTGAGTTTTAAAATGAGATGAAAGAGTTGAAGGGATAGCTTGAAAAACGATTCTAAGTCAACTTTTAATAGAAAATAAATTGCCGCTCCTCCTCCCGAAAATATCATTTCGTTGCCATACCTTACCTCTCTCCCTAAATATGGTCCTGAATATACTTGTATAGTTTAATGTATTTGTCAAATTTCGTTACAAGAATTCGATGGAAAAAGTCTGAGGAAAATCAATCCCGATGAACTTATTTGATAGTTTAGAAAGAGTTTTAAAAAGGTCTATTTTATGTATACCGTTTTATTGTGGACTTTAAATAATTTAGGATTACGAGCAGAGAAATGAAGCGATTTTACAAATAATTGTATTTATTTTGCTTATGTTTTTCCGCCTTATCGTCCGGGAAGCGTCGTCGTTGTCGTCTGCTTTAGACGCGAATCTACGAACACTGTTGGTGTACTTAAGAGGGCGAGAACGGAAATTCATTGAAATTTTCCGGTTGATGGATGCAGGCTGATAAATCACGAAAACAGAATAGAAAAAACAACAGCATGAAGAAGTCCGTGAACATCCGAACGCCGACAATAATCGGATTCCAGGAAATTTGATGAATTAGAACGCTGATCGAATAAAACAACCGATTTAAGTCCGATTCACACTTGTACGGGTCGACACGGAATGACACGATAAAACATTCTGTCAAAGAATGATTTTCGTGTCGAACCATTCTATCAAAGAATGTTTTATCGGTCTGTCGGTGTCAGTTCAAATAAATTTAACTGAAATAAACATATTTTATATGTAAAATTAAAATATAATCTAATATAATAATATATTAGTTTATATGCTTTAATATTGTATCTATAAATTATGTTTATTTCAGTTAAATTCATGTGATTTATACAATAATAAATTCCAGAGAGAAATTATTGTGATGAGTGCAATCACAAAAAAAAAAAAAAAAATCAACCACTTAACCGTTTTGATATTATTTTGATATTATAATATTGTTGCTGTTATTGACAATATTGTGCGGAAACGTTCTAAAAACACACGACGGAAATAGATAACATAACGATAAAATATAATTTTTGTTTTTCATGTTATTTTTAAATTAACTGAAAGCCTATCGCGTGATTCACGAAGTTTTTATTTGTTCATCGCCTGTTTTAAATTTGGTATACCATATAATTATAATATTTTAGTTTTAATTTAATATTAAATATTATTCGATCAGATTATGCTCACCGTCGGACCACTCTTGTAAATAATGATGGTATACAAATAGTACTGATTTAGGAGCAGTACAGAGAACTCATGAACAATTTTATAAACATAACAATTTAAGAATAAGACGGACATATAGGTACTTCGCACGATGGTAAGGCGACTGTTGTAGGTGAGAAGTCGGGAAGGTAGGATATAGATATAGAGAATAATTAGATGTATATTTGTACGCAATGATTAATCATTATTAATGAAAAACGATTCTGAGCGGAGTTTGGTTATACATGTTTTAATAGGCTGTAGTATTTACGATTTTTGTCAAAATGTGATATTAAAATTCTTATAAAAATAAAAAATACTTCATTTTTAACATTATAAATTTCCTTAAAAAACTAGCAAAATTAAAAATAGTGTATAGATAATTGAAAAATTGCTAAATTATTTTGATAATTTTACCACGTCTATAAAATGCAATTATAAGCGTTTTATTTAAATTTCAAGTCTCTACAAATATGTTTGATTGAATCACAACAATTAAACAAAGTTGAAATTAAAAAAATTTGTATACATTTTCTTTTTTTCACGGTTTTGTTCCATTTATTATGAAAACTCTTGAGAAAATCAAAAATAACCTTCTAAAGTACCACCCGGATAAAATTAATTTTTCGAAAAGATCCTACTCTTGAAAATCGGAGTCACAATCTCTGGTAGAAAAGTTGTTCGCAGAAAAAAAAAATTTAATAAACCTCATTGTAAAACCAATTCATTCCCTGCTTCGCTCGGAATCTAAAATTGTTATAAATAAGTAATAATTCCATATATTTAAACACGATCTGGTCTTGATATTTTTAAATCCAGAAAAAAATGGTCCGATCTCGTCCGATTCTGTGGTTCATTTCATCAAACAGATCTGGTCTTTGAAAAATCTTATCACGCAGCACCCTCTACTATAGTATATTATGTTAACATAATATTTTAGTTGACCTGATAATGAGACTGGTAGTGGTAATAATTTTTCTGATTTATTTTAATTTTATTTACTCTATTTTTTTTCCTGTGTAATATATTTTTCCAGAATATAGTTTATTATTTACCTAGTAGGTATACATTACGGGTTTTCGCTTCCTAATGTTTTTCACACTCTCGGTTTTATTGTCTAAATTTATTTTTTCTATATTTTCTTTTTTTTTTTATATTTATTAAGGCCTTTTTTCTACATAAAATATTGGTTCGATTTCCAAGTGTATTTCCGTCATTTCTGAAAGCGAAGTGTATCGTGCAGTTTCCTAATTTCGACATTACCTGTTTATTATATTATTAAAATAATATACTATAATATCGTAGTTGGCCGACAAACGGTGTAAGCCGACTTTTCGGGTAGGTATTTAACCCGAATGCGGTTCGTTCATTTCTACCCAAAGTGTAAAACTCGTCGAGAAAACTCGTTAACGGGGCTATAATATGGTGCACGTACTATAATATTATATATTATGGAAAGTAATTACCCCAGAAATTGTATGGGCTAGTCCTATGTACATAAATGAACATTATTACGGTATGTAATCCGTCGTTCCATTATAATGTATGGGTTGAAATTATTATTACGTCTTGTCGTTAATTCGTACCTATGGGCGTACGAATGCATATTAAAAGGACGTGCCACTTCCCGCATTTAAGGGATTGCATAAAGGTAATTTTCTCGAAATTATTCTCGTAGAAATTAAACCGTATCGACTTGAAACAATTTACAAATATATAGTTACGTGTTTCTATTACGAGTATCTATTTATATTTTATATATTATTGTGCAATAATGAAGTTTTTTTTTATTAAATTTATTATAATTTATAAAAAATATTAGAATAAGCAATAATGATAATTAAAGAAAAACTGCTGGCTTCATGTTTCAAAAAACGTTAATGTATGCTTTAAAAAAGTACACATTTATTAAACAGATATACATTAAATTCCCTTTTATATCCTAACTTTTCAACTTCTCACCTACAACAGTGGTCCACTCATGTGAAGTATGTAGGAACGTCTTTTTTCTTTTGACATTTTATAAAAAAAACTAACAAATATGTATATACAGTCTGAACATTTGAATGTATCACTCAAATGCAGAATTTGTGTCAACAGTTAATGCATAAAATAGGAAAAACTTTATGTAGGCTGTATTAGCTATAATACTCCTTATTAGTTAAATAATAAGTAACAATTTATTGTTGCTGTAAATTTCCCTTTTTTTTCCGGCGTTTTTTCCAATTTATTATAAAACACTTGAGAAAATAAAAATGACCTCCTTAATGTATCACTAGAGTCAAATTTCCATTCAGAAAGATTGTTACACATAAAAATGGGAGAGCAATTTATGAAAATGTTACGCTATAAATACTTATAAGTTTCATCATTTATTTTTCCCAGTTTTCTCAATTATTAAGAATACTGCTTGGAAAATAAAAAAAAAGACCATGCCAATGCAACACAAATTTGACGCCAAAATGTATATAAAGTAATACTCCCCTTCTATTTATGAATTTTTTAATTTAGGTTCACATTTGAAAAACCTAAGTTTGAATCGCCACAGGATACTATTTAAATGTTGTGAACAATCTATGTATTCGAAAATATCGGCTTTAATTGCACTTAAAATTTTCAATAATCTGAATTTGAATTTACCAAATGCTTAGTGAATCATTCTGTATATATACATTAATTAATGGTATCAATATACAAGTTTGAATTAGATATGAAATATAATTTGTTTTTTTGTCATACAAATATTTTAATTAATTTATAAATGAATAATGATTTTATTCTGTTAATCTAATAAATACAAAAGTTTAAAAAATGTTCGTTTTTTTAACAATGAAATAGTAAACCCTGGTTTAGTTGAAGTAAAAAATTAAAAAGGAAAGACTAAATAATTGAACAATTTAGATAATCATTACATTGTAAGCCATGTTTTTTTTTTTTGAAGATTCATAATTGATTCCTATAGAAAAGTATAATAATTTGGAATAGAAACCAGACTGGGTGTATTACACAAATTTAATAGAATTGTAATTGTAATTTTTAATTTTACGGAGATGAAATATAAATTATTTGACCATTTGCATATATTTGTAAACGATAGTAAAGATTCTGTAAATAAAAAAAAATCATTAATTTGAGTGTGTTACATCAAACCCGGGGAAAAACCCTATGAAATAACTATATAAGTGGCGACTCATTTTTTTTGCCATCGTCGTTCACTATGAACCTTTTTTTGAAATGCATTAAAACATTTGTATATGCTCATTTAGTATTATTGCAGGTTTTCTTCCAATAATTTTATGTTATGTAAACACTTTAAGTGTTATCTAATCAAAACATGACAAAAGACCTTTTTTTGGTCAAATTTTGAATCTAGTTAGTAACTAAAAAAGTTATGTTTTTATTTTATAAGCAGTTTTTATAATATGTTAGAAAAAACGCAGGAAAAACGGGAAATTTACGATAACAATAAATTATTACTTACCAAATATGGCTAATACCCACAAAGTTTTTTCTATTTTACGTATGAACTGCTGTCACACAAATACTGCATTTGATCGTACAAATTCACACTAATTAAACACTAAATTTTAGTAAAAAAATTAATTTCATAATTATTAAGTCTATAGCTCGAGTTGTTTTTCCTACTGTCTCTTAATAAATTATCGTTTAACCTCTAAAATTTACACTTGAGTCTTTTTCTTTTTTTTTTTGTTCTCGGAATAATATTACCAAATGTCATTTATCGTTTAAATATGGTCGGGTTTTCCAATTGAAATATAGAAAACCGTTTTTCTATTATGACTATTATATTTTACGATGTTAAAAATATTACCAAAAAGTTGAAAACAACTATCGCTTAAATCAAATACGTTTGGTATTACGTTATACGTTTTTGGAGAATTTTTTTTGTAAGAAGAAATACGATACGGTTTTTTTCTCAGTTCGGAATTTTTTTATTTATTTTTTTTTTTTTAATATATATTAAAATCGAATATATCTAAGAATCTGCTTTGGTGTATTTTTTTTTAAAATTTCAAAGTAATTATTTAAATTGTGTATGTTTTTTCGGGGCTCGTTTTCTATACAAATTGTCCATTTGTAAAATAAACATAAAAAAATCAATTTAAAAAGAGCTATTTAGAAAATAAATACTTGCGTAATAATCAATTATTAATCGGTTTACGACTAAAACGATTTGCTTTTATAATAATATATATACTCTTTGGAGAAGAAATATGTTTGCGAATATCTGTGTATGTAATATTGGTCTTTATATTTTAATTAATTTCGAAACTGATCAATGTGCGTACCTATATATACGAGTTGTAGATTTTGTTAATAATTTCATTAAACCGTTTCGTATAATCACCAAAGTGAAAAAAATTAATTTACCGTACAAATTATATATAGCTATGTGCTATACAAGTACCTAATTATTAACCAAGACGCGTATTATAGCAAAAACGCGCAATCGAAACACTTCGATTTGTACATTAGACACGTTTATATTTATTATTATTACATTATAATAATGTATAATGTACAAAAATCAGATGAAAAATATTATTACTATTATTTTTCACAAATTTTGACACGCTATATCATCGGTGCTTGGAGGTTGTACGAGTTGCATATTATTTTGCTGAATTCGATTTATAAATAATATAGTTAGCTCGCCTGTTTCAATAAACTTACCATTGACGAGTTAAGAAAAAAAATCAATATAGATTACATATTAAGGGACCTCCTAATTTGTTTGCCTAAGAACGTGCATTTTCTTCTTGGCTCATAGAGTGGTCTGATTTCGAACATTATTTTATGATTATTATTTTTTCATTTTTATATTTTTTTGTTTTATAATGCAAAATTGAATTCCCAATACGTTCTGTTAAAATTTTTCCTCTTTCCAGAAAAAAAAAAAAAAATTTAAAGATCGAATGCCTCTACGAGACAAGAGGGTGAATCATTTTCTTAGAAAAAATCGGTCATGGGCAAAAAATTAATACTTTGGTTAAGACTTTTTAACTATAAATATTAAAAATGTGTAAAAAACTAGAAGCTTAACCTAACCTATACTATTGAATGATTCACAAACTCAAGTAAAATTAATGAAAAAATTACGTTCAATTTAGCATTTAAATTCACAAATATTAAAAATGTATTTATATTTATACTATTTACTGATTTTTTCTTTTTTTTTAGCGTATAGGTACTATATGCATATTTCATCTATTTTAGACCCCACAACTTCTGAGCTTAGAAATCATTATTGGGCTGGTTTAATTTTCTATATGATATTCTTAATTAATAATCGTACTGCAGTTTTTTAAGAATGAGTTCGTATATTCAATATTCATATATTTATAAATATTTTGTTCCAGAAAAGAAGGACTTAAGTCAAGTTTGTATAGTTTTCAATACAATCGAATTAAACTTTGACAATATATACACTTGTGTAAGTACAACTTACTAACATTCTTCTCTGGAATCAAAGATATATTATATACAGCATGTAACGGGACTATTTATCACTTGAAATAACATTTGTTATATTCAATATTTTTAATTTTCTAGATTCTGAGTGGAACGAGGAATGTATTGGTTTTAAAATGATGTTTATTTTTTTTTTTTTTTATGTGAACACTTTCTACCAGAAAGTATACTTCGATTACCAAGTATAGCACCTTTACTGAAAAAAAATGTTCTGTGGTTGTTTCTTTAGCGAGGTAATTTTTTGAAATTCTCATTAATATTTAAGATAATGAAGAAAACCTAGGTCTTTAGGTTTAAAAGATTGAAATATTAAAAAAAAGGTTTTCATTGGCAACCGTTTTTATTTATTTTTTGTTATTATTAATGTTTTTTCTTAATCTTTTTTAAACAATCATATTTATCATGGAAATGCACATTTTTGGAATCATTTTACCATAATATGGTATACCTATACCATATATTGTGTTGTTGATAAAGCAACACTATTAACTGAACTCCACTCAGAATCATTTTTCATGGTTTATCGTTGCTTAGAGATGTACATTAAATCCCTGTCTATATCCTACTTTCTTAACTTCTTACCTACAAGAGTGGCTGCACTCACGTGCGAAGTATGTCGGTCCTTTTTTTTTTTTTTAGAATGTTTAACACAACTCTGCGCTGCAATCAAAACATTATAAGGTTTTTTCTAGGTGGAAGACTTTAAATAAAAAAAAATATACTTTACTTTTTTAAAACAAATTTAAAACAGTCATTTTGTAAAATAGATTTTAAGAAAAATGTTAGTGGTTAAAACTTTTATTTAGGTATGATCATTTATTTTCTAAAATGTTTTCAACTTTTCGAAAATGTGAACATTATCGTAATTTAAATATTTTATCATAATTATTTAATTATTTATCAGTAGTCAGAGCACATTAAATGACAAGGATTTTCTTTTTCAAGATTTTAATATTATAGTCTGGTCAAATCCGCCATTGTGTAAATTGACTTTGTATAGTACCTACAAATTAAATATATGGTTGAATATATTGCGACAAAGGCAATTTATCGGAAGAATTAATAATTTATTTTGTTTTGGTGGTTTTCGTTTTTTCGTGTTTTCGATGGCTAAAAGAGATTAAAATCGCTGCGCGTTTTCTTTTTTTAAAATCGATTTTAAAATGAATAAGTATAAGATATATGTCACGTTTTTGAAAAGAAAAAACCAAACCCATTTCTGACCTTTACCGAGGCTAATCGTTTTAACCATCAACGTTATAATATCGTTATTTTTCCCTCATTTTATATAGTTTGGTTAACGCAAAATGTTGTCATGTCCTAGAAAAAAAAAATTAAATAAAAAGGTAGTATACACACATATACCTACCATTATGAATATGTTTTAATTATTGTATATATGAAATTCTTGTTCGTGTGAATAATATAAGTATAATAATGAAGAGAAAAAACACTCGCGCAAACCGTATAGATTGAAGAAAAAATTAGGATGAAAAATATCACTATTAGAGGTAGATAAAAAACAAGGTATTTGAAGTCCAATTACACCCAATTAAAATCAGTTTAAAAAAAAAAAATCCTTTATACCTAACAGTATTGTACTTCGTGGTTCTTTGTGTTTTTCTGCGAAAATTGTTTAAAAAAAAAAAGTATATTTTTCAAAGTCTATCCAATTAAAAATATTATCCTTTTTTTCTTTTTATCATTTACAATCTTACGCCGGTGTAATAATAACCTAAACTATTAACGGAAAACTGGTAAGTAATTATAATTAAATCGTAGACTCCGACGTGGAATAGCGTTTCTTGAAAATTATTTTAATGAAGGCGATTCGATATTTTCGTTTTGTGTTTGTATTATATTATAATACCTAATCAATTTAATTTAAAACGTATTTCAAAATAATGCGAATACACATACTTGTATTCTTGTCTAGTAACGATCTATTTTTTGTGTAATTTCGAGGACAAAAAATACTACGCGATGATGTTGAGAACTCAATCACGTGACACAGCATTAGATCGCAATGTTTCACTATTATCAATAAATACCTATAAGACAACTTTTTTTTTTTCAATTCAAGTTGATTCGTATTATTTTATATGTCGATATTTTATTAATTTAGAACACTTGCGAATTGTCTGTTTTTCGCACTGCGGGTTTATTATGTGAAACTCTACCCACGATTAATGAAATATTTGAAGTTATGTTCTATTATGATAATTTCCCCTTATCTATCTTACGGGCGAAGAATTATTTACCTCATCGCCTGTTGTGTACTCGAACGAATACAAATATTATAATATTGTTTTCTCTTCACAAAAAAAAAAAGTCATTAAACAATTTTCGTACAGAATAATTATTTAAGTATATGCACAATGTATACATCTGTTGTAACGCTGATAAAGGTATCAACCAACCTACTTACAATATACTATACAAAATAGGGACCCGATATTTATGTTAAGACAAATATAAAATATTATGCTTATATATTCTTTTAAGAAACCTAAATTAAAAAAAATATTTCTTTTAATTTAAAAATAATCAATAAACATCAACATATTATATGGTTTAGCATACATTTTTTTTTTTTTACTGATTTTTTAGAATACAAATTCATTTCAATATAAAATAAATAAGTTATATTAGTAAAAAGTAAAAATAAATTTGAAAGTAACTTGCATAAAGCTTTAAATACGTAAAATAAAATATTTGATAAAAAAGTACGTTATTCTAATAGCCAGCGGGTTTGCTATACTGTTTGCTTAGTAAAGACGAGGCATTGTGACTAATTAGTATCAGGGCCTATTTTTATTTTTTTCAAAAACTATAAACAAAAAAAAAAAAAACAAAAAATATGTTGAAATTTACAGGTAATTTTAATTAAGATGACTAATTATAATTAATAACTACATATATTAAAATATTATTGTTTTCTCATGACTAACTATTCCAAAATATGTTGAATGTTCATTCTTCCTTAAAATATTAAAATATTAAATAGTGCGATTAAAAAAAAAAAAAAAAAAACATTTTCCTGTAACTCCGTGTTTAACGGGTTGTTCTCACTTTTTAGTTTCATAAAATTAGATAAACTCACTTACGATATATAGGAAGATAAAAAGCCGAACTCTAACTATAACAATATAATACTAAGAAAAATCTTGACTTTGCCATTTAACGTTTTACAAATAAATAATTTATTTCTTACAATGTTTACTTATACAAAACTACTCTGAGAATATTCTTAGAAGATATTGTGCATCATAGGTATGGTTACGAATATCTAAGCATGAGAAGTAATTTTTTTCATTATTCTTGCATTTTTATTAATAACTAGGAAAAACGTAAGAAAAACGAAAAAGATTTTATTGATTTTATTATAATTTGGCTAAAAATAATCGTTTAAATTTTCAAAGAAAACTTGTAATATATTTTTCTAGGCGCGAAAACATTTTCATAACACTTTATCAATATTTGAGTTATTTATAAGCTTTTGGCATTTTCTAAATTGTTTTTATTATTTAGTTTTATGCGGAGAAAATTGTTTTGGCAAAACAGAAATGCTTGGTAATTTTACAAGAGCTGCATTCAAATTTGTAATTAGTGTTGAAAATAAAATGTGTGTAATTTAGTATTTTTTTTATTCTTACTAATGATCAAATTTTGATGAAATTTGTAAATATTACAATAATTATTAAAATATATATCACCGAAATTCACTCAGAATTGTATTCACTTAGCAATGATTAATTGTTGTGCACTCATAAAAATAAAATAGTTTGCGTACCATAGGCGCAACTGCAAGACCACCAATTTTGAGGGTCCTAAAATTATAGATATATCACAAACCTATAAGAGCAACCTCACAATAATCCTTTACACGATATTTATAATGAGAAACTATACACATTTCATTAGCAATGTTTTTTTACAAAAATGTATCATAATTTTTTTAACTTCATTTTTTATACACATCATATGTCTGTAGGTAATCTGTATTTTATACTACTTATTAATTATGAAATACATGGATAAAATATTTGGTCTATGCTATGAAACAGCTATTATTGGGTATTTTTAGAGATACTTATTTTAAGTTTGGGGGTGCTAAAGATTCCCTATCTTTCTCTCCTAGTAGTGCCTAAATTTCGTACCCTACTTTTTCAACGGCTCAGTTTCCATCTACAACAGTGGTGCACTCATAAGCTGTATCAACTATTTTTTAGATTTTGAGCGAAGTAAGGAATGTGTAAGCTAACAATGGTGTTTTTTTTTGTATCTGTGTACAAAACTTTTACCAGAAATCTTGCTCTGATTATCAAGTGTAACACTTTTTTTTAAAAGAAAATTTTATCTAGTTGGCACTTAAGATTTTTTAATTTTTCAAAAAGTTTTCATAATATTCAGTTTAAATTTGTCTTGAAATTTGGACGGAAAATTTATATTTGCTTTTATAGACTTGATAAATTTTTCAAAACATTTAAATGTTGTGAGTTTTTTACGTAATTTTTAATTGGTATATTGGTAGGTAATTTATTGTGGATGCAATTGTTAAACTAAATAGAAATGCTTGGAAATTTAACAGTAGGTTCATTATAAGTTATACTTAGTGGGTAATAAGAAAAAGTTGAGTTATATCTGGTATTTTTTTTTTTTAAGAATTTTAATATAAAATTTTGAAGAAAATCGTAAATATTACAGGTTTTTAATTTACATGTATGAACAAAACTTGCTCAGAATCGTTTTTCTAATAGCAGTGATTAATCTTTGCATATAAGTATACATTAAATTACCGCATCTATACCCTACCTTCCAAACTTCTCACCTACAACACTGATCTACCCATCGTGCGAAGTGTGCCTGCCTTTTTTTTTGTTTTTATTAAAGCGCTCTTAATCGCATAATTTTTTATTTCGTATCGTCGTCACGTCGCGTCGGTGTCCAATTCAATTATAAAACCGACCGGTATTGCTAATCAAACTTAACTTAGGGTGATAGCCAAGTCAGTAAAATATAATTCATTTACAACTGGACGATATAAAGCGATTCGCAGTACGTAAATTTGCATTTCAATTCTCGTAATTCAATTGCTTAACCATTTTTGCTATTTAATATATCTAAGGTCAACGTTTTTATTTAATAAATGGTGTCGAAAATCAAAAAATGACCTCTCTAAAATACCATCTAGAAAACTTTCAGCTTTCTGAAAAGTTGCTACACGTGAAAATCAGAGCAAGTTTACTAGGAAAAGACGTGTCCAAGGTCTAAAATAAAAAAATAAAAAAATAAACATCTTAATAAAACCAATAGCTCCCTTGCTACGCTTGAAATCTGAAATATCTTCCTCGCTTCGCTTAGAATCTAAAACAAAATCTAATATCACAGAAATCTTTATTGTGTATATCGTTCTCCTGACGTTTCACCGTTTTCCCCAATTATTATACTTACAAGAAAATCAAAAAATGAGCCCTTTATTGTGATCCACTAGACAATACATTTTTTTTATCAGAAGCGATTACCCCTAAAGTTGGTAATTGAAGTAAGATTTCTTGCAAAAAAGTTGTTAACAGAGAGAAAAAAACGCTCCACGGGTTACGTTGAGTTCAATAATTGCGAAAAGCACTTTTTTAAAAGTCTTATAGTGCTTCTTTTTTTATTTTTGCAATTCGATTACTGATTCTCGTCCTACCCACACAACGATGAACTTAATTGTGAAATATCTCGTCAACGATTTGACGGAAATTAAATATTTTCACAGAAAAATAAAACTTTATCTATATATTTTATTTATTTATTTAAGGTTGAAAATTAATAGTGGGTAGTGGTTTCACTAAAGAAGGCCGAAATAACGACAACGTAACATTTTTGAGCTTCTTTTGTTTTTCTTACATTTTCTGTATAAACAAATTCCGAATATAATTCATTCTTCTCGAGAGTAATGAGTGTTTTCGACCGTTATTTTGTTCACTCTGTATAAGGCCTCGTCAAATATTTTATACTTATACCTACGCATAATATGTATGGTTTTGCGCATAATATGCACGACTTTAGGTAGTTTCCACATGAACAGTACAGAGATTCAAACGATGAGATTTTCATTTTCATATTATTATAATAATATTATACTACATCGTAATGTTTCTCGTCATTGTTTGCGTTTATACGCACGTATATTTATGGGTGGTGGAAAAGAGGGGTGGACTTGAGCATTATTTGTTGTCGTGATAACATACCACCGCCAGAAACAAAAAAAGTACTCCCTACAGAGAAGTTATTATTTTACGCACAGAAGTTGTATACTTATATATTAATAATAATAATAATAATAATGTTCAAAATAAAGTACCGACTAGAGAATATTCAACGCGCGCGTTATCCCAACAAAGTTTTTGACCAAAATGAAATACCCGACGATTGTTTTACTATTATTTTCATGACGACCCCTGAAGAAGTACAAATAAACATTTCTAAACAAACAAAAATTGCGACTAATTGCGACTAAGAGTTTTTGATATTTTAATGTTATCATCATAAGGTGTGAAAATCTAAATGCAATTTTCAAAAAATTATTATACTGAACCAAAAATGTGTTATCTGCTTGAACAAAAAAAAACGAGTGCATTATTATGAGTAATACGAGGGCTAATCAAAAAGTATCAAGACTGGTAGTATCATTCGGAAAAGGAGCATCGAAGAGCAGTAGGATTGGTATCACTTGCTTCTATGACTTTTTCTGAGTACATTTGTTTTTATTGCTTCTCTATAAAATTATTCGGTTTGATTTCACTGATATTTTTGTAAAATATATTTTTCGAGTTTGGCGATTTTTTAATAAACCCAAAAGAAGAGTAACTTGACAGATTTGGAAATTTTAGAAAATTTGTCTGCATTTTTTTCCAGTTTCAGAGAGATGCAACATTTCGTGGTTTGTGACCATTAAATGTCAATTGAAAAAACTGAAAATGTGCCCTCGAGTGGCAGCAAGTTCCGCTTCTTTTGGATTCATTACGAAATCGCCAAACGTAAAAAACAAATTTTAGAAAAATATCGTCAAATCAAAACGAAGAAGTTTATAGAAATTTTATACGAATAGATGTGCTCAGTATAAGTCATAGAAGCTAGGTTTCCAAATCGTTTTGCTCTTCAACGCTCGGTTTCCGAGTAATATTATCAGCCTCGATACTTTTTGATTAGCCCTCGTATAATTATTATTATATAATTATAAGTTAATTATGAAATCGATTTATTTCCAAACATTCGTCTATAGACAGTATTTGCTGCCAGAAATTACGTAACCTGGAGTTGTAGGTTGGGGTAAGATTTGTGGTTTGCAGATAGAGAAGATAAATCATATGCGCCATAGTAAAATCACTGTTATTTTGCTCAGAATCTAAAAAAAACATTGCATTGCCATAAACTATAGAAGTAAGTATAATTAGAGAATCTAAAATTGGACACAGTGATTTCCGACGAGCATTGGTTACGTTTCGCCGCTCAGCTCAGTTCACCTTGGCGAAGGATTATTTTTTAATATTATTTCCAAACACGCAAATGTCCGCGTACTAACGATACCTAGTGGAGTTCAGAATAGTATATTAACTATCGATTGCACGTTTCGGTTTGTTTATTATTTTTTTTTGTTTTATTGATTATTTTCACCGCGTATCTACGGTCATCGTTCATTTACATCAGTTACGGTTGTTAAATCGCTCTTACGTTAATACTGCTCGGGAAATTGTAGACAAACAAATTGTTTTGAAAAATACTGTGTTTTTATTTTATCTAAGCGTTTAAAACAGACTCAAGAAATTTTGAAAAACATTTTTTCTACACAAAATCGTTTATAATTACCAACGGTTGGTAGTTATATTACATTAGCTCATCATTTAAAACACAATTTAGAATTCGATATTTTACATTGTAATTACTTTGATATTAGGTATTGAAATAACTACCAATTAATTTGTTCAAGTTTTATAGTACGAGGTACTTCAATAATTATTATTCGGCCAAACAGATAAAAAATGTATTAACTAAAATGTATACTCGAGTATTTTGCGAATGATCCGTTGCGTCAGTTTTTGAAAATATATAGTGTGTTTCATTCAAATGGTAACACGAAATATCTCTGTCCAGTGACCTCGGATTGAAAGGATGTTTTTAAGAGAAGATAGGAAATACTGAAATAAACATTTGTATGGATTTTCAAATTTCTTACTCTTTTAGTGCGCGCATGCGCAATAAAACTTGCATTTTTTTTAAATGGAAACACCTTTTTCCAACACTTGATTTAGATAAATCTTTTTTTTTTTTAAACAACTTATAGAAATAAACTTTTCCCTTATCCTGATAATTTGCCGAAGTACAGCTAATTAAAGTTGAAATAAAATTATTTTATTATTATTACATAAATTTTATTTTAAACAATTTATTATAAAAAATACTCATCAGACATCATTAAAAATTAAAACCATATCCAATTTTTCTCTATGGCTAGCCATTTTTGTATAATGTGTATCTTAATGATCAAAAAATTTGAGCACAAAATTAATGTTCTTATCCAATTAAAATTCTCAATTTGAATGATCGAATCGTTGTTATAAATGTTTTAAAGTTTAGTGGAATAAAATAGTAACTAAAAATATCTGTGTGTATGGTAATAATTTTATCTATTGGCCAAACTATACAACTCATTTACCAATAACCAATAAATAGTTACAATACAATAGGTAGGTATTTAAATAAGTACTCAGTATTTCTGAGTAAATTTACCAAGAAATGTGTATCACGCGTGTAAATTATTACAAATAAATTTTAAAAACATGAAATTATGACTGTAATATCTACTAGTGCAATTGAAGTACACATAACTACACGGGAATTTAAAAACCATAAGATTATTGTAGAAAAATTCAATAATTTAAATTGAAAATTTGACTAGCTGTAATCCGGCAAATTTTCGGGATAAGGGAAAAGTTTATTTATATAATTTGTTTTAAAAAAATGGTTCATCCAAATCAAGTGTTGGAAATAGGTTTATTACGCATACGAAAACTGAAGGGGATGACATTTTTAAAATCTATACAAAATGTGTATTTCAGTATTTTTTATCTTCTTTTGAAAATCCCATTTCAATCCGAGGTCACTGGACAGAAATATTTCGTGTCACCATTTAAGTGAAACGCACTGTATGTGCTTTTCCACGATCGCTCGATACTTGTGTATTTTAACACAAAATTTAAACGAAATATTTGTATACATTTTTAGAAAATAATGGAGAAACAAAAAATTTCGTCTCAGTTTACATAGTCGACTCTCGATGAATTTCTAATTCGAAGTTGGCGGGACTTATGAAAAATGTCGAATTATCGAAAGTTCGAATTGCTGAGTAATTCGAAATATTGAAAACAAAAAAATTCGAATTGCTGAGTTCTGAAAAAGTCTCTTTTTTTTTATTATTACCTATTATTAAATATATTAAATTAATTATGTATATTAAATTACTATTTTTCAAAGAAATCAGTAATTTTTTTCTGCTTCATGGAACTTAGTTTCATTTTTTCAACACTATTTTCTTAAGTAAATAAAGCTTTAAATATCTCGTTATCGACTTCTGACTGGAAGATCATTAAAGATTATAAGAAATACATTTGGTGAATATACTTCGAATTGTCGAGCGTTAAATGGAGGAAACTTTGAATTGTTACATTTTAATGGCCAGTGTTCCTAAAATTTAATTTTGAATTACCGAGTGTATTTAAATGAATTGTTTTTGTTCGAATTACTGCGAGATTTTCAAGAGAACGAGCATTTACTTTGAATTACCAAAAATTTCGAATTATCTAATGTTGACTATACATATAGGTAATAAGTAAAGTTTGGATTTTGTAGCTAAAAAAAAAACAATAAAATAGCACCGAAAATCCTAAAAATAAAACAATAATTTTAAATTATTATTAATTAAAAGTCCACTAAATTTCACTTAACGTTAAATTATCTTTAAATTAAAATGCAATTAGAATCGAAGATTTAAAAAAAAAGAAAAGATCATTGCACAATTAACACAATACTATTTAGATGTACGTATGATTTTTTATCGCTTAAAAATAATATTCAAGTAGTGTTATTCAAGTAGGTTATTTGGTGATTTGGTTTTTCCTAAGGGGCTAGTCTTCTGTCCGAGTCTGACTGTTCTTCGTCATCGAAAAATCCATAGATTTACAACAGGACTTATCTTACATTGAAACATCCATCCAAATCGGATCAGCTGTTTCGATTACTGCAGATTGAGTTAGGCACTGTTAACTCTTTAGTTATTCGTGCCTCAACCATTTCTTACGAACTCCATCAAAATCTCGTTATTCGTCTTAATATAATCCCACATTTCGTGTGCCAAATGTTTTTTGGCGTCCGTGTCGCATGTACTTTAATTTTTTTCTTTTTTAACCTAGATTTCTTTGTTAAATTCTCATTTTCTATTATTTTCTATTATTATTATGGTTGTGCTGTGCCGTAGATTTTTAAGAATACCTAACCTACTTAAGTATAAGGACACTTAAAATCATGTTCAGTATTTTTTTTCTAACCTAAACAGTTTCAAAGTTAATGATTTTTATAATTTTCAATAACTTTGAACTGATGTATTTAAAAAACCTAGGTGAATCATATTCCACAAACATAATATAAATTTGTAGTCATATTATCTATCTACTTCAAATTTATATCAAACTAACGAACAATAAATAAACAAAACCAAAATAAAATACAAAAACGAATTTATTCTTACTATAATATTACTTTAGTTTGTAAACTGTAAACTGTTTTCCATATTATTTGAACTATTTATAAACATTTAAGGAATATTTAAATAATCAAGCTCCAGTTGAAATACGGTTTAGTTTAAGGATTTCTCGATAACCATGGTTATCGAGAAACTATACGAGCCAATAATGCTCGTGCATTCGTTGTGTCGAAGTACTATTTGTAGTGAACTATTAGCTTTAGTAGTCATCACTACCTAGTAATAAGTTTTGGTATCTATTGGATTTTATTTTGCCGTCATGGTAGATAACCGTGATAATATATTATTTTTATTTTTTGAGTCAAAATAATGTCTTCATTGAAAATGACCTGTACAGTCGACTCGCTATAATTTGAAGTTGGCGGGACTTAAAAATAATTTCGAATCACGAATAATTCGAATTACTGAGTAGTTCGAAATATCGAGAGTAAAAATAAAAAATTAGAATTACTGAGTTTTGAAAAACTTTTTTTTATTATTATAATTATCAAATATTTCAGAAAATTAGGCGATATTATGGTATTTACTGTTTTTAAAATGTAAGTATAAAATTATTATTATTATTATTATTATAAAATATTATACATTTATGAAGAAATCAGTAACTGTTTTCTGCTTCATTGAACTTAGTTTCATTTTTCCAATCGTTTTATTTTTTTAAATCGTCAAAGACTTGTATTTTTTAAAATTAGATGCACTCATCACAATAACTTTACTTTACAACCAACAAATCGAAACTAAAATAAAATTACAGTCGGCTTTCGACAAGTTAAAATACGATAAGAGAGAAAATTAAGAAATAAAATGCTTACGATAAAGTATTTGCAATAATAATTCTGTAGTTATCGAAAATAATAATAAAATAACGAAAAGATTACAAGAAATACATTTGGTGAATATACTTCGAATTGCTGAGCGTTGAACGAATGAAACTTTCAGTTATCACGCGATATTGGCCTGTTAGTTCAAAATTTAATTTCTAGTTACCGAGTGTACTTAAATGAATTGGTTTTATTCGAATTACCGCAAGATTTTTAAGAGAATGAGCATTTACTTCGAATTACCGAAAGTTTAAAATTATCAAATGTTTGAATTATCGAGAGTCGACTGTAATTCTATTTAATGTACAAATGTTAAATCTATAAAATAAGTTTTTGATATTTTTATATTCTTGTAATCATTTATGAGCAAAAAATAAAAAAATAACACTTTTTGTACGATATGTATAGTGATTAATAGAAATGTAAATATATATATATATAATAATAATAAGCAAACAGAAATTATAAGTGTTAACTAATAAGTAATAAATAATAATATAATAAAAAAGCCGGGCAACTTCGTACGTGGGTGAACCACTGTTGTAGGTGAGGAATTGGGAAGGTAGTAGAAGAAACTTTAATGTATATCAGTACGCAACGATTAATTATTGCAAACAAAAAATGATTCTGAGTGGAATTCGGTAAAAATTATTTGACCATATGATTTTCGTCAAAATTTGATACTAAAATTCTTAAACAAAAAAAAAATTACATTAAACTGAACTTTTTCTTGTTGAATACTAAATACAACTTATAACGAACCTCCTGTTACATTGTCAAGCATTTCTTTTTGGTCTAAGAATTTTATCCATAGAGTACCTACCGAATGAATATTACGTAAAAAACTCAAAAAATAAATGTATAGCTTATAGTCTTATATAGCTTTAAAATGGCTCAAACGTTTTGAACATTTTACCACGTCTATAAAAGGTAAATATAAGGTTTTTGTCAACTCTCTACGAATACTTTTCACTAAATCACAATAAAAAAAAAAAAATTGAAAATAATAAAAAATGTCTGCATTTATATATGGTTATTATAAGTTTATTATTATTATTCTTTTTAATAAATGATGAAAATATACAAGCATATAGAGTCGTGGAATAGTGCTTATCAGACTGGCGTATGGGTATTGTTGATTTTTAACAAAACATTATTTTCGATACGACCTTTTTTCGCTGCAGTCATGTATACTTCGCGTATATATTATTCTCGTCGTTTAACCCGCGAGGTTGGCAAAAGAGCATTATAATATATATACACATTTAAAAAAAGTCGAGCAAAATATAATCTAAAAATAATTTAAATACTCCCGGAGGCAGAATCCCATAATATATCGTTTTGCCTAATGCAATTTAAAATATGACATCGGTTTTATACATAGGAGAGGCCGGGTAATACGTAAAATCACACAATCAACATTTGAGCGCACAAAGAACTCTGTGCTCCAGTGTTTTTTTTTTATATTATTATATCCCGAGATAAAGTAAACTTAGTTTTTTTTATATTTTACTTCCAGCGCGTGCAATATTTTAAACGTTCCTTTTTTCTCCATTTTAACATATGTCGTGTCCGTTTATTCTCTTTGAAATAATACTAAATAATATCGTCAATATCGTGCGGTTATGGTAATTGTTTGTTCGCTGGCGATTGTCTAAAATAAGATAAACCGAATTTTGTCTTTTTATCCTATAAATTCCCCACAAGTTTTTCCTTTTTCAGAAATATTATAAAACATCAAAGTAATCAATATTGAAACCTATCGTCAAGTTTAGATCAAAAGACCTTATGAAGTTTCCACAAAAACAGTTAATGAGTATGATTTATATTGTCCTATTTCGATTGCGGAAAAATATTTAAATTTAACTGCCCGAGTATTAGTATAGACATTACGAGTCGCTTTAAAAACCAAATTAATTCTTATTTTGTTGTATAAATTTTAATGTTAAAAACTTGAAATTATTATAATTTTTTTTTTTGAAATCATACGTAATATTTTATTTTACTGAACCAGATATTCATTGGTAGTGTAAAAAAACGTTTTTTGTTGTTTTATCCTAATAAACGTTTTTGGATTTCCGTCGTTTCTCAAATGAGTGGTTTAATTGGAACTGTAGGTACACTCAAATTTCAATGTTCACATTAAAGCGTCCACATTATAGAGTAATAAACGACGATCTCAAGAAATTTATTTGATTTTAGTGACCTAGTTGAATATTAAAACTATCATAATGTCTACGAGAAAAACATAAATCGTCGAGTTACGTCAGCCTAATTCACAAATTTGGTAACTCCAAAAGTGATATTGTATGTTTATGATAATATTTCTCATTCAAACAAATGATACCACAGGATTTAAAAATATGCTGATTCAAAAATAAAAATGTACGTTTTATCCCACAGAAGTGCTGATAAAAATGCAACGAAACTGATCTCCATAAAATGTTGTCAATTTGGAATTAAAAACGATAAAAACGTTTTATACTTCTCTTAAAAAAGTTGCTATTTTGGAGTTGGACAATTGGAAATTAGATCGACATAATATTACAAGTATGTATCAAAAAAAAAAGTAACCGAATTAAGTAAACTTCATACAATTACTAGCATGCAAATAATTACACAACTCTTAAATAAATTGTATAATAATAGTAGGTATTGAAAAAGTAACTCGTCAATAGTTACAAGTTAATACATGCGTTTTTATGCAGGTGCATTTAAATGTTTTGGGATAATTCAAAATATTTTTTTTTTTTTTTATAACAAATATCAATAAGTGTTTATATTCAAATACTTACACCAATTTTGTGAAGGTTTCAACAAAATTATTGATAAATATCATCATAATAATTTTTAGACTCTAAACGAAGTGAGGAATATTTTAGTTTTAATATTATGTTTTGTTATATTATGTTTTTTTTGTATCTGTAAACAATTTTTTTACCAAAAACACCAAGTGACTTTTTTCATTGCATTTTAGAACTTGTTAGTGCATTGGAGAGGTTACTTTTTGATTTTCCCAGCGGTTCTACTAGTATTATAAATATGAAAGTTTTGATGGATGGATGGATGGATGTTTGTTATCCCTTTACGTCAAAACTACTTTTAATTTTGATGTATTATTCTGCATGTATTTCCAATAATAAAACAATTAAAACAATTTCATTAACAATACAATCGTATTTAGTTTGTGACTGATGAAACGATCGCAATGTTTTATAATTTTTGTAAAATACGCTTCTAGCCACTTTTATCCATTTCATTTCATAATAACCGATAGCCATTAATGCCGACGCACCGTCATAGTTCATATAATTTAATATTGGTTAATTTATTAAAATTAAATTTTTGATAGGTACTCGGTCGAGGTAAAGGTTCGTGTGCTCTGCAGTGGAAACACAAATTGTATTCATTAATATATTTTTTTTATTAAAATCGATTTTACTAACCTGACATATTAAATATTATAATTGGTATATATGTATACTGTATATGCCTGTTATGACCTAATTACTAATTTTAAAAAATTATTAAAATTAGTAGTCCAATTACCGGGTAAACCTAATATCAATACAAATTTTTAGCGACCTAATAAATTACCGTATACCTTTTTGAAAAAAAGGTCTATTGTGGTATAATTCCCAAGTGTTCATAGATGAATGCTAGGTTCATATGTTCCAATGGCGTATTTAATGGGAGAGATTAGGAAGATAATATATTTCCTTCTCGACCTTTTTTTTTAGTAGATACATGTCCAGCGTCACGGTCGTGGCGCGAGCTAATTAGTAACAAAAAATAATAACGCTGTCATGACAGTGTATATGTATATGAAATATAAACTAGGTACAAACCTAGCTTATAAATTCAAATTTGTTTTACTTTTTAATCAGAAAAATCGAATATATGTTGGTGTCTATATTTAATATGTTGTAAAAGAACAGTAAATGTACATAATTTCCTTGTTTAAAACAAAACCTACACTATAAATATGACTAAGGTTAGATTAGTATCTGTAAATAGCAAATAACCTAATAATAATCAATAATATAATTATTTAATTCCAATGATAATGTTATGATTGAGTTATAAATTATGTTAAAATATATATATAAATTAAAGAATGTTCTTTTTTTATTTATTTTTTAGTCTATGTTTTACAACATAGCAAAATTTCCAACTCCAATGTCTCCCTTCTTGGTAAATCCTATTTACGCCACTGATAGGCATATGATCCATTTTAAAACTGTAATTAGTAAAACGATGAATGACATTTTAAAATGTTTGCATTTTGCATTTGAAGATAATGTTATTATATTTTGATATTATTTATGTATATTTTTGATGCGAGAATAAAAACCTAAAAAAACATTGGTGGGTATAGTACAAATAATAACGACTCGAATTTAAATAATATTATAATTATGAATTACGGGACAAAAATCGTATAGGAATAGCAAAAACTCCTTTATATTTTATACTCTGAGCGAATAAAACCGGGGAAAAAACCAGATGATAAAAATATATCGTATTTATTGAGGCGTTGCTCTCGTTCTCGTTCTCGTATATTCACGTCACAAAGTAATAATCATTACATTTCGCGGATGAACACGTTGATATTTTTTACTTTCCTATAGTAATAAATCGCTCGAGTGTTCTAATATGATATTATTTTTTACGGGATTGTCTGTTTTACGTTCATTTTATTGGAAGGAAAATAACCTTACTACTGCCAATGGCGTAGTTAAGATTCTGAATTATGGAAGGGGGGAATTTCGGTTCTTCAAAAAATTTAGAAACGTGTTTTCACCAATATATATTTTAATGCAATACTTTAAACGAATATGATTTATGCAAATAATAATATGTGTCTTGGCATATCTTGTAATATAATTTTCACGAATATCTTCTTTTTTATTCATGTTAGCCATGACTAATCAATTAAATATATTTTTAGGCATAGTGCTCTTCCGTTTACATATACATTTTAGTGGAGAAAACGTTTTTTAACGTAGAAACGTAGTCAAAATTAAAATCGTAAAATAGTATATATATATAAAAACGGTTCAATGAGAGGATATAGCTCCTTAGCTCCAACTTCCCGGCTACATCTCAGCTGCTGTTTTTCGAAATCTTTTCGTGGATTTGTCGCAGAAACGTTACTGGTCGGAGAAATGGGGCGACGAGGTTGATTTTTAGAAGGTGGTATGAATTTCAAATAAATTTCTAGATAGGTTTTCGGGATTGGTAGTCAATTACTATATAGACGAAGTGAGAAATAGAAAAAAAACACATTCAGAGTCTAAACATTAAAATATAGAGAGAATTCACCGAGAATTTTCATTACATTTATTTTTATTTTTTTATACCAACATTATAATAATTACAATTTTGATACCGATCACTTTTTGTTTTTTTTTTATTTTTTTTATTTATTATTACATTGATTACTCTATCGTTATTTTTTTTTTTTCAATTAAATTTGTACATACTATATTGTTTTTAGGCTCGCTTAAGTACAATTTTCATGCGAGTTTTTTTATGCGTGTATATATAATATATATGTATATATATAATCGGTTTGCATAATTTCGTAATTTCAATGAAAAGCTATACTTTAATACTTTATTATTATAGTGTAATATACTATAAATATACCTAGGTATAAAATAATAGTATATGGATAGTATTATGATTACACGCTCGTTTCTTTTGTTACCTATTCTTTCTATTAAATTTTATCGGTCTTTTGAAATTTTTCTTTAATTTTATTGTATTTCCGCGCAATACGCTCGTATAACATTATTATTGTATTGTATTTGTTGTAACCTAGTCATTTAATTTATTATATATATATGTATATAAACACACGTATAATAAAACTGTGTGCAACGAGTACATAAAATAATAAATACGATGAAAAAATACCGAAGGAATATCCTATAATATAGTGCCTTATAAAATATAGTCATGTATAGGAACTTTCTTGTGGCAGTCTTCATGTGGTATGGGCGCATTGGGGATTCATTTTTTTTTTTTACTTTTCTTATAGTATTCCTAATAAATTGGAAAAACTAGCAGCAACATTTACCAATGGTTTATCGTCGTGTACCGATGCAAATTAAATTATTTCACATACGAGTGTATCCAATTACCTTCAAACTATAATATTATAATATTATATTAATATGCATATATTGTATATTAACAATATCAACCATAAAAAAAGAGACAAAACATCTCCTATATGGCACAAGCCACGGGGTATTATATTATACGTAAAAAAAAAAAAAAGACGGGAACACAACTGCCTATATTTACCTACATATTTTCGGAGTACACGTCGATACACTATAGTGTGTTCTATTATTATAATTTTTTTATATCTGTACGAAAACGTCGAAAAATAAAAGGACTTAGGTATCGAATTACACGAAAAATTTCTGCACGGGTTTTGCTATAATATAATAGTTTGTATAGTATAACATACTATTACAGAGACGTTATAATAGGTTATAGAGTATTGTGTTTCTCAAAAAAATCTCCTAAATCCTAGTATGTAGCCAAATATTTTTTTTTTTTTTTAAAAGATGAAATACTGGGAGAGCAAAAATTGTCGTACACTGCTCGGCGTCATATTTTATATAATTTATAGTTACTTGGTTCTTTAAGAGGACTTGAAACGTGCGAGTTTGTCTTTGTCTTGTCTAAGGTATTTTATTATTCTATAGTAGAAAAACTCAGGCTTCGTTGATGCCAAAATAAACATATAAGAAGTTGTAAAAGTTGTATCAAATGCATATAATAATATAGAATAATTTTAATTTTCCTATTAAAAGTATTATTGGATAAAAAAAAACCTATATAAAATTATATATAGCAGCAGATTATTAGATTTCTACAAAACTACTCATGTAGCATCATGACATTAAATTCAAGTTTTTATGACAAACGAGGCCTTAGTAAACCGTTTTAAATATACGCGAACATGGAAGTAATTTTTGATTTTTCCATAGGATTTTAAAATAATAATTATAATGGTTATATTATTTTAGATTCTGAGTGTGTAGCGAAGAACTTACTGGTTTTACAAAGATGTTTATTTTTTTTTTTTACGTGAACACTTTTTACCAGAAAGTTTACTCCGATGTATAAGATGTAGACCCTTTTCTGAAAGGAAATATTTTCTTGAGGTGGTCCTCTAAGGAGGTCATTTTTTAATTTTCTCGGCAGTTTTCCCAATATAAAGAAAAATGTAGGAAAATGTACGAAGTATGTTAGTAAAATATTACAATATTTTTTTCTGTGGACAACTTTTCTACCAGCAGTTTTGTTCCGATGTACAATGATAACATTTTTTCTAAAAGGAAATCTGACTAAGGAGATACTTTAAAGAGGTCATTTTTCAATTTTCCCAGAACTTTTCTCAACAAATGTAAAAAAAAAACCGTAAATACTTGCTGTTTTAACTAAAAACTTGTTTCGGGTTTTTTTCAATAATTTCAAAAACCACTTGGAAAAACAAAAAATTACCTCCCCAATGCAATAATGAGAGAAAATTACCTTTTAGAAAAAATGCTACAGTCTATACTTCGGAGCAAGGTTTCGGATAGAAAAATTTTTCAGACAGAAAAAAAACACACGTTATTATTAAAACCAATAAATCCCTCTCTACGCTCCGAATATAAAAACAGTGGTTGACAAAAAAAAAAAAAAAAAATTAAATGAATTGAAATAACAATTCATAACGCTATCGAGAGTGTAAAATAATAATTAGGTATCGTCTGATTTACTGCAGTGCGCGTCCTTGGAATTGTTTATAGTGATATACATTTTACATATTATTATTATATTTGTGAATATACGCGGATATTTGATTCAATTCGCATCATAATAATAATACGCGGATGCTAACGATTATGCCAATGACCCAATTGCGTATAATATTGTTGTCATCGAATAATAAATTATGATATAAGTTGAATTATTTATGAAAATTATTTTCGTGTTTATAAATAAATACAAAACTCGCTATCAAGTGTGTTTGGAGCGCGTCTTACGATTATTCTGTATTGGGTTTCGTATTGAAATAAGAAGAAATTCTCTGCGAAAATTCCCAAAACGATATTGAAACGGCATATTATAATGTCGTGATGTAGATATGTGTAGATTATTGGTACTCGTATAAATAAAAAAACATTTTTTATTATACTAACAACCTCAATGATAACCTGTAAAGTGGCGTGTAGAACATTTTATTTTGTGTGTGAGGCCTAACAATTTTCTATTCAATTACCTATACATCGTTGCCACTATATTAACAAATATTTAAAAACCGTAGTTGAACAAATTTGCTTAGAGTTACAATTCTAATAAATTAGGTAGGTTGCAGTATATTTTTCTTGAAGCATTGGCATTTAATAACAATAATAATAATAAAAAAAAAAAACGTATCAGCACTGTTTTCGTCTAGCGTTCCTTAGTCCTAGTAAACCTAGTTATTGATTAATGATTATACTGTCAAACAATATAATAAATCGTTTTGAACGAAAAAATGATCCTGAGTGGAGTACCTAGTATCAGTCGTGTTTTTTACCTCCATAAACCCTAGTTAATAACCCAAAAATTTACAAAAATAAAACTAAGATAAATTGACGATAAAGTTGATATTTTTATTTATTGTGTATAGATAAACGGTTAAGAGTTACTTTTATTTTTTTAAATAAAATTGTACTGGTCAAAAATTCTATCTTTTAAGATATGGTGCGAATAATTTAGATAATTTGTTATTACTAACCGACAAAGTGTTTCCCGGGAAAAAAAAAAAAAACAAAAAATTGAACTAGAGGGTGAAATTTGGATAAATATTTAAAATAAAGTACCACCGGGTAGAAATTCCACATTTTTTGATGTAATGTGTGAACAAATTAAAGCATTTTCCTAACCAAACAATTAAAAAAAAAAATATTAATTTCGAAAAGTTTTTCAAATTTAAATATTATAAGGCAAAACATACGCATTTTTTATATCCTATAAAATAAGAGTATGTTTTGTGAAAAAATCGAAGAATAGAAAGTACACACATCTTAGTAAAATTTACTTCGCTACATTAAAAATTTAAAGTATAATAATATACTTGTATTTATTTTTAAACGTATAAAATCATTTGTTTTCCTCCCCCATAAAATATCATATAATATGTTCCGAAAATATGCGAATATTTTTTTACGAAAAAAAAAAAAAAAAAAAGGAGATGTACAAAATTATATGAAATAAAAATTGTTATATTATGAAACGGATATGTTCGTATCAAACCAGAATAGTTTAAAATATATGAACTTAGTATACAAATATGAATATTATAATGTCAAGAAAGTACCGGGTCTTTATAGTTAAATATATTGTGCGACATTCCTCGTATAATCTAATTGCGTAAGTCGTTCGAATTGGCTTTAGGAGCGGGTTTGGTTAATAGAATGTGTTTCGGATCTACTTCAAATTATGTTTCGAGTTTAGAGGAGCCGAGTTGCTGACAATATAATAATAATATTATATTATATTAGATTCGCGGGAGATGCGGTAATAGTTTGCGGCGGTGGCCAGTTATAATTTTACCATAGTACTATTATTGTTATATAAAAGAAGTAATTGAAAATTTTCGAGGTTAATCTCTATCTTTAGTATAAGTTTATTGATAAAAATAATCTCGTCACTTTCTGGTGGCAAAGCATTATTGTTGTGCATTAGACACTTATGTAAACATACTGAACCTTGAACAAGTATAGGTAGATAAAATCTACGAAAAATTGATTGAAAGACTTATTCGACGGTAGGCATACTTATATATGCGATTTGCAGGATTTTCAGTCGATTTGTATTGACTTCGACCTATCAAATTATTATTGTTAATACTATCGTCATAATACATGAATTAGAAAATAGAATGATAATCTATATTTTAATATTATTGCTTTAAAAGCCGCGGATAAAGTCGTCGGTATAAACGAAAGACTCGTGGATTCAATCACGCTATATTGAATATTAATCAACATTCAAGTTTCTCAAAGTATACATTCACTCATAATATAGTCTATGTGGGTCCCTTTTTCTCGTGGCCCTCTAACCCCTACCCCCAACCCCCTTAATCCGGGCCTACGGAAGATTTTGAAAAAATCTAAAAAATGGATGTGAAATTTATATATTACTCTCTTCTGGTATAAATTCTGAACTGTTTTAACTTATAAACGGTAAATTCGATATAAGTGCCATGCCTAATTTATAGAAAAATATCCTCTATCAGAATTTGTGTTTAAAAAGAGGTGTTGCTATGTAAAAATCCGGAGTATACCAGGTGATCCATTTAAGCGGGTATACTCATTATTCTGGAAAGTATTTTCGGAATATGTTTTCTAGAACATTTAAGAAACAAGCAAATGTACAATTTTATATTTATGTTATTTTTTGTCACCCTTTGGGGTAAACCACTACTTACTTTTGATTTTCAAATGACAACCTATATTAAAAAGTCAATAAATAAAATATACGGGGTATTAGTTAAAATAAATTTTTATGTTGACATTTGTGATATCCGATAATCCGTTGATGAGATATTCCACTTTTAAGTTTGAGTTGAAAAGACAAGTGATGCATTATTAACACACCGCGTGACGTACCGCTACACAAATAATACTCCACTACTCTCCTCTAAACCCAAACTTAAAAGTGAAAAATCTCGTCAATGAATTGACGGAAATCAAAAATGTTAACACTAAAGTTTATCTTAACTAATACTCCGTCTATTTATGGAATTTTTTTTATATAGGTTGCCATTTGAAAAACAAAATTGGTAATGGATTTACTTTCAAAAATAAGTGTGACTAACAATAACATAAATATTAAATTGTACAGTTGCTTGTTTCTTAAATGTTTTGGTAAACAAATCCCGGAAAAAGTTAATACTTTCCGAGATAATGAGTGTACACACTTAAATGAATCACCTGGTATACTCATTTCAGATATAAGACATTGTGGTCAAAAATTAAAAATATAGCACAGTACCTATCTTATCGACTACCGCTCGTTTATTTGAAAACAATCCGATCGTTCGTTGATGTGTGTGTCGATTATTTATAAATTATAATGTACCTATATGTAGTCCGTCTAAACTCTGTCCATGCCCTATGATGTATTGAATTATAAAAAAAAATGTCGGGAACCAGGCAGCGATGACTGTCTATCTGCTATGACAAGGCCTACAGTGCTCTAGAGTGACGAACTATAAAGTGGCCTGCCAAGAATCAACATTTTATTTTTTTTATGACCTTCTGTTAAAAAAAGATTGGTTACTGATCTATAGTAATAATGAGATGATGATTTGGGTTTTTCGAGGTTTTCCCAATATTATTTAGAAACAGTAGACCGCTGTAGCAGGGAAACGTTGAAAAGATGTAGGATATATTGTAGAATAATTTTCGTTCTTGCTACGTGACGATAATTGCAAACGATAAAAAAAAACGATTCTAGCGGAATTCGCTCTAAACATTAAAACATGTTTTGATATATTAATATTGGATATTATATTATTTTGTAACTACAGAATAAATTACCGGTTTTATTCAAATAAAAAAAATTTAAAAAAACAGTTCTTTTACTAACCGAGAGAACGGGGAACCGTTATACAGAATATTAAAAATGACCTCATTCCTATTGCACCAATTTGACAAAATTTGAAAAATCAGAAACTACACCTGAAATGGATGATCAGATTGCGATTTCTGGATGGAAAAAAGTTGTTCCCGCGCGAAAAAAAAGAAAACATATCTTAGTAAAACTATACACAATAAGCAGAAAGGGCACTTTCTATAGACGTGTAAACAAAATTCTATGACAAGAGTATACCTACTGCAGAATGTGATTTTTTTTTTATCCTCTGACGTTTAAAAATATATTGACTACCTATTGTATACCCATTGGAAGTGAATTATAACAAAGCTATGATAACACTATTATCGTGCCAGCTGTGATACCGTAGACGTATAGTCGATTAACGATGAAGACGCTATAGCTAAATACTATATAGACATTGTGTTCAATAGTTTGTTTTATTTTCACTGATCGAGTGATTTATATGCTTGCCATATTCGCCATTTTGTGGGTATAATGATAAAACTATAATATACCTTCTAACTTGTACTTAGGGCTGTTCTTGAACATTTTCAATCGCAGATTCAGTCAATGCAACTGCTAAACGCTGTGTTTCAGTCAAGTATTATATTATTATTCAGCTATGCAAATAAACGACATTCATTCTAGATACTTGTATTTGTACTCAATTACCTTGTTTTAAGAGAACGCTACACACATAATATGTATTGTTTTTGTCTTACACATATACGATATAGCAAATTCGCATTTAGAAAAATCATTTTTTTTTTTCTTTTTAGATTTATAATTCGAGTGAATTGATCTATTATCAAATTTAAAGGCTGGAACATTATCAGCTGTGTATGTACGTCGTTGGATTTTACAGTTATTTTAATTTCCAAGCGAGATATAAACAATTTTAAATCGTGATAATTCAAAATCGTACATCTCACTTGGAAATTAAAGCGAAAAAACATCAACGTACACACACACAAATAATGTTCTTTCCTTTTATTATGATATTTGATAATAGGTATATTCATTCCAATATTAAAACCAATACAACAGTACAACAAAATATGCACGCGTAATGTCTGATTAAATGCTTTTTACAACACTATATTTGCGTACCTCCAACACATAAAATATAAAAGTATTTTTTTTTTTATAAGACTGATTTGACAAATCGTTTGATGTACAGTAGACGTCTCTTATTAGAAACGTTTTGGGGCCGAGGTGAAACGTGTCAATTAACCGATTGTTTCTAATAAACGATTGGTTTTAAAATACGATTGTTTTAATATACGACCGGTACGTCCCTATACATTTTTTTTTTTCAATAACACGATTGTATCAATTATCCGTGTTCCTAATAAGCGGCTTCTACTGTAGTTTATGTGCGGTTCCGTTTTAACTGCATGGCGTAAAAATACGGAGTAAGCGAATAAAAACAATAATAACTCGGAGCAGGCCAACGTTTACGACAATAATTACATAAAAAAAAAAAAACCTGTGTATACTTAAATTTTTCTCGATAACACTCGCTTATTGTTTGTATAAATGTAATTATATGTCTAAATTGTTTTTATCGTTTCTTCCCGGCATTCACATTTATTTTAGAGTCGCGTATATAAACGTATACGTAGGTACCCGCCTACGGTTATCTAGGTAGTAATTATTTATTTAGTAACACTACCGTTTCCATTAATTACAATATTCTTCGAATACTTAACAATAATTGTTGATTAGAAGTAAAAATATATAGGTCGAAATCTAGAAAGGACGGAGGAAAGGGGACGGAGGACGGAAAACATCACGCATCGTACATAATATAGCAATGTATTCCTCACTCCGCTCGACGTCTAGAAAACACAAAAATATAAATGTGTTTATTTTCCGTTGAAGATAAATAAATAATTAAAAACGCGTATTATGAAACATAAACAATATCATATTTTCTTGTGTTCGTTTCAAAGTAGGAGATATATATATATACACCTACAATAACGACGCTCGGAGTAATATTATCGTCATATTCGCCAAACAAATATTGGCCGATCCTTATTATCCGCCAGTGTATTCAAACGGGGACTGGAACCGGATCGAAAAAAAACCTGTTCTAGAATCCAAAACCTCGTAAAATATTACGCACTGGAACCGAATATATAAATATTTTTGAATGACCGGAACCCATTTATTTTGTTAATGATAAATACCGGATTTTACGATTCTGATTCTGATTACGTACTGATTCCGTTTTATATTTATATTTTTCCAAAATAACGTGTTGTCTGTATCTATTAATTGTTAGACGATTTTTTTTTTTTTTTTTTTTATACAAATGCAAATGTAAAATATAGGTAAGTAAAATTGTAATGAATTGTAATCAGTAAAAAGTCGTTAGTACTAAAGTATCTACCAAACAATAGTTATATCTATTTATTATTTCATTTTAAAAACTGATTTGGTTGACAGCTAAACATTTTCGGATCCTATTCAGGAACTCATAACCTTTAAGTAAAATAATTGAATACCAGAACCAGAACCGAAAAAACCAAAAGTTCCCATTCCCTGCATTATAATATAATATAATTTGTAGTAACAGTAAGTAATCGATTCGGAAATATTCTCGATATAGTTAATTTTTACACAAAACGTATTTTGTTGTTCATATACATAGGGTGTCCGCAAACGGCCGGCTCGTTATTTCTCCCCTATATATGTAAACGCGTGTAAAATATCGATTTTTTCCAACCGACCGGCATCTGCTTTTAACTAAACTCGGATTCGCGTGCGTGTTGTTTCGGCCAAAGAATAGGATTTTTTTGTTCAATTCGAAATCTAAATTTAATAATAATAAAACATAATTCGGATTCACGGGATCAATCCATGAAATACGAATACAAAAGAAATAAAAACGGATTCCCCGTGGCGAACACAATACATGCGATTAGTCATGCCTATGTCTTGTTTTTCTTGTCGGTCTGGTATCAATTTGATTTGAAATAATTGAATAAAGTTTAATATTTATTTGAAAAGCCCATGTGATATTTTTTTAAACGCTTATTGCTTAAATAGAATTAAAATATGAGTGTCTACAAACTTAGATTTCACTACTATTCACTTAGAATTGGATACTCAAATGAGAAATTTAGCAATAAAATACATATTGCCTACTTAAAACATAAAACATCAGAATTTTAAAATTAATTTACATAATCTTTATACTTATATATTTTGATTAGTTTTTATCTAATCGTACTTGATAAGTATTGTTATCATATTATAATATATTCTATCACACTAATCGCTTCTATATACTGTCGAAAAGTACAAAAAAGTTGGCAAATAATATTGCCGTAACTTATGATTTTCAAGACGCACTTGGATTTAAACATGATCATCACTGTTATACGGTCTCGTAAACTTATACCCATCGGACACAGAACCTAATCTAATATATGAACCTCTATACCGCACGACGACTTTTCGTCGAAAAGCTCGAAACCTATTTCAACGATCCAGCATAAGTAACCATTGAATGTGAATCCGGAAAGTTTTATCTAATCCGGTATGAATCCTGATTATGATAACGTTAAACAATTTACAATATCGATTTGCTGTTAACCTAATAAACTGGTTTATTTTCGGCATTTGTGGTATTTATCGACACCATTGTTTATGATATTAACAATTCCAATTTTGTACAAAAATGTCATAATTATTAATTGACTTTTGAACTTTAAAAGCGAGTGACAGAATTCGATTTCGTTATAGGAACTTCTGTGTATAATTTTGTAGAAAACTAATTATTATTATAATAGTTATAGTTACCAATCCGCGGAAACGTTGATTTAATTCTGACATTTTAGGGTCACGCGCG
Source organism: Cinara cedri (assembly GCA_902439185.1). Classification (NCBI taxonomy): domain Eukaryota; kingdom Metazoa; phylum Arthropoda; class Insecta; order Hemiptera; family Aphididae; genus Cinara; species Cinara cedri. Next base: position 119,704 of record CABPRJ010000058.1, read on the forward strand.
TAATAACGTACCTAGGTTACTATTATAAATGTAAAAAAAAAAACATAAAAACGCGTGCTCGCGTAACGGGTAATTATTTACGAATTCTTTTTTTACTGACATTTTCGTGTTCAATAGGAAATTTCAAAGTATCGTTTACAAAACGCTCTTAAACTCGGTTATTTTATAATGTAATATTTACTTAGATTTAATTTATAATTTTGGAAAATTGAAGATTTTGAATAAATCGAGGAATTTATTGGCGTGTGCGTGTGTATTTTGTTTTAAATTTTAGATTTGTTCGACTGTTAACAACTTTCCTCTACTTAAAATCTTGCTAGAATCTAAAGTTTAATTTCAAAATTAATTTAAATCTTAACTTTATAATAGCGCATTTATTTTTATCTAGTTGATGGATTGGGTGGGGAAATCATTTTTTGATTTTCTTTGTAGTTTTCTTCACATATAGGTAAAACTATCAATTTTCCATAACACTTTTGTTGATTTTTGTGTTACCTTGGCCACAACTGAAAAAATACGATTGATAATATGTATACTATCGTTTTTTGTTTTCAATGCTTTATCGTTAAGTGTAGATTATAATCCCAAATTTCTCTTATTCCAACAATTTCAACTTCCCTCCTAGTAGCGTATCTATCATCAGCAGTATGGCCTTATTTTTACATTATTCATATACTATGATCGCATCCGGTTACGACCTCTCCATCGGTACGCTTAGGGCAGTGGTTTCAAAACACGTGGCCCGCAATAACCATTTTTTTTCCTAATTAATAATTAATACCAATAAAAATAATAATTTTATTTACGGAAATTAATTTCCAATTTCAAAATAATAAATTTACATTGTATATAATTATGTTGTAAAAAATAATCTATTAATATAAAAAAAAAAACCAAATTGAATATTTAAATTATCATAAAAATAAATTATTACAAAAGTTAATATATTAAGTTATGAATTGTAATACATTAAATAAAATAAACTACGTATTATTACTAATTTAAGAACATAATGAAACAATTTGAAAGTAATAAAATGTATTAACTGGAAAAAATATTTGACTAATTGAATAGAGTAGTGTTGAATATATTGTATATTATAATATTATTTATATAAATGTATTTTTAATTTAAAAACAAAATTTGAGACTATTCAAATTCCTGAAATGTTTAAATATTTTGGAAACAATCATCCAAAATTATATAAAAACGTTTGTCTAACATGATATTATTATTCATGTTTGGTAGCTTGTGTGTATGCGAACAACTATTTTCCGTCGTGTAGTTAAACACACCTGAGAGTCGCAATCAAATATTGAATGTAAAATATTGTAAAATTACAATTTGTTCTTTTTTATTTGACACCCAGAAATTTGTGTGCAAATATAGACAACCTAGTAAAAATAATGGATGTAAAGTATCAAGTGCAGTTGAATAATACAAATAAATATGCACTTTTTGTAATATCTAGAATAACAATATAACGATATAATAAATTTATTCGTTCATTTTGGAATTTTTGGATTAATTATTAATATGAGTATAAAAGAAAAGAAGTAAGAAGGTGCACAATAAAATATTTTCCCCGTTAATTTTTGACTTAGTAATTTGAGTTTGGGAACACTGACTTAGGGTATGAGCACCACCAGTTTTTTTTTTCTGGCAGTCTGATGTACGTGAAACTTTGTGGTTAAGGCGTCGATAATCTGGCCACCCTTCTGAATGAATGTACGACTAAAGATATTCAAGTATATGAGGATTAGAAACGAGTATTATCTCGTCTATATAAAAATTAAGCACGTAAGAGCGCTGATGGCCGTCTTCGTTGTTTCGTTTCAGTCCGAAAATTCAAGAATCGTCTGTTCTCGCTCATCCATATGCGCGCGATTATTGACCACACGTGTGCTTCGTAATTTTTAGACGGTGATAGGGTTGAAGGAGGGAGTCAACTGTCACCAAGTAATACTGATGTCTAATTTCGTCATCGGCCTGCGAACAGGACTTACGTATAGAACGCTATCACATCTCGGTGATCATCATCTCTAGATCACACGCCATAACAGTAGTACCGAATTCTGTATTGAAATGGAAAAACCGTATAAAGTATTTAACGAATGAAAAATTATAACGAAATAGAGAATAGGCGAGTAGAACATTTAGAACATTTGCTACACTTGAAAATTGGCTTACGATTTCTGGTTAAAAAGTCATTCACAGAAAAAATTCAAAAATAAACATCATTGTAAAATCAATATATTCCTCGCTCCGCTCAAAATCTAAATCAACAATGGATAAAATATTATAGTATCGATTCACAGAATAAAATTTATCGAAACAAAAAAAAAAAAAAAATGTCTATCGATAAACGGATAGTGATGCCAACAGTTTTTCAGAATTAATTTGCATTTATATTTTATTTTTTTAATGTAAATAACCTGTGAATTTATTTCGTATGTATTATTATTATTATATTATCATACTAAAAAGGTAGGAAGCTCGAAAGCTTTTCAGCGAATATTTTTACATATTTCAACGGTTTCGCATTAATTTCTCGGCCCTTTTTGCTATATTATAATAATAATTCGTTTGTATTTTATCACCTTACTGAATTAATAACACTTGTCCATCAAACTATACCGAGTGATTCATTTAAGTGGGTACACTCATTATCTCGGAAAGTATTTATATTTTTTCGAATTTGTTTTCTAAAACATTCAAGAAACAAACAGCCTACAATTTGTTTACATTTATCTTAATTTTTGTCATCCTTATTTTCAGGAGTACTTCCTACTTATAATTTTCAAACGGAAACCTATATTAAAAAGTCCATAAATAGATGGAGATAGATGGAGATAGATATTATTTAAAATAAATTTTAGTGTTAAAATTTTTGATTTCTATCAAACCGTTGACGAGATATTCCATTTTTAAGTTTGGGTTAGATGAGAGTAGTAACGCATTATTAACATGTGCGCCGTAGAGCCATACAAATGAAACTCCACTTTTCTTCTCCAAATTAAACTAAAAAGTAGAATATCTCGTCAACAGTTTGACAGAAATCAAAAATTTTAATTCTAAAATCCTTCTGTTTATGGAATTTTTAATATAGTTGCCACTTGAAAATCAAAAGTAGGTAGTGGTATTACCCCCAAAAATAAGAGTGACAAAAAACCATAAATATAAATTGTAGAGCTACTTATTTCTTAAATGTTTTAGAACACAAATTCCGGAAAAAGTTTTTTTTTTTTTTTTTTGAAAGTACTTGGACTAAAAGACAAGAAATATCGATAATCGAATTTGAATAGTAAAATTATTTGTATTTCCCCTCTTGATTATTAGAAAATGAATTAAAACTTAAAAAAGCTTTCAAAATTGGAAAAATAGTAAATTTTAACCTTTTAGATTTTTTTATATTGAAAGTATAATTATTGTATAATAATACATGTTATTCTTGATTTTAAATGTTTCATATTAGTGTCATTAGTAATGTCAAACAAGGTTAAATTTGGGAAAACGTCCAGTTTATTTTGAGATCTTTAAGTCACGTATTGTGCCTAAAGTTTTGTGATTTTTACAAAAAATTATTATTATTTTTTTTTTTTAATAGATGTTATTTACGATTTCAGGTTTGTAATAATTTTTAAACAGCTCTTAGTTTATTATGAAATTTAATTTATTATGTTAACAATAGCCAGGACTTATCACTGGGAGATGCCTGGAGATGATTTCCACTCTACCCTTCTCATCCACGTTGCCGTGAAGGATAAAGTTTGTTTTAAAGAAAAATCTGCTATTTTTTATTATATCTATATTTTAAGTGACACTTTTGTTAAAATTTTGTAATTTTTGGTTCTTGAATATAACGTTCTTTTGATGTACCCTTCACTATTCTCCACACAAACTGTGCATTCACATCATCCACTGATTCACTTTTATTCGAATTCTACTTTCCTTCCATCTAATTTAGTATAAAGCTTGGCCGGTCGGCAAAACGTGCCGAAGTTTAATTTAGAAAACGTACAGAAAAAGATAAAAAAAAATCCACACTACAGAAACAACATGGGGACGAGCAATTGCCTCAATTGCTCGTCCGAGTCGAACTTAAAATTGTTATTTGTATGGCTTTTTTTTATAAAATCATCAATCTCGTTTTTAGCAAAACTCAGTTCTGTGTATCGACAACATATCTTCAAATCACGTTGGTGAATTCGTTGTGAACTTTAGATTTTTCCAACTTTGAACATTGATACTGAAGGGTAAATGTATCACACACTTTTTGTGGTTTCGCGCAAAGGTTAAGTTCAGGTTAACGCTCTTTGTAGACCGCATACCACAGTTTAAACTATACAACCCATATAATGTATATTGTACAATATACTCTACATTTTTATTTTAATATTTAATTCAGTTTTATAAATATTCCGATATATTCAGTGGATTTTTTGTATTTTTACATTCAAAAACTATCTTAAATTACTTTTTACTTATAATACCGTCTCGACTGTTCACCACAGAAATGTATTGATATTTGTTTGGCGTCACCCTTATTTTGCACACTAGAATTTTGAGTTAGACACTTAAAATTTTGTACCACACACATTATTATGCTCTGAATACACTATTTTAGGCCCTGCTGAGTAAGTGTAAACTGAAGAATGAGGTTAATATTTACATAAAAAAAAAAAAAAAATGCTTATATATTTAAGTCAGTTAACTGCTTTAGATCATAACAATCATGAAAATATATATATTTTATTATGATAATAATCAATAAATGATGTTACAAAATTACTATTTTACGATGTCTTGAAAAATTAGGATGCTCACCTTCTTGAAATTGTACCAATGTCTCTCCACCCCTAAATCTGTCTCAGAGTCACCCACAACTTAAGTCGAATTTTTATATTATGAGTGGAGCGAAAAATGTATTAGTATTTCTATGATGTATGAAATATTTTAATTGTGTTAATTTATTCAATTTTTGTGTATCTGTGATCAACCTTTATACTGAAAATCGTACTTGAATCGAAAAATAACAAGTAAATATTTGAAGATACAATAATTGTAGACATTTTTTTCATTATGTATCATACCTTTATAAAAGTATTAATAACAGAAATCTTGTTCCAAATTTCAACAGTAGCATCTTTTGTGAAAGATAATTTTATCTTGTTGATAAGTTTAAAATGCTTTTTTTTAAATTTTAATCGTTCCGTTATTTATTTTTGATTCGTATAGTAATCTAGATATATATTATTAGTACTATTACTTTATTTAGATTATCTTGATCTCCTCGGCCGAGATACATGCGTATTTAGGTATTTCAAAACTACTTGTTTTATTTTATTGTGTTAATATAATATATTACTGTGCAATAAGCAAGCATTTATGTATGTAGAATTTAAGTATCTTGTTGTTGTAAACCGATCGTCGTTTCCGAAAATGACTATAAAGTAGTCGTTCTCGCAAAGGATAATAAAACTGTCAAGACCCGGGGAAGAACCTCTTTCGGTATGTGAAACGCGTCTACTACGCCTAGGTCTATCACTTTATCTACACGGGACCGTGCTCTCGGATTTGGTGTATATATTATACACACATAGTTACCTATGTAGAGTTAGAATTTACATCGATTTTACCTCGGACTTTACATAGACTTAATTTTTGATTCTTCTTGAACAATCGAACCACCATTGAAACCGTCCACTTGTATGTTTGATCCACGGCCTTGTAAGTCTCAGTAATAAATTATTACTCATATCCTAATTAAATTTTGAATTATTTTCTAAACTTTTTTTATCCTATAATCACTGAAGAGTCGTTGACGGAAGGTGCCTTCAGTCGTATAATAATATTTATACCATACGGCCAAGTCCGGTTCACTATATTTAATAAAATATGTCGACGATAATCGTACAAATTATGACATTTCATAACATTTAAAAACAAACTTCGCTCAAAATAATTTTTCGTTTGAAATGGTTTATCGTTGCATATTTACTGATGATATAAATTAAATAACTTTATATGTATTTTACCTTTTCGAAAACCTACCCATAACAGTGGTGGCACACCCATCAGTAATATCAGCAGATTTTTTTTTTCTGCTAAACTCACTTCAGTATTACTCATTATGACACTATAATTATTTTAAATTGCCGGCATGACGTGCAGATCTCACGTATGCCTACTAGTATGTATAATATTGTATATTATTATACACGATAAAACCCATTTTCGGCGTTGAAAACGGATCGCCGGACAATTGCCGTTGTGCCGGCAGGTTATATTGATGCGCTATGATGATGGGCTATTTTCTCCTTTTTTTTCCCCCTGTCGACACTTTACGGGTCGGTAAACATCGCACTGAAAAACTTTTGTATGTAGCGACCCCGCTGTAATAGATTGGTAATAATTTAACATGGATGGTGTAATAATATATACCTATATTTTATCGGCAAGTTCGTTTTACTCACTTTTTCCACTGCGTTGGATTTTCACGAAAAATCGTGGAAAATAAAACAACCGGAGAAAAAAATAATCCTTGTAATCGAGCCGTAGATTCCTTATTTAGTTAGGTAAAGGATTTATTCCTATCTAGGAACCGGTGTTCTCGAAGTTTCTGTATTCCCGGCGATAAATTTTATTTTTAGCTCCATTAAATAATGTACATAATGTATTATATTTTATTTTAGTTGTATTTGTGTTATAAAAAATGCGTTGGGCTCCTCCCAGATCTTTGTTCTGAATCCATGCCTGAGTACGCTCAAAAAAAAAAAAATACCGACTAGAAAATAAATCCTCTCGAGTTGGCATTTTTTGTAATTATTTTGTCAAATACCAATTATTATTTTTGTATCGAATAATAATATATATGATTATATACGATTTTTATAATACGATTAATATAATAAATTATTATGTTCAACGGTGAATACTATAATATTTATTGATTTTCTCTAATGTCAAATACTTTATTTTATACGTGTAGGTATAACATCACGATTCCGTTGAATAATTGATCATATTATTACGATATCGTATTGGTTTTTCGGTAGATACGCCCGGAAAAAAACCGTCTCATTCAAAAACGCAAACAGATATGGACACATGAACACGTGAATGAAAAATATGTACTCGCTTCTACTTAATAAATGCAAATTACTATCCGCGTTCACGTGTTTTAGTGTATTTCTCGTTCTTTTTCACTTTTTCACTTGTAATTATTCACGTTTACGTAAGTAAACGGATGTTTTAATTGCACGGTTTTATTGATTCAAATGTTAATTTCACGGGAATACGTCAAAGCGTGTACATGCGAAATAGAGAGTTCTAAACGACAGACCAAAGTGCCCAACAACGACGAGAGCACGTTAAAAAGTCACAATCTGAATATAGTCTGTTGAAAAAAATATGTCCTGGGCCCTTGTAGAAATCACGGCGATCGGGATGTAAACATTTTGGAAATATTATAAATTGAAAGAGTCTCATTTAGATGCTTTTATAAAACGTAAAATTAAAATAATAACAATTTAAGAGATTTTTAAAGAGAGAACTTAATCTTGTTTGGCATATTGCCTGATGCCGAATTTTGAATTTTTTTTTTTTTTAAATATCTAGTCTTTTGTTGTTTTACGATTATATTATTATTAGAAACTAATTCTCAGAGATTAAATAAACTTTTAATTTTATTATGTTTCTATGTATATACTCGCAGTTAAATATTCTTTATATACATTTTTTTGAAAATGCATTTATCAAAAACACATTCCTTGGGTCTTTGGCTTCAGTGTAGAAGGGCGTAAGTCAAATTCATATAGTTTTCAATATAAGTAAATTAAATGTTGAAAATAATTGGATACACTTATGCTATTTAGACGAAAAAATGAAGAAAACAAAATTACATAAAACAAAAAAGTTCAAAAAATTAACTTAAGTTCTACTCTCCTGGGACAAACGAATGATACCTGAAAACCGAATTGGAAATATGGAAACCAGCGACTCCATGGTTTTCGTGTAAATTCTCTCTAGCCAATAGTATTATTATATTGTGTTCGGCTATTTTTTTAAATACCTATATGATTATAAGAAGTCAAGAACCGGAACATAATAACTTTGGGGGAGGGGTATATGGGAGAAATATGGTGATTTTGTATATTATTTTTTTTTATAAAAATTATAAACGAAGATATATTCATACTAAACTATATGATAATTTATGTTAACTAAAAAATAATTATTAATATATAATTTGTTTATCATTTCAAAATAACCAATATTACTGTTCTTTTAGAAGCACGTAATTGGCAATACCTGCTATTGAATATATCATTGTTTATTTTTTGTAATATTATTGTTACACTCACTTATATAAATCGTAGTAATAAATTATATTGTTTATAAATTATTATGTATGTTACCTTTACCATATAGCTCCCACAGACTTAACCGGTACTAGAAATATTCCGGACATAATCGAATTGCACTTTTTACCTTAATTTAAAAAACTGTCAAACTCTACTTAATTTAGGCAAAAAAAAACCGGACAAATTCGCATGTGGGTGCAGCTACTGTTATAGGCGAGAAGTTGGGAAGGTAGTAAAGGGAAAATTGAATGTATAACTGTAAGCAACGATAAACCATTGCTAACGAAAAAACGATTCTGCGTGGAGTTCAGTTGATTGTATTGCTTTGTCAACAATATACATATATCTGTGTATACCATATTATAGTAAAATAATAACATAAACATTATACATTTTTTTAATAATATTTGTTTAACATTTTACTTATTTCCCCGTTTTTCTTACGGTTTTCCCATGTTTTTCCCAGTTTTTCCCATTTATTGAGAAAACTCCTGGGGAAAATCAAAAAATTATCTTCTTAGTGTTCTAGTCAGATTTATTTTTAGAAAAAATGCTATCATTGTAAATCGGAGCAAAATTCCTGTAAAAAATTTGTCTACAGAAAAAAATAAATAAAAAATAAGCATCTTTGCATCATAAGCTTCGCTCCACTCAGAATTTAAAATATAATTTTCTGGGATAATTCAAAAAACTTAACAAATTAAATATATATATAATATACATTTTTAATCACATCAATGATTAAATTTTAATTCGGAAGGGAAATTAGAATATTCTTAAAACTTTTAAATTAATTTTTTTTTATTTTCGAAAATGTTTGTTTTACTACTTTTTTGACCTTAGTAAAGTTCAACTTAAATAAGTGCAGTTATTCGACCCCTCTCAAAATTCTATATCCCCCCCCTTCCATATAAAATTTATAATATTATGCCTCACTGGTTAAGAGGTTTTTACGACGATCGCCGCGCCGGTCATTAGGGGTGATGAACGCAGTGGAGCGGCAAAGGAGGGACATTTTAAACGTCATGGATGAAATGAGTAACAAAATGTAATATACTTATTCTTAACGCTTAATCAAATTTTGAAGTTACATGTGGCTATATAAAGATGTTTGATAATTAGATCGGAAACCGTGAATTAATGAAAATATAAACTTATTAGTTTTTATTAATTGACTTGAGGGCATTTTTTTGTGGAATAACCTAAGGAAGGTGTGTTTTATAAACGGGACACCCTGGTTGCTAAAGTAACCTGATTGCTAAGCATTTATATGCTTGATCATCATTGTTGATAAATGTTTGCCATTGGATTACCGGAAACACATCCGTGCTATTCGCATTTCACTTTCCGCCTACAGGCTACAATATGTATTTCACATAGTATGTGAAAACAAAACGGCCACGTGACGTATCAAATTGAGTGAAAAATAATATGACGTGAAAAGACGATGATAACACGCGGTGGTGGTTCGTGTTCTCTTAAACATATGATATCGTCTTCAATTTTTTTTTTTTGTAAAATAAAATAATAGTTTTCCATTTTGGACGGTCGGTTTTTTTCCAGCTTTAAAAATAAAAACAATATTCGTTAATATGTTAATATCTTGTTGCTTGATATCATAATTATTATTAAATGGACGACATCATTTTATATCGCCAACAAAAAAGTAGGTATTTCGAGATAACTCAAATATCAAACGCTTTTGAATGACTAAAAAAATTCTCCAGAATGTATTGAACATATTTTAACACGTCTATAAAGGGTTAGTTATTAACCCCTTCTAAATGAATTGAGTATTCAATGAAAATAACTCTAAGATTATTTTTAACTGGATTATAAAATAATAGTACTATTAATAATAAAATCGAAAATAATTATGAATGGTTATTTCTGGTAACGTTCCTTTTTTTCTCGAATATTATGAAAACTACAAAGACAATCAAAATATAACTGGTTCAGTGCACTGATTAGATAACATTTGCTCTCAGAAAAGACATTTGAATCACACATAGAAAAAAAAAGAAGCACACACCATAATATACAACTTGCAATACATTTGCTGCTTCGTTCAGAATTTTAAACGAGAGAGAGAGAGAGAGAGCGAGAGAGAAAAGTCTATTAAATTTAACCAACGTCAAATCAAACGGAGCGAACGAAAATCCGCAGTCAACCGTGAACGTAATATTTTTAAATGTCTATGTACGTACTTATTTATTGTTGTTTTTTATTTTCTCTCTCTTTCTTTCTGTGTTTGTGTTCTTTGCCCAAGAAAATAAGAGTGGCCCCGGGCCTTTGGCTCGATTAGATTTAACGTTATATTGTTTCGTATAACAATATTATATATAAAATAAATAACATTTACTACAGCAGCAGCAGCAGCAGCAATAGTAGCTATAAAATGCTGACTTTTAGCGCGATTAATTTAAAAGCTTCCCTACGCGCGTGTACCACTCGTATATATTATATAGTGGGTATTTATTTTCGGAACGAATCGAAAAAAGTTTTTTGCGTGGTTTATTCACTAGCGTGTATGTAGTATTATCGTTTCGACGTACACTCCGTGCGATTGAACGTATCGACGGTAATTTTCATGGTCATATTTTATTTCTCTATTCGTTTTCATCATCATGATAGTCTGCAGCAATTCAACACCATGTAACTATTAGGTTTAGTATACCTGGTATACGTATTATGTAATATTATATAAATGTCGCACTTGTGACCGAACTTGACATTTGAAAATGCATTAAAAACACGTGCTACCACTTGCAATTCGACTGTAAAAACCGTTTCACACGGGAAAAAGTACTTACGCTATATATAGTGTACCGAGTGGTTAATATGGGAGGCGAACGTACTTCTTTTTCTTATTTTAGACAAAACTGTCCCATTTAGTGTAAGTCTTCGAAGTCCACAGGGACGTTTTAGTTTTATTATCACTGAGATATTTTTAACAAAATTGTGAAAGTTTGAATTAGTTTATACAAAATCTTCTCCTTCGTCTTTATCCTTATAGCTATCTTCACCACACACATATCCAGAAAATCCTCGTCCTAAACCTCCATTTACTCAATCTTCCATCTTGCATTTATAGCGGTTGCCCTCATATAATTTTCAATCGTATACAAGTATCTATTTTTCGGTCTTTCTCTCCCCCTTATACTTCCTACGTTTATTTCCGTGAAAATTATTTTTGATTTTAATTCTTCTCTTCTTATGGCATGCTCAAAATATCTTACAGTTTATTTTCTCTAATGTTTCTGCTTTCAAAACCACGCCTATACTTATCGTTTCTTGTCCTATCTTCTCTCGTCACTCTACTCATTCACCTATGTATTCTTATTTCTGATATAGCCATTCTCTGTTCTATTTCTATTTATTTGTTTACTATTCAATACTCCAGACCAAAGTCGGTTTTTTAAAATCTTATTAGTATAACTTTTTGACGAACAAAAGCATATGAGAAAAACATTTTGAAAGTCTTGTGATGGGCTTCCTGAAAGTTTTATTTAGGGTTTGTTAGGTAGTATGTTCATGGAAGCACCCCTCAAGTTTTGGTAAATATAGTCCCTTTCGAAGTTTTTTCTACTTAATTACTGAGTACTTATGTATGGTAATTTTGTGGTTTTCAGTAGTTGTGCTGTTGTCGGAATCTACTCATTTTGAACCATGTTTTTGTGGTCATTAGAAGTTCGAACCGACGATAATGTAAATTTAGAACAAAGATACTTTGGTAATTCAATTACTAACTATAACTATATTAGTACATAAGTATAATCCCAAATACTTGGTAAATGATGTACTTCTTCGGTAAACAATTCTATGTCGAGTGAATCGTCGTTTTCAGTAATTTCGGTCGTCATTTCGTGTTAAACCAAACCCGTGTGAAGTATGTACGTAACCACAACTGAAAACAAATCGAACTAATATTAAAAAATAAACAATAGAAAAGAGAACAGTCGCATAACAATAGCGATAAGATAATAAGATTTTGATGATAAACAAAATTCGATTTTGGCGGTAAGTGATTAGAAAGCGGTTGGTGTGTTGCACAGTGTATGTTACGTTCGACCACCGAAGACCACAATTGTGTGGGTGATACCATTGTCACGTTGTGACTGTTGTCGGAAATGACGTACAGTGGTTCAGATTCTAAACAAGTAGATGGAAACTATTTACTCGTAACTAAAATATGTGTTTTTATATGAAATATGTTTAATGAACAAGTAGACAGTACATTTATATACACACTAAAATGTAAGATGTTCTATAATGTTTGTAATTAATAACTAATATTAATAATTTTAATAATTGTATTTAACGATAGCTCAATCCGTTAGGAAAAAAAAATATATATAACTTCGATTTATTTTTAGAATAACTATAATCTATTGGATGATAAACAATAGCTCTTTAACGTATGCTTTTGTTTACACAATAATATAAAATTAATACAACTATGATTGAATGATGAATGAGACGTAAAAGAAAAAAAGAATAAGGCAAAAAAACCATCTTGCCCGATGTATACGTGCGTCTTGCGAGTAACATAAAATTCAAAAGCATTACCGCGCATTTAATAGACGCGCGTGCTCATCGGTCCTATACATACAGTCCAGTTTAAAATGCAATAAATATAAATTATATACAAATGGAATTCGCACTTCGACGAAATGCAGACGAAATCTAACATGCGAGAAATCACGTAAAATGAATGAAAAAAAAAACCGCGATAGTGATTCCGAGTTAAATATAAATTAAATATGTTTCACGATACACAGTATAACCAATATACTATTTACGTAACATACGAATAAAAATAAATAGTAATATATACATTGTACAAATTATGGTTCAACATTAGATTCTTCATGATACCAAGATAGGTTTCATTTCTTCATTATTAACATAATATTTCTAAACATTATTTATATGTTTGACAATCAAACAAATATAGCAGATACCTAATTTACTTTTAAATTAATATCATTACTCCAATTACAATTATTTGCAGTTAAATCGAGTAAATATCAGTGTATCACGAATTCCTGAGGATTCTTCTGGTTTACAGAAATTATTTTAACTTCTTTAAATTATTAAAAAAAAATTTACAAAACATGATTTTATATAATAATTAATTAAAATATACAACATTATCTTGTAATACTTATAAAGTTAAGTGCATAAGTAAGTACAAAGTACTTAAATTTTTTCTAAGAAAAATGTATGTCATATTAATTAAATAATTAAATATACATACTTCGTAAGGCATAATTGACACTGTTAATTTATCAATTTTGTTTTGAATAATAGAAAAATAAAAAAAATAAATAAATAAATAAATACTTTATAAAAAAGTACACATCTTTATTTTTAAAAAAAAAAATCATAAGATCTATGCAAGCAACTTAAAAAAACCATTTATAATAGACTATTTTAAATACTGTGTGACATCAAAAAGAGTCAGAGTTAAATTGGGTTTTTTATATAATATGTTATTAATATACCAACCACTAAAAATCACCGTTATGGTTATAGCGTATTTTTAAAGTGGTCCGTGTAAGTTTAGCCTTATACCAAGAATTCAAATTTTTCTATTTATTAAGAATACACCAAAGAGATAAAACATTTTACAAGAAAATTCCTGAAAATTTTTCAGTTGGAACGAAATTTCAGATAGAAAAGACAATTTTTCAACCAGAAATCTTATGTTTACAGATAAAAGAAAAATACAAGAAATAGTAAAAAAACATTTATTCCATTTATTTATTTCATTTATCATTTATTTATTTTTGCTAAGAATCTAAAAAATTATTATTGTTCTAAAATTGTCTTTGATAGTTTAAAATGTTTCAAACTCGAATAACTATTTTCGAAGTAACGAAAACTAAAACCAATATTGCATAGCCAGTTCTCTCTTTTTATGGTGAAAATTTGGTTTTAAGTTTGTTTCAATCATTTCATAATTAAACAACAAATAGTCGAGATAATGGCACAAGATTTCTAGTAAATATATCCCCCTGGCTACGTCACTGGGTGACGGTGCATAGAATCAATAAAACAATTCGTTTTCCCCCTGTTTAATACCGTCACGCAGTTTGTATTATTATTATTATCAGTTTGACGTAATATGTTTAGTATTTATGTGTATATAATTTGAAATTGTTTAAGTTTCGAAGAGTAGCGAGGGATCTATTGGTTTTGCTATGATGTGTGAAAAGAAATCTTGCTCCAATGTTTAGAGTATAGTACATTTTTCTGAAAGGAAATTTTGTCTAGTTCGTACGTTAGATAGGTCACTTTTTGATTTTCCAAGGTGCTTTTGAAAAACTCGACTTCAAATTATAGATAAAACAGCAAATATTGACGGAGCACTGCGTTCACGACGTCGACTTCAAATTATAGATAAAACAGCAAATATTGACGGAGCACTGCGTTCACGACGTTACGAGCACTGCGTTCACGACGT